>CAUYUJ010005491.1:226462-331462 GCA_963575745.1 Prorocentrum cordatum | reverse complement strand
CCTTATGACGGCGGCGGTAGTAAGCAACCTGGTTAAGGACCCAGTCGGATCTCAAAGGATTCCTGGGTTCCCCAGGGATTCGCAAGGACCCGCGAGGAGTCCACTGGATCCCTACACATTCCGCCTGGAGGGGAGGAGAAAAAAATACTGCGTACCCCCCCCCCCCCGCAAAAAAAACAAACTCGGGAAGAATCCCGGGGAGAGGGGAGGCGCGGATTTGTCCGAAATCATGATTGTATGATTGTTGTTGCTGTTGCTGTTGTTGTCGTTGTTGTTGTTGATGGTGTTGTCGCTGCTGCTACTGCTGTTGCTGGCGTTGGTGGTGTTGGCGTTGTGCTGTTTGGTGGGTGTTGGTGTTGGTGTTGGTGTTCCCGTAAGTTTTTGCCCGCGTTCTCGGCAAGGTGCTGAATAACGCCAAAACCGCATAGGCCTGTGGTGTGCCCTGCGTCCCTCCTCCTCCTCCTCCTCCTCCTCCTCCTCCTCCTCCTCCTGAACCTCCGCCTCCGCCTCCGCCTTCACCTCCTCCTCCTCGCCCGCATCATCACAAGCATCATCACAAGCATCAGTATCCTCAGCAGCATTAGCAGCAGCAGCAAAAGCGTACGAATCAGCCCAACCATGTTCATCGCTACCATCGTTACCACTATCATCATGATCATCACCATCATCATCATCATCATCATCATCATCATCAGCAGCAGCATCATCATCAGCATCATCAGCAGCAGCATTACCATCACCATCACCATCACAATCATCATCATCATCAGCAGCAGCAGCATCATCAGCATCCGCCTCCAAATCGTCGTCGTCATCATCATGATCAGCATCATCAGCATCACAACCACCGCCATTATCACATCGTCATCTGCAGCATCATCACCAGTGGCATCAATATCACCACCACCGCCACCATCGCATCCATCAGCAGCAGCCCCCACCTCATCATCCTCATCATCATCAACAGCATCATCACCATCCGCATGCCTTCGCCTTCATCATTATCAGCATCATTATCATCATCCTAATCATCAACCTCATCAGCAGCATCATCATCAGCAGCACCATCATCATCATCATCATCATCATCATCATCATCATTATCATCATCAGCAGCATCACCCACATCATGATCATCAACAGCATCATCTGCATCACCACCTGCATCATCATCAGCAGCATCACCATCATCATCAGCATCATCGCCATAATCGTCACATTCACATTGCTCAGTTTCATCATCATCATCATCATCAGCAGCAACAGCATCATCATCATCTGCGGCATCATCAGCAGCATCATCAGCATCAGCAGCATCATCATCATCAGCATCATCATCAGCAGCAGAGTCATCAGCAGCAGCATCAGCATCGTCATCATCAGCATCATCATCAGCATCATCAGCATCAACAGCATCACCAACAGCGTCATCATCATCAGCAGCAGCATCAGCATCAGCATCAGCATCATCATCATCCTTATCACCATCATCATCATCGTCATCATTATTATTAACATTCCCAGCATCACCATCATCATCAGCAGCAGCAGTATCATCAGCATCATCATTATCATCAGCACCATCAGCATATCAAGCACAACCATCACAACCACCATCATCAGAATCGTCATCAGCAACATCATCATCATCACCACCATCATCCTCACCACCATCAGCGTCATTTTCACTGTCATCATAACCATCATCCACATCATCGTCATCATCACTACCATGATCAATCAAGTTAACAACATCAGCATCATCAGCATCATCAGCATCGTCATCAGCATCCTCATCATCATCAGCATCCGCATCGGCGTCAGTAGGATCATTATCATCATCATGGGAAGCATCAACATCATCAGCAGTAAAATCTTCAACATTACCATAGCAGCATCACCATCGCCAAGTAATCATCATACTCATCATTACAACAATCAGCAGCATCATTAGCACCATCATGATGAGCATCATCATCCTCAGCATCACCGGTATCACCAACAATACCCTCATCAGCAGATTCGCACTCAGCATCATCAGCAACACCATCATCATCATCATCATCATCATCATCATCGTCGTCATCATCATCTTTAGCATCAACATCAGCAGCATAAGCTGCATCGTCATCACAGCAGCATCAGCATCAGCATCATCATCAGCGGCAGCATCATCATCATCATCATCATCGGCACCATCACCATCATCAGAATCGTCACTATCATCAGCATCATCATTATCATTCACAACATCCGCAGCATCAGCAGCGTCACCATCAGCATCATCAGCATCAACAGCATCATCAGTACCAGCAGCATGGGTATCAGCATGCTCATCATGATCATCGCCAGCGGCATCATGAGCAACAGAGTCATTATTACCACCACCATGATCATCATCGTCATCATCATCAGCATCATCACCGCAATCATTATCAGCAGCAGCATCAGCATCAGCATCGGCATCGTCATCAGCTTCACCAGAATCACCATCATCATCTCATCATCATCAGCAGCCGCATCAGCAGCACTATGGTCATTGTCATCAGCATCCCTGCCACCAGCATCACCATCATCAGCATCATCATAATAAGCAGCAGCATGACCATCATCATGAGCGGCAGCATCACCGTCATCATCACCATCATCAGCATCAGCATCATCGCCATCACCCCATCATCATCATCATCATCATCATCATCATCATCATCAGCATCAGCATCAGCATCACCATCATCATTATAATCATCAGAATAAGCATCATCGGCATCATCAGCATCGTCAGCATCATCACAATCAACATCGTCGTTGCCATGATAATCACAACTCTCAGAATCAGCAGCACCAGCATCATCATTAGGTCAGCATCATCACCATTTCATCCGCATCAGCATCAGCATCAGCATCAGTAGATTCATTATAATCAACGAAATCGGCATCATCACCATCATCGTCATCAGTTGCAACATCATCATCAGCAACACCAGCGTCATCAGCATCATCACCGTCATCAGCATCGTCATCATCAGCAGCAGCAACAGCGTCAGCATCATCACCATCGTCATCGTCAACGTCATCAGCATCAGCATCAGCTTTATTATCATCAGCATCAGCATCACCATCGTCGTTGTCATCATCTCATCATGTTCAGCATCATCATCATCATCACCATCATCATCAGCATCATCATCAGCATCATCAGCATCTTCATCATCAGCACCATCATCATATCAGCAGTAGCAGCATCGTCATCATAATCAGAATCAGCATCCGAAGCATCATCATCAGCATTATTAGCATCAGCACCATCATCATACCAGCATTAGCAGCATCATCATCATTATCAGCATGCTCAGCATCATCAGCATCATCATCAGCATCAACCTCATCACCATCATCAATTGCCTCAGCATCAGTTGTAGCATCAACAGTATCATCTTCGTCGCCGTCATCAACATCACCATCATCGCCATCATCATGAGCATCAGTAGCCTCATCAGCATAGCAATAATCCCCAGCAGCAGCATCATCACCAACATCAGTATCCTCATCATTATCGTCAGCAGCATCCTCATCATCATCACCAGCAGCAACATAATCATCATCAGCGCCATCATCATTAGCATCATCATCATAATCATCACAAGCATCATCAGTGACGTCATCATCAGCATCCACATCGTCATCATCATCATCAGCAGTAGCAGCAGCGTCACCAGTAGCATCAGCATGATCATCAACGTCGTCAGCATCAGATTCATCATCAGCAGCAGCAGCATCGCCGTCCACAGAAACATCATCTCATCATCATCCGTATCAGCATCGTCATTATCACAATCATCAGCATTGGCATCATCATCAGCATCAGCATCGTCATCATCAGCATCAGCATCAGTATCACCATCGTCATACTCATCAGCATCGACATCATCGTCCTCATCATCATCATCATCATCATCATCATCATCATTATCATCAGTATCAACATCATCATCAGCATCAGCATCAGCATCTTCACCAGCATCATGATCATCAGCATCAACAACAGCATCCTTAGCATCATCATCATCAGCATCAGCATCAGCAGCATCATCGTCGGTGTAAGCATCCTTATCATCAGCGTTGTCATCATCAGCAGTAGCAGGATCATCATCATGATCAGCAGCGTCAGTAGCATCATCATCATCAACAGGCATCTCCCCAATACTATCAGCATTATCATCGCCACCATCATCAGCAGCGTCATCAGCATCCTAATTGACATCATCATCAGCATCAACAACATCACGAGCGTCATCATCAGCGGCAGCAGCATCATCAGCAGCATCACCATCGTCGTCCCCATCGTCATCATCATTAGCATCAGCAGCATTGGCATCCCCATCATCAGCAGCATCAGCATCAGCAAGAGCATCATCAGCATCAGTATCAGCATCATCATTCGCAACAACAGCATCATCATTATCATCATCACCATCGGCATGAGCAGCCTCCTCATCATCACCCTCAGCAGCGACAGCTCATCATCATCACCATCAGCATCAGCATCACTATCATAATCATCATCGTCATCATCATCGTCATCAGCATCATTAGCATCGTCCTCAGCACCATCATCCTAAACAACTTCCTCATCATCATCATCATCATCACCATCATCAGCATCATCGTTAGCATCATTAACAGCAGTATCATCGTTAGCATCAACCTCATTGTCAGCAGCATCGTCATCAGCATCAGGATCGTCATCAGCATCCTCATCACCATCAGCCACATCAGCCTCAACCTCATCATCATCACCATCATCGGTATCAGCATCAGCATCATCAACATCATCATCATCGACCTCAGCATCCTGATCCTCATTATCAGATTATCGTCATCATCAGCATCATTTGCCTCATCATCAGCATCAGCAGTAGCAGCATCACTACCATCGCCATCGTCAGCGTCAGTATGACCATCCGCATCAATAGAATCGTCAGCATTAGCATCGACATCAGCATAATCAGCATCAGCTGCAGCAGGATCATCATCAGCAGCCGCATCAGCAGCATCATCATCAGCATCATGATCGGCGACAGCATCCTCATCTTCATGATCAGCAGGGGCCACATCTCATCATCAGCAGCATCGTTGCCATCAACACCATCACCATCATCACCATCATCAACATCATCATCATCAGCATGATCAACAGTAACATCAGCAGCATCATCACCATCACCCGTTGCATCACCATCGTCATCAACACCCCCCTCGTTATCAGCATCTGCAGCAGCATCAGCATCAACATCAGGTTCACCTTTTATCAGCAGCACGTTGAGTAGCACCATCATCAGCGGCATCGCCCGCACCATTAGCATCATCAGCAGCATTCCCACCATCAGCATCAGCATCCTCAGCATCATCATGTTCAACACCAGCATCAGCAACATCAGCATCAGCATCACAACCAGCAGCCGAATTAGCATCAGGATCATCAACTCATCATCATCGTCACCAGCATCCTCCTGTCTCGTCACCATCATTGACATCATTATCACATTGCGCATCATCATCGACATCATTGTCATCACCATCATGTCCATCATCAGTTCCAACAGCATCGGTAGCATCATCCGCATTAGCAGCACCACCGTCGTCACCATCACCTTTAAAAGCCACCGTCAGCATCATCATCATCAAAACTCAAGCGCACCATCATCAGCATCAACACGAGCATCATCATCATCATCATCGTCATCAACATCCTGGTCATCATCATCAGCAACGTCACCCGCATCATCATCATCAGCAGCACCGGCATCAGCACCCCCTGCATTACCATCAGAATCATCATCGTGACTACCATCATCAGCATCAGCACTATCACCATCAAAGTATAACCAAGCCTCCGCATCAGCATCATCATCGCCACCGTCATCATCATCCTCATTATCGTCATCATCAGCATCATCAGCACCATCGTTGTCATCACCAGCATCATCAACATCAGGATCATCATCGGCATCAGCACCAGCACTGTCATCAGCATAATCATCGCCATTAACATCCTCATCGCCATCAGCATCAGAAGCATCAGCAACATCACCATCACCATCATCATCATCCTCACCATTTCATCCACATCATCGTCATCATCATCGTCAGCATCATCCTCACCACCATCACTAGCATCACCATGGCCGCCATCACCATCATCAGCAGCACCATCATCATCAACAACCTCTTCGTCATCAGCAGCCTCCATCGCCATCATCAGCACCATCATCAGCAGTAGCATCGCCATCATCATCAGCGTCGCCACCATATGTGGACTGTACGGGAGCGACTGTATATATACAAAAAGACACGGGGTACAAATAGGGGGATCCGTGCTAGAAGAGAGCGGAGGCGCGGGCGCGTCCGTCACCAGCGCGCCACGATAGCTCAAGGGCCCTTGCGAGCCGCTACGGCGGCGCACAAGGGAGCACAGAGAGAGGCGCAGGAGGAGGAGAGGCCGACATGGGCCTGACAACCACAGCTCCCACATTTCTTGCAACCGAAACGGAGCCTCGCCTCAGAAGATGATTTTCCTCTATCAGTGGGCATCGTGGCCATTCCATGCACCGCCTGAGCCTAAGCGACGCGCAGCTGGTACAGCTTCACGAACACGTAGGACTTGACAGCATCTCTAAGAAAGATCCTTGAAGGGATTGTCTGACTCGACGTCCATGATGAGGTCATCCGATTTCGCTGCGTCCGAAGCCTGCTCCATCTGTTCCATGAAACTCCGTGGATCCATTCCGCGTCAGTCGCACGGTTTGCCGGTGCGCTCCTGGAAACGATCTGCCGCGCTGAGCTCTTCGGTCCACTGAGGAACCACCTCTCGCCCTTGGGAACCAGCTCGACCTCGAGACCCGGAAGTCGAAGTCCTCGATCGCTTCATCTGTTTACGCGCGCACACGCAGGAACGCTGTCGGGACGGGCCCCGCCGCGAGGTGCACCCCGACCGTGCGATTCCAGACCCTGTGCCATCCAAAAACTTGCCCCTTGGCACGCAGCGTTGCCCCAGACCCCCCCCCCCCGTCGTTGCAGCACGGGCCCAGAGCGCGTCGACGTGGACGCTGCCTTCGGTCTGGTACCACTGCTAGTGGACATGCATATTGGGGTCGCCCGCGCGGCGGCGGCGATCCACCTGCAGCTCGAAGATGCAAGAGCGCAGGTTCATCTCCAGGCCGACGTCAGACGACGCATGTACCACGTTGCGGGCGCAGGAGATACGGCGAGATGCCCCCTCGCAGAAAATGCCGAGAAACGTCTTCACAGCTCGAAGGTCCTGGCTTCAGCTCGAACAATCCCTTCTTGCTCAAATAGATGTCAGTGCTGCCAAGTTGGCACTGTGGTAGGCAGTCTGGATCAGGGCCCCTTCTCGTTGAGCTCCTCGTCGCGCTACATCCCCCCAACTCTCGTCGGCGCCAGCCCCATCATCCACCACTGTCCGGTCGGATGCGCAATTTACCCCTGGGCGCGAGGGCCACCGATGAGTCCTGAGAGACGTTCAAGAGCAAAGCGGGCGCCTCGGCAACAAATTGAGCTTCCAGAGCCAGCGCGACCAAAACAATCACACTGGAAGAGGGCGTCGAGTGGGCGGTCTCTCGCCACTTCGGCCTCGTGGCCCGTATCCCAATGATCGCTCATGATTTGGTTGGAAGACCTCTTGTTGTTCCTGGACAGCGTGTAAGCCTGCCTCCAGTGGGCACTGATGTACTTGTCTTTTCAGGTCCAAGAAATATCTCACCCTACTCCGATGGAAGCCCTGCCAGTCCTGGAGCGGCGGCGCAGCGATCAATAGTCACCGCAGCTTTCATGGCCTCGGAGACGGATCCGCGCAACGGTGGAGGATCCTCGACGAAGCCTGTGAAGATCCAAACTGCACCGTTCAACTCGCCGGGGCCCTCCAGCTTGCGCGCCATTTCTTCTCCTCCGCCTGCCTCCCCGAGGGTCCTGATCTGGCCCTAGATGTCCCCGATGGCCACCTCGCCTTCTTCCGCCAGATCTCCCCAACTGTCGACCGTCATCTGCTGCTCCTCCAGGGGGGCGATGCCATTGGTTTCTACCGATCTTCGGAAGTTGATGGCGGGGGTGATGGCTAGCGCTGCAGGCACCTAGCGAAGCAGGTATTTGAATGGCGTCGCGACGAAAGCTGACGCCGGGCAAGGGTCGGAGGGATCGTTGAGCTCGGTGTCCGCGCACACCTGGAAGCATGCGCAAAGGCCTCATAGCTGCCAGTCTCGCCCCATGTCTCCAGGTAGACCTGCGCGATTTCGAACTCGAACGCCTTGCACGACCCGACCAGACTCAGAGCGATGCCGAGCGGCATTTGCGTCAACAACTTCAGCCAAACACGGAAAGTAGGCTGTCTCGGGCACTGATGGTACACAGCCATCATCTCCGACGCGAAGCCGTTGAAGGTCGCGCTGAAACTCGGATCCTGAGCGATCGGCTGCGCGCGGCACTTTAGTGCCCGGTAGTAGATCACATCATCGGTAGGGCAGCATCCGTTCCTTTCGAGTTCGGATGGCACGTCCTTCGTCACCTCCGCCTGCGTCAACATGCCTTGCTTCAGCTGCAGGGTCCTCCCCCTCCCCACCTTCATGTTGCAATCTGGTGGTCATGCACATGCTGGTAGAAGGTCTGGTAGAGCTACGAGGTCGTCCACGGTGACCCAGGCGTGGCAGTGATCTACGAAGGGACCCTCACGGGGGCGATACTGCGGCCCCTCCACCTCGGGTGGCGCGGAATAGACGCACCCCACGTTCTCGCGAGGTGGGATCTTGGTCTTGTCACCAAGAATATCCAACGGGTCGCCCAAAAAGATGCGCAGTCCAGCTTCTTCGCTGAGCCCCCGCTTTGCCGCGTACCTGGCAGCGCAATCGAAGTCCAGGTCTCGCTCGCGAGCAACAATCAGATCGGCACGGCACGATCGACTTGCCCTCCTGGAGTGGCGACCGCATTCGAGCAACTCACCATGGAGCTTCGGCGATGGACCAGGACGTTGACTTTCTCGTTGCCGTCGGGAAACAGGACGTAGACGCCGGCGGCCCCGACGCAATTCGGCCTCGGAAAGAATGGCTTGTCATCCTCGGTGGTCTCCTCGGCAGTCTCCCTGGCCGTCTCCGGGACCGCGTGGTCAGCGAGGTAGACGTTGCCGCGGGGACGCTGCCCTCCGGTCGCAGGTCTTTTGGCCCCCATCCCCGTTGGAGCTTCGCCCCCTGGCGCTCCTGGAGTCGGCTCTGGCTATCCTTGTTATTCCTCTTCTGCTTTGGCCACAGCATCAGCGATGAGCTCCTTCTCGGTGCAGGCTTCGCAGGGCGTCTCGCACTGCCATGGGGCGTCGTTGCCATAGGTGCGGCCACCTGATGCTGCGCCAGGTTGTCCACCACGGGCCTCTACGTCCTCTGCGATATCTCCTCCCTGTTCGTCGCCGTCCCCGTTCGCGCCCCCGCCCGCGTTCTCGACCTCCTCGAACTGCTCGGCCTGGCGCTAGGCCTTCCTATTCTGCCGGCGCCCCCGGTGATTATCCCTTCTTGCTTGGATAGCCTCCTCTCCTCGGCCATGGGTTGAGTCCGCGCATGGCCCAGGTTCTTCTCGGTAGGTCTTCGGACTCCCTTCGGCGCGCCCACTGATTCCTCCGGGTCCGCCATGATGCTGAAGTGGCCTCTCTTGTCGTTCAAGGCGCGTTTGGTCCTGGAGGGGCGACTCCGCCGCTGTCTCTTGAAGTAGCGGTTCCCAGAGGCCCAGGCGTGGAAATTGACGGAGGACCGCGCGAGCTGGCGCAGTCTGGACGCTGCGCGCGTTGCATCTCCGAACGCACCGAACTTGTAGAGACCTCGGTGTAGTCCGCGGGCCCCCCCAGTCTCTGGGTCGAATCCCTTGCGATCCAGCCCCTCAAGTTGACGTCGAGCGCACGCGGGCCCGATCTCCGTCTCGACGCGCTGCCTGGCAAACGACGTCTTGGCCCGATGCGGATCGTCGAAGTGCCGCTGCAGTTTGACCCGCTGGATTTCAGCTCGAGACTCCTCTCCCGCCTCCTGGAGCTGAACGAACCTCTGCTGACGGCGCAGCGAACCACCTTCGGCATCCTGCATCCCGGCGAGCACATTGTCCAGACGACGAACTTCCAGTTCGAGTCTGTGGGTCGTTGCCATGAGGAGTGCGATGAGAGCCTTGACGCGATTGACATGCGGTACCGAGTCTGGTGGCATCCACTCCCTCGGGCCCCCCCGGCGTAGCTCGAGGCGGTCAAAGAAATTCTAGAGGGTCTCGTTGTAGAGTCGTCCACGCGGCGTACTTTTCATTCCTTGTCCGCCTCTGCGGTCGATGAAATCCTGGCTCTTCTTCTCGGCATCAGATGACAGGGGCCCCTTGTCGGCGCCCTCCCTGGCCACGTAGTTCACGACGTCACTGTCTCCGCCGTCGCGCGCGATGATGCCTATGCCTCTGGATTCGAAGCGTTCCAGGAAGTACGGATCGCGCACGCAGGTGGCCCTGCGCCGCTCGCCACGCAGCTCTTCGTCGATCTCCGCAGTTCCCGCGCCGCCCACGCCCATGAGGTACTGGAAATTAGAATCGGAGCGGAACTCCTCCAGAGCCCTCGGGTGCAATTCCCGGCTGCTCTCACGCACCGCACCCGCCGCTTGTTCTCCCTGAAGATCGCGGTAGAGAGACGAGCAGGGATGGCATTCACGGGGCGCCGCTGGCGCCGAACAGCGGGGGGCAACCGAGGGGTCGCCGGCTGACGCAGCCGCTGAACCACCTGAGCCGCCACCCATCTTCTCGCCGTGGTCCTCGCAGTCGTAGAACGCGTTGTCCACGACGTCGCCGTCGACGTCGGCGGGGCCACCCTGTTCCCCCCTGGAGACGGGTCGGTCGTCGAGCAGACGCACCAGGGATCCAGGCGCTGGGCCGTCGGGCGGCGCGGCCCCGCAGGCAGGAGAAAACCCAGCCACAAAGCCAGACTCGCAAGCTGAAAACAGCGGCACATCATGACAACACGCTGACACATCCACTGCACGAGGAGGGCAATTCAGAAACTCGAACACATCAAGAAATAATTATGCAGCGGGCTGGGTGAGAGGGATGGAACGCTTCGGAGACGCACGAGAAGAAGTAGTGTTCGACGGGGGAGCGCTCTTCGAAATGTTCGGTCTCGGGTTGCGTTCCCCGCAGCCAGTCGCCATGCTTTCCTTATGGCCATGTCTTCCTTCTTCCCAAGTAATGCGCAATTTGGCCGTCTGCATGACTTGTAATAGGGGTTGCACGTTCCATGTTCACTTCGTCAAACCGTCCGCGGGGATCAGTCCGCGTGGAAACCAACGACACTGGCCACCGAGGTTCTCCAACAAATCTCGACTCACTGCAATGTCTAGGGCAGATCGCCCCTCCCGGTACGGCCAATTTCCTGAAGCCTCCCAGACGGCCCAGGAAGTCTCCCAGAGCATTCCCAAGAGGGGCCCCAGAGGCCAAAATCGTCGAATTCCGATGGGGAACGCACATTTTTACCGTGTACAACTTTTCGGCCTTCACGGCGTTGAAGACGGCCCCAGAGCCCCCCAAGACCACCCCAGAACGGCCCAAGAAGCTCCCGAGAGGCGCTCGAAACGGCCCAAGAGGGCGCCAAGACGGCCCAAGAGGCTCGCAAGACGGCCCAAGAGCGCCCCAAAACGGCCCAAGGAGGGGCCCAAGAGGGGGGGCCTGAACCAACCATTCGGGCCCCCCGCCCCAAAACGGCCCATGGGGGGCCCAAGAGGCGCCCGAGTGGGCCCACGGGGCCCCCAAGAGGCCCCCAAGAGGCCCCAAGAGGCCCCCGCCAGGCCCGCAAGAGGCCCCAAGAAGCCCCCAAGAAGCCCCAAATCCCACTTGAGGCATAAAACTTCTAACGCGCAACCCAGGCACCAAGGATCTCAGACCGACAACCGAGGCGCGGTGGCAGAATGGGCCGAAGGCTACTGCACAAATATATGTATATATGTATGTATGTATGTATGTGTATATATATGTGTATATATATATATGTATATATAGATACAAATACGTATACATCTACACATACATATACATATGAATGTACATATACATATACATATATATATATATATATATATATATATATGTATATATATGTGTATATATACATATACATATACATATACATACACATATGCATATGTATATACATATATATAGACATATACACAGACATATACATATACGTATACCTATATATATATATACATACGTACATATACACATACCTATACATATACATATACATATACATATACATATGCATATATATACACATACATATGCATATACATATAAGTATACATACAGCTATACATATACATATACATATACATATGCACATACACCTACACCTACATACACATAGACGTAGACATGTGCATATACATATACATATACATATACGTATACATATACATATACCTATACATATGCATATATACAATTACATATACAAATGCAGATGCATGCACAAATACATATACATATACATATACGTCTACATATACCTAGACATATACACATGCGTAGACATATACACAAACATGTACATGTACATATACATATACATGTGCATGCACATGTACATGTACATGTACATATGCATATACATACACATAAACATATACATCTACATCTACGTACACATCTACATATATATATACACGTATACATATACATATACATAAACATACATACAAACAAACAAACATACATACATACATACATACATACATACATACATATATGTGTATATGTGGATATATATATATATATATATATATATATTCTCACACGCACCTCTCCGAGGGAGTAGAGCTCAGAAACGATTAATGCGTACGCGGGGCGCCGCGTCCGCGATTTTTCTTGTCGTCTCGCTAGGGACATCCTCGAAATTCTGAAAATCTGTGGCGCTCCTCACGCAGATCGCGACGTCAGGGTCCAAAAACCCGTGGGAAGTTCAACATTACAGAGAATGGCGATTTCGCCTGAAACATCCTCCCATAATCGAACCCCGACGTACCCTCTGGTACCCCAGACCCCGCCTCGGAGTCGCCTGGGCGCCTCCTGGAACCTCCTGGGGCCTCCTGGCGCTTTCTGAACCTTCTGGTACCCCAGACCCCGCCTCGGAGTCTCCTGGTGGTCTCCTGAAACCTCCTGGGGCCTCCTGGGCCTCCTGCGGCCTCCTGGAGCCTCTTGGGGCCTCATGACGCCTCCTGGGGTCTCCTGGGGCCTCCTGAGGCCGCCTGGGGCCTCCTGGTGCCCCCTGGGGCCTCAGAACTACATGCACGCACAGAGACACAACTCACGCCCAGCTAGACAAACATAACACGCACAACATCTACAACACACAAAAAGCACGCACAACACAGAGCACACATCACACACACACAACACTCACAATCCTGGGGCCTCCTGGAGCCTCTTCTGGTATCCAAGTCGGGCCTCCTGAGGCTTCCTGGGGGGCCCTGGTACACACATCGCAAGATGTGGCAACCCCACTTGCGCTCGAGTGCGACTTCGCTGTTGCATGACACTCCTGCTTCAAACGCCCCTTCAGTTCTCTGTATGAGTCTGGGCACACAGGTACAACTTGTGTATATATATGTGTGTATGTATGTATGTATGTATGTATGTATGTATGTATGTATGCAGGTGTGCATGCATGGATGCATGCATGGATGCATGCATGCATGAATGTATGTATGTATGTATGTATGTATGTATGTATGTGTGTATGTATGTGTGTACAAGTGCGTATGTATGTGTATGTGTATGTATGTATGTGCACGTATAGCAGACTCACTCAGACCCACTCACAGCATACTCATTCACATCAGACCCTCTCACAACATACTCATTCACATCAGGCCACTCCAAAAAAAGCCCAAAAACATGCACGTAGTCGTGATGTTTGTTGTGTGGGTGGTAGGCGCGTGTGTTTACCAAATGCGATACATGAGTAGAGTGATGGCGTGAACGCCGCGCACCCCCTGTGAAGAGTCCCATTCAGTGCTCCTGGAGAAAATGCGGCGTGGGCTAAGCTGCATCAGAGAAGGTGGTGTTGGCAGAAAATGAAAGATAAAGGGGTATAGCGGATTGGGTACTGAGGATGTGGAGGTGGGGCGAGAAAATGAGCTTAAAACTACCGCAAAACAGCACACATCCACACACCCTACATAACTTGACAACACATCCACAATAAGTGCAAAACCATACACGGGCAACACGCACATAACACACGTCACAAGATCACAAACCATAACACAGCACCCACATCACATCACAGCACGACCACATCACAGTACCCACATCACATCACAGAAGAGACACACATCACGAACCTACAGGACCATCCACACAGCACACTCACATCACATTTCACATACCCACCAAGAGGGGGGGTCACTGGGAGGCACGTAGGGATATATATATATATGTATATATATATATGCATACATACATACATACATACATACATACATACATACATACATGCACATAACTATGCATATATATATACATACATACATATACATATACATATACATACAAGGCTGCTGTGGCGTTTCGCGCCATGCACCTTGGTCCTTGAAGTTTGGTATGCAGGCGGAATAGCAAGAAGGGCAAACAGACAATTTAGCGATAATTCCTGGTTGCCTTTTCCGGCATCGCCGCTATGACCATGTTATTCGGTATCCTTCCTCCATGCTTCTTCTTCCTTAGATTCGCCATACCCTGCGCATTCTCCCCATCCTTCTCAGCTCTTTTTTGCGGAGGCTCCTCCTTGGAGAGCCTCTAGGAGAGCCGCTAGGGGCCTCACAAAAGTTGTTTGAGGCTTTCTTGAAGCCTCCTGGAGGCCTCCTTGGCGTATTCTGGGGGCCTCCGGGGGCTTCCTCGGGCCACCCTGCCTCCAACCGCAATCTCCCTGAACAACCGAATCACGATTTGGAGCTCTTCGGAGGGTGTGTTTGGGCCATCTTGGGCCGCCATGGGGCTCTCTGAGGGCCATCTTGGACCCGTGTTGTGCCGTTTTGGGGCTATTTTTGGCTGCCTGGAAGCCCTTTCGGATGGTTGTGGGGCGATTTTGGAGCCTCCCAGGCAGCTTCGGACGCCCAGAAGACAGCCGTCTTGGAGCGTGGGGAAGCCGAAAAGAGGAGAAGCCCCAAATTCACAAAAAAACAACAGAAAATCAATAATTTGTGCCTCGGGTGGCCTTCTTGGGAGTGCTCTTGGAGGCCTCTTTTGGGCCGTCCTGGAGTCCTCTTGGGCCATCTTGAGGTCACTTCGGTCACTCTTGGAGCGTTTTTGTGCTGTCTTGGGGGTATCCCATGACCCCCCTGATCGGCCTAGGAGTGCTGGGAAGGCTTGGCAAAGCGCCCTGCGAGGCGCGGTGGCCGCTTGGAGGCCCGTCCGGAGGGTCCCAAAGCCCCAGATCCCTGGAGTCCGGTTTTGGGGGGGGGTGACGGGTTTTCCCCCCGCCCGGGCTTATAAAAAACATTGGAAGAGGAATATATATATATATATATATATATATATATATATATATATATATTTATATATATATATGTGTGTATGTATGTACAAACATACATACATACATACATACATACATACATACATACATACGTACGTGCATACATACATACATACATACATACATACATACATACATACATACATACATACATTACATACATACATACATACATACATACATACATACCAATATACAAATATACAAATATACATATATACATATAAACATATATACATATATACATGTATACAAATATACACAATTATACAATTATACACATCTACATATATAAATATGTGTACATATATACATCTATATGTGTACATATATATATATATATATACATACATATGTACATATATACAAATATGTATATAGGCAAACCGCCGCAGGCAACCACCTCGACCGAGAAGAAGAGGGGGGCGAGGAGGAGGAAGAGGAGGAGGAAGAGGAGAAAAAAAAAACGAGGATTTCGTCGTCGCCTCCGATGTCTCGCAAATTCTCTAAATCTTTCGACCACCCGAGGCATCTCCTCGATTTCAGCCTCCCGGAGCCGTTTCGGCGCCGGGGGCCACCGCCGAAAGTCCGGGGCGAGGGTCGACCTCCCTGGCCGGCGCCGCCCCTTCGCAAAGGAAGGAACACGGGGTGGATCGAGGCTCAAGGCATGAGGCTCCTAGTTGCTGGGCGTTATCCGCCCCCTCTGGGCGCCTTCAGGAAGCTCCTCGTCGACGCAGCCAGGTTCGCTCTCGAGCTTCCAGACGCAACCCCAACCGGGTCTTAACGATCCTCGAGCCTATCCCGCGAAGGCCCCAAGAAACTCACATCAGACCACGGAAAACTTCAAAACAATGCCCTACATGGCCCCCCATTGAACCCCACGTGCCACGCAGGACAGGCCGAAACCCTAAGACTGCCCAGCGATCGCGCGCGCACCGCGAATTCTGTCTTTCACTCTTGCTGCCGCCCCACGGGGTCGGCGGCGCAGCGCGAACCAATGAAACGCTGCAAAGTCTGGGGCAGCTCGCTTCTCAGTCTAGGCGAACCGTTCGCGATAGATACAGTCCTATAAGTTTTCGCGACGGTAATGGTCATGATGTCCAAGTCTGGACATTGCTCGATGATGGCCGTCACCCGGGTTTCTCGTTTCCTGGCACGTCGATATCGGAGCTCGTGTCGGTAATCTTTTTCAATACAAGAAAAACCACGAAGAAACCCACTCGGCCCCCGCCAGACCTCCGGACATAGCATTGACCTCCCCCACCAAAGTAGAGCTCCCAGCACGCTCAGTCTTGTGGGCATGCCAGGTAAGAGTGCTGACATCAGCGTCCTTTCCCACCAAGAGATCTTTGTCCGCGGCACAGATCGCGCCGCTTGTCCGGGGGCGACCTTACCCCGCGCCGTAAAGGACCAGCCCTGAGTCGCACAGAACAACCAGACGAAGGCGAGAGACAGGCATGGATTCCATGGCGATAGTGGCGCTGGCGCCCATGAGGCGCCGCAGTGCAGCATTCGCCTCGACGCGGCATTTCACCTTGGAGTTGGGCAGAGCGCTGCTCAGAAGATGCGTCCCCCGAGCCGTTGGGCATGCCCTCTTGACACGTCAAATTGAGTTTCCCACGCAAACCGCGCGCGGCGGTGACCCCCCCTCGCGCAGCGGGTAGTTCGGGGCTCTTGCCGCGCCCCCTCGGGAGACTGATGGGTCGAGCTCGTTCTGCAAAATGCCGCGCCATGGAGATGGCAAAAACTATGTTTTTTTTGCGCCGTCGCAACGTGCGCCCGCCGCGCGCAGTAGCGCCCTGCACGGGCGCAGTCCATTTCCCGCATTTGAACCGCTTCCGTCGGAAAAAAGGAATCGAATATCGCCCCCCCCCCCCCCCCCCTCTCAACAAATCATACGTTTCGATGGCAACGAGACCCGATAATACTCGGTGCGCCCAACGAGAGCCTCACGCATGAGCACGGCGCACGGTGCCAGAGGATGGCGAGCGAAGCCATACACTGAAAGCTGTCAGAAGACTTCTTCGCCAGCCTGGAGGGCCAGCAACGAGTCCATAAGCTTCTGTCAGCAGTTCAATCGCAATCAAGTCGCCAGGGTCCTCGACAGGAATGCCGCCCGCAGGGGGTGGGGCAGAAAGGATTTCTCCCCCCTGGTCTCGGTGTCCTAGAGCAGAAGCCGACTCGGCGTCGCCCACCCAAACTTGTGCTCTGATGGAGGACAGACATTGCAGGGCAAGAGCAAGCGCGGTGCGATTCAACGCGGCGACGTCGGGGTCGTGACATCCTTGAATAATCCATCTCGGTTTAGCATCATAGTTCTGTGGGACAACAGGATCATTGAGCTCACCGTCGAAATCCGCTCCTTATCTGGCAGTTTGTCGAGCCACCGAGAGGGAATAGCTCGCGTGGGATATTTGCGGCAGATCTCTGCTGCAGCCGCGCCTCTGTGGACGCGCACTGCTTTGGAGCCACCAGGTCCAGCAGCGCAGATCCCAGACCAGTGTACTATACGACGGCCGCCGGTAGGTCCACGAAGCCGCCGTTTAAGATGATCAGGTAACGGACTGCTATCAATTGCATCCCCAGACCGCTTTCCTCGACGAAGAAAATCTTAGAGGCACTGAGGAAGGCTGATTATGATGGACATGCTGCGTAGATGCTTGCCAGATCGGGAGTCTCGTGCGCCCCCAACAAATCATCTGCTACCTGAACATTATGACTGCTGTCCGAGGAATCTGCAGATGGAAATTCAGGAGGTGCAATCGCAATCGGCGCCGGCGGCGGCAGGCGCGACGACGCAACGGCGGGCCAAGGCACGCCCGAGCCTCGGACGGCGGCGCTGGAGGCCCCCCCCGGCGCCCCCGCCGCAGCAGGCTGTCTCGACCGCGGCTCGCTCTGCGGTTCAGCGGAGGAGGCAGTATCTAAACGAGGTCGAACGTGTCGATCATCGCTTTGAGGTGCGGTGCGCGCCGATCCGGGTTCGCCGTAGTTTTCCGCCACTGGTAGCAATTATGGTTATTCTGGCGGCGGCGGTTGTAGTCCCTGGTCGGCAACGATGTCGGAGTCGTCGGGAACGTCATCGCCCTCTACCGCTTCAGGGTCGAGTAGGGGCGCGTCTCCAGGGAACATCGGGCTTCCTTCTCTGGCGGCGTCAACGCGACGACGAGCTCCACGAGCACGCTCGAGATCAATATTAAGGTCATGAAGGTAGCGATTGACAATCTGGATGCCTCTACTCTCATCTTGGGTGGCACTACGCATTTGTTCGTTGGACACACGCCGCAATGCCCCGCGCGTTAATCCAAGCCCCACCAGCAGCAAGTAAAACTATCACACCAGGTCCAAAACACTTGCCTGAGCCAACTCGTCCTTGTCCCCAAACAAACACGAGTTGGCCTTCCGTGAAAATCGGTGGGCTACGGTGTCTGGCACGGATGGCTCGGAGTAGTCGGGCCCGGCTGTCCACGGTAGTCCATGCTTTCATAGCGGCTCGGCGTAGCTCTTCCGCTCGGTCAAAATCCCGTACCCGATCGGTGGACAGATATTCGAGATCTACGGGGCGTCGCTGGTAGACGTTGCGTAAAACCGAAAACCCGTTGCGTCGCTGGTAGACGTTGCGTAAAATCGAAAACCCGCTGCACGTGAAAAACCACTCCGGTTCTGGCAACTGTTCCGAACAGAGCAGCACAAGCCCCCCATGGCATATGACTCGGCTGGAATATCCAGAGCTAACCGACGAACGGCTAAAAAGAGCTGTCGTTCCCGTTCTTTCCCAGCACGTCCAGTTCGACCGTTTTGCCATGGTGAACGGGCATCAGTTGGGAAGAGGCACGCACCGTTGGTTTTGTATGTCATCGGCAAACGCCCCCTCGAACTCCGTTCAAGGATCAACTGCAGCCACCTCTGGCACGCCGAACACTCGTGCACTTGCATGTGCAAGTTCCTGCCACACTACATACGCTGACTTCCCTGCCCCCGCATACATGTCCAAACAACTGACAAGAAGCGCCCCAAAATACGAAATTGGCATATGAATGCGGCGCGTCGAGGGGGAACTTGACCCTGGCCAGTCAGCACCGCCAACATGGTTGAAGCGAAAAGGTTTAGGAATGCCAGCAGGACGCCGAGCATCAGGTCGTTTGCGCGCATCGCACTCGTCGCACCGAAAATTGTTCAGCGCCCAGCGCGCTACCTCAGGCATTGCATTTCTCCGTCTCAGAAGCCGAGGGAAGTCTCGATTCCCAGGATGGCCAGAGTCACGGGCAAGTTCGAGGTCGGCCGGCTGATCGGCAGTAGGCGTCCAATCTGGCCGAGCAAATACCTCATCATCGCGATCACGTTCGACAAGGGGAACGTCAGCAGGAACCTATGTAGGCCCATCTTCTTGAAAACCTAGAGGAAGACGCAGACTGGTATACTTCACTGAGAGTGCCTGCTTGATCTGCTCAACCTGCCGATGGGGAATCGCTCCAACGCCGCCCTCATCGCGCCCCGATAATGAAAAGCGGGCCCCCTTGGTGGTGGGCCGCAGAATCCGTCGCCACACCCCTCTGCTCGCCCCGGCCGCTTCGACCGAAATCTGCGGGGCGGCAAACTTCCAGAGGCCGCGTGGAACACCTCGAAGCACGGCCACGCGTTTACAAAATACTGAACCAGCCTGGCTCACATCGGTAGCACCTGGAGAAAGGAGTTGCCCAACCTGACTGAGACAAGTACGCTGGGGACAAATGTTCGCCAGCAACGCGCCAACGAATATCGCGTCGGTAGCAGCCCCACGAGGAAAGAGAGCACGGCCACTCAATTGCACGTCCAAAGCGCTGACAGACGACGGCCCAGACCAGTGCCATGACACACTCTACAGTGCCATCTGAGTAGGCAGCCTCTGTCATCCGCTCGCCAGTAGAACCACATGCAGATGGGGGGCCGACGGAGTCGGTCGAACGAGAGAAAATGCCGCGGGGTTCCTGGCGCACTCGGACATGCGCCCTGCGACCGTTGAAAACGCCTACTGCCCGCGAGTCCATCAGATGTCGCGCTCTTCCACGACCGTCTCGAAGCCGCCCCCGCCCGCGATGTTCCCGCGCATCTCGCCCTCGGTCGCGCGCGCGGCCAGGCGTCGGTGTTGGCGCGGCACTGGGTCGCCCTACTCGCAGGCCTCCATGCGCCACTCGCAGCGCTGGAAGCCCATCTCGCGAATTCCCTTGAAGGCGTAGCCCGCAAACCTCCCGAACGTCTCTCGTTCCACGTGGTCTGGGGCGCCAGCGCCGATGAAGCAGTCGATCGGGGGTCTCGCCCAGCGCGTCTGGCAGTCGCCGCGCATCCACCACGCGGTCTCTGGGGCGCGCGCACGCGGCCTGGTCGGTCTTCTCGGTGCCCGAGCCGTCGGGCCCCAGCCCCCACCCCTGCCCGCCGCGAAAGACCCCCGCTGCTGAACTTCAGAACTCGGGAGAAAGGTCGTGGGTCGCGAGGGCGGCGCGTGGACGATGCCGCCTCCTGATCCAGGCCCCTGGCGCGCCCGAGCAGGTTCTCGCAGGCGTTGGCCCCGATGCGGGCCTCCGCGCGGCGCCCCATGGCTACGCGGTCCAGAATGAAGAGCACCATCAGACAGAACTGGTTCGATGTCCACGCCCGCTTCTCCGGGGTCGTCGCGGGCTGACAGGACCGGATCGGAGGTTCCGGCTGCGGCCCCTTCCTCGGCGGGGACGCGCTCTGCGGGGTTCAACATTGCGCGGGGCGTCGGGAGAATAGACAGTTGGCTGAGAAAGACTGGTTTGAACCGAAGGCGCCCGGGGATTCGCATCGACCACGGCGCCCCAAGGCTCGGCGACTTGGCAGCGCCCCAGGGCCCTGGGAAATACTGTTCTGATTTGCTTAATTCTCTGCCAACACTCCTCCGGAAAAAACCATAAGCATTGACCGCAATGCGCTCGCCTGCCCCCGCCTCGCACACTCTCGACTGGCTGCCGCCGACTGCCTCCCAAGCGATGGCGCCACCTGGCAAGTCAAGGAAGAACCACGCCGAGCTGCCCGAGCATCCCCACTCGGAGCAGCAAGGGTACGCCACGGGAAATCATATGCACCGCTAGAGCACCGCAGTTCATTGCCACGGCAATAGGCCATGTCCAGCTGAAGAAAAACTTGGTGATCCTCCAACGCCCACGGCGCCCATGTCCAGAATAGGCACACGCGTGGGCTTCAGACCGCAGGCACCCCCAAGATGTCTCACCAGTTTCTCAAAATGATATGTCCCACATACTCCATGCTGAGCTACAGCATGCACCGAGCCGAAACCCATCTGAACCTGGAGCCCAATGAAAACCTGACCTCCAGCGTCGGCAATAGCAAAGACAGGGAAGGCGAAGGAACTGACAGCAGGCTGGATCGTTGGCCCCCGTTGGTAAACGTCATGCAGAGCATCATCTTATTCGAGGGATGCTGCCTAGAAGCTTCCGAAGCCCGCTTGTCGCGCGCCCCCCCTCGCCCGTCTGCCGCGCCCGCGCAGTCTCGAGCCCAGTGCCCCATCTTCCCGCGCGGGGCACACTCGGAGCACCTCGCCAATCTACTTTTGGTTCAACGTCTCTGTCGGGCACGTCCCGAGCGTTTCCCTCGACGCTTCCCCTATGACGTCCCCTTTGGGGATTGCTGTTTAAAGCCCCGTCCAAGCTTCCGTTCGCGCAAGTGCTGTCGCACCTGACTGTAGTTAGCATCGATGACGATGGCCCCACTTCCTGCTAGAACCACGTCGTCGGGCAAGTCTCCAGCTACGAAGAGTACCTCGTCATCGCTCATATCCTGCATGGCCTCATTCACGACCTCGCCCCCCCCCCCCATAAGCCCCGGGCAGTGTAAACGAAGACTGGCGCATGAGAACCCAATGGAAATCGTCGCGATCCGACCGCTGCCCCTCGCATCCGCCGCCATCTCCTTGGCGTCCGAGAAAATGCGAGGAAGAACTCGCGTCATGGGCGCGACGGCCGCCTCTGCCAGAAGGTAGTGGTCGCTCAATATTCCGAAACTCTCGCGCGCCAAATCCGAGACGAACGATCCCTCTTTCCAGCGCTCAACCGAGTCCCAAGCAACACCATTAAGCATGGGTTCTCTCAGAGGCACGCACACTTACAAGTCCTCCAGCAGGGCCATGCGCTTCTCCAGTTTTCGGAAGAGCACGCGCCCACGGGCGATATAATTGACCGCGGATTCACATCGCTTACGCCAGGCGTCTTCCGAATAGAAAAACTTGTCAGACGCCTTCGGCACCCTGCGCTCTAGGCGCTCAGCAAAAACCTTCAAGACGCATTTCATCACAACCTGCCCTCCGTCCTCGGCTGACAATTGGCCCTGGGTAAAATCGTGAATGATATGGAAGTCGTCTTTGGCATAACGAAAAATGAGGTACCCGCGTCGTGCTTTCAAAGTTCCGGCAGTAGCGAGCCGCATCTGCAGCTCCTTCATGTAAGGGTTTGGGCCAATACCCAGATAGTTCCCCTCCCAAGTGGGAGGTGGGTCAATTGGTATATTTGAGGCCTCCGATTGTTCAGGAAATTGCCCCCGCTGGCATCAGAAGATCTGGCAACGGTATCTCCCCCCAAATAGGTCGGAACAAAAAGGGTAAAAATGCATAGCCTGTCCTCGCAGAGGCATGTTCTGCCGATCTGGCGCAGCCGGCGAACCACGTCCACGCGCACTCCAACCGATGAGGATTGTTGCGCATTGGGTGGCGTTTCCCCGTCCAGGGCCGCGATAACCAGCGGGCCCAATCCTGATCTGACCAGTCCACATTGTCACCACATTTCCAAAAAAACGTCTTCTCGTCCTCCAGCTCCTGCCCAAGGATCCTGATCTTGTTGTAGGCAAGAATTTGTTTGAAGTTCCTCTTCTCGGCGCTGAGAATCGTCTGGAGAATCCACGGCGGCGCTCGGGGCAATGGGGTGGAAAGCGGGAAGAACGGAAAAATAATAAAGAGTATGTCGCCCAGAAATGGAATGACAGGGGGGTCGTACTGAGTCCCCTCGGGGATCTCAACCATAGGCTCCGCTGCAACTGTGGATTGTACGGGAGTGACTGTATAGCTACAAAGAGACACGAGGTACAAATAGGGGGACCCGTGCTAGAAGAGAGCGCGTTCTCTTTCCTGTTGTTTACGGAGGCGTGGGCGCGTCCGTCACCGGCGCGCCATGATAGTTCAAGGGCCCTTGTGAGCCGATATGACGGCGCAAAGGGAGCACAGAGAGAGGCGCAGCAAGAAGGGCTGACATGGGCCTGACAACCACGTCTCACCTTCACCATCATCATCACCACCATCATCATAGGCATCAACATCATCACCATCATCAGCATCAGCATCCTCAGCATCAGCATCAGCATAATCATCAGCATCATCAGCATCATCAGCATCATCATCGCCATCAACATGCTCAACATTGCCGGCCAGATCATAATCAGCCTCACGATCAGTGTCATCAGCATCAGCATCAGCATCATCACCATCATTAGTATCATCATCATCATCATCATCATCATCATCATCATCATCATCATCATCATCATCGACATCAGCACCATCACTAGCATCATCGTCATCAGCATCATCAGCACCATCAGCATCATCATCGTCATCAGCATCACCATCAGCAGCATCAGCATCAGAACCATTGACAGCATCATCGTCAGCGTCACCATCATCATCTCATCATCACCATCAGCATCATCAGCATCGTCATAATCATCATGAACATCATCATCATTATGTTCATCATCACTAGCACTATCATCATCATCATCATCATGATCATCATCATCATCATCATCATCATGTCATTACCATCATCAGCCTCATCATCAATGTCCTAAGCATCCTCAACACCAGATTCAGCAGCACCAGCATCAGCATCATCAAAATCACAATCATCATCACCATCATCATCAGCATCAGCATCATCATCATCATCAGCATCATCATCACCATCACCATCGTCATGGGCGTCGTCATGGTCATCAAAAAAATCAGCAGCATCAGCGTCAACAGCATCGTAATCAGCAGCATCATCACCATGCCATCACCGTCATCTCATCATCATCATCATCATCATCATCATCATCATCATCGTCGTCATCAGCAGAATTAGCATCATCAGCATCATCAGCATCATCATCAGCATCGTCGTCATGAGCATACTCATAGTCATCATCATCATCATCATCATCAACATCATCAGCAGCATCATCATCAGCTTCATCAAAAGAGTCACCATCATCATCATCATCATCATCATCAACATCAGCGTCAGGAGCATAATCATCTTCAGCATCATCATATTCATCAACACCATCACAATCATCAATCTGATCATCATCATCATCACCAGCAGCAGCATCAGTATCATCATCATGAGTATTGCCACCACCATCATCATCATCATCAGATTCAGCGTCATCATCATCATCATCATCATCATCATCATCATCATCCTAAGCGCCGTAATAATCAGTTGCATCATCATCAGCATCAGCATCGTCAGCACCTCATCATCAGCAGCCTCATCATTAGAATCATCAGCATAGGCATCATCATCCGTAGCATCATCATCAGCATCAGCATCAGCAGCATCATCATCGTCATCAGCATCATCATCAGCCTCATCATCACCACCATCATCATCAGGAGCAGCATCAGCATCAGCGACATCATCGCAACCATCATTTTTATCATTATCAACAGTAACATCACCATATCACCATCATCATCATCAGCAGCATCATCATAATATCATCGTCAGCATCAGCATCATCATCATTCATCATCGTCAGCAGCAGCCGCATCATTCGTATCATCATCATCAACCTTATCCTCATCCTCATCATCGTCATCAGTATCCTCATAATCAGCATCCTCATCATCGCATCACCATCAGCAGCATGAGCATCAGCATCATCGTCATCACCAGCAGCAGCATCAGGATCATCTCATCATCATCACCATCAGCATCATCAGCAGCATCCTCATCATCGGCATGATCAGCATCATCATCAGCAAAATCAGAATCGTCAGTATCATCAACATCACCATCATATCGTCATAGCAGCAGTATCACCACCTTCATCAGCATGCTCATCATCGTCAGCAGCAGCATCAGCATAATCATCACCAGCAGCATCAGCGTCAGCATCATTATTATGCTCATCAGCATCATCATCAGCATCAGCAGCATCATCAGCATTAGCATCAGCATTATCGTCAACATCATCATCGTCATGAGCCCTTCATCGTCATCATCATCAGCAGCATCAGCATCAGCATTATCATCAGAATCCCATCATCACCATCAGCATCTCATAATCAGCATCATAAACTCGTCGTCATCATCATCACCATCATTCGCAGCACCATGGTCCTCATCATCATCATCAACAGCATCAGCAACGTAATCATCAACAGCATCAGCATCGTCATCAGCATCATCCTCAAAATCGTCATCAGCAGTAGCATCAGCATCATCATCACAATCTTCATCAGCAGCATCATCACTATCAGCATCATCAGCAGCATCGGCATCATCAGCATCAGCAGCATCATCAGCATCGTCTTCAGCAGCATGACCAGTATCAGCATCATCATCATCGTCATCGTCATCAGCATCCGCATTATCATCAGCATCAGCATCAGCATCAGCATCAGCATCATTATCAGCATCATCACCATATTCATCAGCACCATCACCAGCATCCTCATCGTCATCCTCATCGTCATCATAATTATCATTAGCATCAGCATCAGCGTCATCACCATCAGCATCATAAGCATCATCATCATCATCAACAGCATCGGTATCAGCTTCATTATCATCAGCAGTATCAGCATCACCATCACCTCGTCACCATCACCATCAGCAGCATCATGCCCATTCACATCATCATCAGCATCAGCAGCAGCATCATCATCAGCATCATCATATAATATCAGCATTGCGATTATCATCGTCGGCATCATCATCATCGTCATCATCGTCATCATCGTAATCAGCATCCTCATCATCACGATCAGCATCCGACGGCTCGGCTTCCTCGAATTAGAGCCATCGTGCTACCACAAGGAGCGCTCAATAGGGAGCGAACGGGATCTAGACCTAAAGAACGGCCCGGCGATCACAGCCCCTCCCGATCGCAAAGTGCTTTCATTTCGGCGTCGTGGCGGCATGGCCCCGGGGACATCTCGACCCCCCTCCCCGGGATGGGTTTCTCATCCTGAGTCGTTTTTGTTCGGGTCTCGGGTCTCGGGAACTGGAAACAGCCTCTGGACGCTGAGAAACGAGCGCTTCGATGTTTGTCGAGTCGCCAGATAGCTTGGGTCGCTCCGCGGCTGCCATCACGGTGGCCAAATTCCGACGGCGGCCGCAAATTGCATCGGTTCTGCAGATTGCTTTACTGCTCTTCCCGTGACGCGCTCCTCTCCTTCAGTCTCGCATCCCTCACCCACAACAGTGCTCGCACATCCTTCATCTGGCCATGAGGGCAAGGGGTCCTGGGGGACAAGGGGATTGGACACCCCCTGGGACTCTGAACTGACCCGGCTCTGCAGCCTGAGCCATTTTCTGACGGACCCGAGGCCTGGGAATGGCCCCAAACCCCCGGAAACTGCGAAAGACTCCAGGACACTCTGCTCTCGGGACCCCCTTTGGGCGCACGGCGACGGCTCCTCCCCGAGGCCTCCAGAGTCCCCCCTCGAGGGCCCCCAGGAGGTCCCCCGAAGGTCTCTGCAGTTCCTGGAGCCCTCGGGATGAATCCAGAGGCCTCCAGGGGCCCAGAAAGAGCCGAACGCCCCACCCCCCGAGAAGCACACCCTAGCGGCAGAAGGCCCTAAACAGCAGAATGTGGAAGTGAGGAGAGCATACATGTTGGCCAGCGTGGACCCAAAGCAGTACGTGATTGCACTGTGGATGTGTAGGCGAATTACGTGATGCAAGATACAAGGTGCAAGCTGTGGTGCAAGCTATGCGGTGCAAGCTATGTGGTGAAAGCTACGTGGTGCAACCTCGACGGACCCCCGCGTGGCGGGCGGCAAGGAGCCGGCGACGAGGGGGCAACGGGCAGCGACGCGGCGAAACCTCGACGGACCCCCCAAGTGGGCGACGACAACGCGGCAACGGGCGGCGACGCGACGAAACCTCGACGGACCCACCCGATGATTTGGTCACACAGACAAAAAGTAGAGGGCAGAAAATCCACCCCAATAGTAACCACCCCGACACGCGAAGCCGTTGAGTGAACGCGCCCAAAAGATAATCAAACACTGCAAGGCTGTTTAGTAAACGCCCAGGGCCGTTTAGTAAACGCCAATTGTCTGGTCCGGGTGTTTTTTGGTTGGCTACACATACGTGTTTGTAGAAACTGCCAAGAGCGCGTTTGGCATGGAGATACATGGCCTTCAGGCGACAACTGCGATGATGCTGAGAGCTTGTGCAACACACATCCTGAGGAACCTGAGAAAGGGCCCTTCCCAGGAAATTATCCCGGCAAAGCAACCTAACAGCGATGTGTAGGAGCATATCTGGAAGCATTCCCCTTAAGATTCAGATGAGAATCCAGTTGTAGAATTCTGCTGTTCTCGCAGTCGTAGTCGCATTCGCGATGACAGTCGCAGTGGCAACGGCAGTCGCAGTCACAGCCTCAGCCTCAGCCTGCCTCAGCCTCAGCCTCAGCCTGCCTCAGCCTCAGCCTGCCTCAGCCTCAGCCTCAGCCTGCTTCAGCCTCAGCCTCAGTCTGCCTTCAGCCTCGGCCTCAGCCTCAGCCTGCCTCAGCCTCAGCCTGCATCAGCCTCAGCCTCAGCCTCAGCCTGCCTCAGCATCAGCCTGCCTCAGCCTCAGCCTCAGCCTGCCTCAGCCTCAGCCTCAGCTCAGCCTCAGCCTCAGCCTCAGCCTCAGCCTGCCTCAGCCTCAGCCTCAGCAGCCTCAGCCTCAGCCTCAGCCTCAGCCTGCCTCAGCCTCAGCCTCAGCCTCAGCCTCAGCCTCAGCCTCAGCCTGCCTCAGCCTCAGCCTTCAGCCTCAGCCTCAGCCTGCCTCAGCCTCAGCCAGCCTGCAGCCTCGGCCTCAGCCTCAGCCTGCCTCAGCCTCAGCCTGCATCAGCCTCAGCCTCAGCCTCAGCCTCAGCCTCAGCCTCAGCCTGCTTCAGCCTCAGCCTCAGTCTGCCTTCAGCCTCGGCCTCAGCCTCAGCCTGCTTCAGTCTCAGCCTGCCTCAGCCTCAGCATCAGCCTGCCTCAGCATTCAAAATGTGGCCTGGGATTGGAGATCTGGGAACTCGAAGAACACGAAGTGGCCTACAGTTGGCTCCGGGCATTCAAAATCATGCCCAGGAATGGAGTTCTGGGAACTCGAAGAACACGAAGTGGCCTACGGTTGGCTCCGGGCATTCAAGATCATGCCCAGGAATGGAGTTCTGGGAACTCGAAGACCACGAAGTGCGTTACTGTTGGCTAAAAAAAGAGTCCCCGGCATCCTCCCCCGGATCGCGCCCAGACCCCCCTGGGGCGTCATGATGCTCTCATTTGACCCTACTAGAAGCCTATCAGTCTTCGCTGTTAGGTAAAAAAGAACCCCCACGAAGGATTGCAAAAAGGATTGCAAAAAACCCGAAGGATTGCAAAATTATCCTGGCGAAGGACCCAACCATATGCAATTGTGAATATTGCAATTGTGAATATCTTGTCGGTGGAGCCCCCTACGGGGCCACGAAACGTACGAGGGGTGTGCCGAAATGGGTGTGCGGGACGCATGCGGGCACACCCACTGGGGCCTTCGGTGGAGCTCCCTATGGGGCCACGAAACGTGTGAGGGGTGTGCCGAAATGGGTGTGCGGGACGCATGCGGGCACACCCACTGGGACCTTCGGCGGAGCTCCCTATGGGGCCACGGAACGCGTGAGGGGCGTGCCGAAATGGGTGTGTGACGCATGCTGCGCGGGCACGCATGCGGGCCTGGGGCCTTCGGCGGAGCTCCCTATGGAGCCACGAAACGTGTGAGGGGTGTGCCGAAATGGGTGTGGGTGACGCATGCGGGCGCGGGCACTGGGGCCTTCGGTGGAGCTCCCTATGGAGCCACGAAACGTGTGAGGGGTGTGCCGAAATGGGTGTGGGTGACGCATGCGGGCGCGGGCACTGGGGCCTTCGGTGGAGCTCCCTATGGAGCCACGAAACGTGTGAGGGGTGTGCCGAAATGGGTGTGGGTGACGCATGCGGCGGCAGCACTGGGGCCTTCGGCGGAGCTTCTACTATGGGGCCACGAAACGTGTGAGGGGTGTGCCGAATTGTGTGTGGGTGACGCATGCCGGCGGCAGCACTGGGGCCTTCGGCGGAGCTCCTATGGGGCCACGAAACGTGTGAGGGGTGTGCCGAATTGGATGTGGGTGACGCATGCGGGCGGCAGCACTGGGGCCTTCGGTGGAGTTCCTATGGAGCCACGAAACGTGTGAAATGGGTGTGTGCGAATTGTGGACGCATGCGGTGGGGAGCTCTGTGAGGGGTGTGCCGAAATGGGTGTGGGTGACGCATGCGGGCGCGGGCACTGGGGCCTTCGGTGGAGCTCCCTATGGAGCCACGAAACGTGTGAGGGGTGTGCCGAAATGGGTGTGGGTGACGCATGCGGGCGCGGGCACTGGGGCCTTCGGCGGAGCTCCCTATGGAGCCACGAAACGTGTGAGGGGTGTGCCGAAATGGGTGTGGGTGACGCATGCGGGCGCGGGCACTGGGGCCTTCGGTGGAGCTCCCTATGGAGCCACGAAACGTGTGAGGGGTGTGCCGAAATGGGTGTGGGTGACGCATGCGGGCGCGGGCACTGGGGCCTTCGGTGGAGCTCCCTATGGAGCCACGAAACGTGTGAGGGGTGTGCCGAAATGGGTGTGGGTGACGCATGCGGGCGCGGGCACTGGGGCCTTCGGTGGAGCTCCCTATGGAGCCACGAAACGTGTGAGGGGTGTGCCGAATTGGGTGTGGTGACGCATGCGGGCGCGGCACTGTACTGGGGCCTGCGCGTGGGAGCTCCTATGGGGCTACGAAACGCTGTACTGGGTGGGTGAAACGCAGGGAAGAGATGATGATGATGATGATGATGATGATGATGATGATGATGATGATGATGATGATGATGATGATGGATGATGTGGTGATGATGATGATGATGATGATGATGATGATGATGATGGCAGGAGGGAGGGGGCAGCGGGAGGAGGAGGAGGGAACGCGGGGCACCGTCTCTTCAAAACGAGGACCCAACACCACAGGATGGTTGGGAAAAACCCAGGATTGCAAAAAAACCCTGGATTGCAATTGGGATTGCAAATTAGCCTGGCGAAGGACCCAACCATATGCAGTTGAGAGTACCGCAATTGTGAATATCTTCTTCGGTGGAGCTCCCTATGGGGCCACGAAACGTGTGAGGGGTGTGCCGAAATGGGTGTGCGGGACGCATGCGGACGGCAGCACTGGGGCCTTCGGTGGAGCTCCCTGTGGGGCCACGAAACGTGTGAGGGGTGTGCCGAAATGGGTGTGCGGGACGCATGCGGACGGCAGCCATGGGGCCTTCGGTGGAGCTCCCTATGGGGCCACGAAACGTGTGAGGGGTGTGCCGACGCAATGTGATGGGGTGTGAGGGGTGTGCGGGACGCATGCGGACGGCAGCCATGGGGCCTTCGGTGGAGCTCCCTTGGGGCCACGAAACGTGTGAGGGGTGTGCCGAAATGGGTGTGCGGGACGCATGTGGCAGCACTGGGGCCTTCGGTGGAGCTCCCTGTGGGGCCACGAAACGTGTGAGGGGTGTGCCGAAATGGGTGTGCGGGACGCATGCGGACGGCAGCCATGGGGCCTTCGGTGGAGCTCCCTATGGGGCCACGAAACGTGTGAGGGGTGTGCCGAAATGGGTGTGCGGGACGCATGCGGACGGCAGCATGGGGCCTTCGGTGGAGCTCCCTATGGGGCCACGAAACGTGTGAGGGGTGTGCCGAATGGGTGTGCGGGACGCATGCGGACGGCAGCCTGGGGCCTTCGGTGGAGCTCCCTATGGGGCCACGAAACGTGTGAGGGGTGTGCCGAAATGGGTGTGCGGGACGCATGCGGACGGCAGCACTGGGGCCTTCGGTGGAGCTCCCTGTGGGGCCACGAAACGTGTGAGGGGTGTGCCGAAATGGGTGTGCGGGACGCATGCGGACGGCAGCCATGGGGCCTTCGGTGGAGCTCCCTGTGGGGCCACGAAACGTGTGAGGGGTGTGCCGAAATGGGTGTGCGGGACGCATGCGGACGGCAGCACTGGGGCCTTCGGTGGAGCTCCCTGTGGGGCCACGAAACGTGTGAGGGGTGTGCCGAAATGGGTGTGCGGGACGCATGCGGACGGCAGCCATGGGGCCTTCGGTGGAGCTCCCTATGGGGCCACGAAACGTGTGAGGGGTGTGCCGAAATGGGTGTGCGGGACGCATGCGGACGGCAGCACTGGGGCCTTCGGTGGAGCTCCCTATGGGGCCACGAAACGTGTGAGGGGTGTGCCGAAATGGGTGTGCGGGACGCATGCGGACGGCAGCATGGGGCCTTCGGTGGAGCTCCCTATGGGGCCACGAAACGTGTGAGGGGTGTGTGGAGGGAGAGGAGGAGGAGAGGAGGAGGAGGAGAGGAGGTGGGACGCGGGGCGCTGTCTCTTCAAAACGAGGACCCAACACCACAGGATGCTTGGGAAAAAAACCCAGGGTTTGCAAAAAAAACAGGATTGCAAAAAAACAGGGTTTTTTTTGCAATCCTTTTTTGCACATCCAGGGTTTTTTTGCAATCCTTCCCCCAGGGTTTTTTTGCAATCCAAGCACTGCCTGGGGAATGCGGGGAACCGCGCGGGAGAGCATGCGGGAGACCATGCGGGAGACCATGCGGGAGACCACGCGAAGACCACACGGGAAACCACACGGGAAACCACACGGGAGACCATCAAGCCACCGATCCCAGGGCCGGCAACGACCCACCGCCCTTCCAACGAGCCAGCTGCCCAGGCATCTAGCGCTCCAAATCTGCGGATGCGCAGACCCCAGGGAAAAAATCTAGACCACTTCCCTGGGGCCGGCTCATCCTGAAACGTTTCGACGGTCCCGCAGCCCGATGGCGGCACCCGGAGGCCGGAAACGACAGAAAATCGGCCGCTCCAACTATTTCGGGGCATCGGATCTCTGAGTATAGACCGCTTCTGGATAAGCTGCTCAAGGAACCTCCGAGAGCCTCCGAAGACCTGTGGCCGCCCGAACGCCTCCGAGAGGCTCTTTGGCTCACTGGCGAGCCGCCCCTCCGCCCACACGCGCCGGTCCAGCTTGTCCGCCGGCCAAGTGTCCGTGTGCCCCAGGCCGACCTGGCAGTCGAACGGGGCCTGGCGGCGGCGCGAGGAGGGGTGGAAGAATGTGGAGGAGGAGGAGTTTTTCAGCAGGAGCGGCGCAAAAGCGCGCCAGGGACACAGCTAGGCGACTCGGGCACGGGCCCGACTGAAAGGAAAAGAACCCGAGCACCTCCTCATCAGGGGAGTGTCAACAGGCGCAGCCAGGAGGCCTACGCGCCGTCGGCGGTATCGACCTCGACGACCAGGTCTCCGACCAAGGCGTCGAGTACGAAGTCCGCGAACGGCCGTGGCCCACCGTGGCCGCTGTCCACGGGTAAGGGCAGGCCAGTGCTGGGGAGCTGTCTAGCCCACAGGCGCCCCAGACGGGGCCGCGTCTGCGGGGGGGCGGCCCCCAGGCAAGGCTGCGCGAGGAGCTGGGCGTTCTCGCTCGAGTGCGCCCCGCACCTAGCGCAGAAGAAGAAGGGGCCCACGCTCCAAACGCGGTGGCCGCCGCCTGGCTTACACACCGCTGGCGCGCAAGCGCGGCGCCCTGGCGACGCGGCAGCAGCGGACGCAACGAAAACCCGCGCCGCACGGCGCGGGCTCGTGCGTGCCTTCGGGCAACACCGTGCCTGCCGTCAGCATGGGGACACGGCCTCGTTCCTGCGCGCGGCGCGGGTAGCCGTGTCGCGGCGCATCCTGCTGGCTCGGGCCCGTAGAACGCAGCGCACGAACCAGAAACTTGGCGACGAAGGTCACCAGGCGAAAGGAACGCCTCACGCTCTCCACCGCCACATCGTCGGCGGGGTGGAGGGCGGCGCCTCACGAGCGCCGCGGTCGGTAAAATGGTTGCCCCACCGCTTGATCATGCCGCGCTCGACCGCGTCGTCGTGACAGCGGCGAGCGCGGCCCTTGACCTTAGTCACGGTGACCCCACCCCCCAGGTCATCCACCCGATCCCACATGCAAGACCACAGGTCCGCGGCCTCGCACTGCGCGCCCGACGCCCCGGCGCGCCCGCGCGCAAAGCTCGAGACCGCCCAGGCGCAATCCGAACGGAAGCAAAAAGGCCCCATGGCAGGCCACACAGCGAAGACACCAGGCAGCCATTGGCGCCCACCTGGACAACAGGCCACCCCGCTCCACTGAGTCGGGGGTCGCCCTGCGCAGGCGAAGCGCAGGGGCCGTCGCCGAAGGCGTCGCCTTCAATGCTACCAGCGCCAGGTCGCTCGAGCCACTTGACAAGGAGAGAGGTCGCGGGGCCAGGGGCAGAGGGCCGAGGATAAGGGGCCAGCGCGCGCCTCCAGAGGGCCCAGGCCGAGTGCACCCCGAGGTCAGCCCGCAGAGCGGGGGGGAGGTCGCACCCACGAACACAGGCCCACGTCGCGGAACTTTCTCCAGTGACCCACGCAGAGAAGGTGCCTGGACAAGACTCGCCTTCACACAATGGGCAGGTCGGGCTAGCCACCAAGGCCGTGACGACGCTTCCGAGCCTGGTCCCAAACACAATTCGAAACGAGTGGCACATGTGCCATGGCTCCTGCACAAAAAGGAAGGAAGAGGAGGAGGAGGTGGAGGAGGAGAGGGGAAGAGGGGGCAAGACATCGCCGCTCGGGCCCAGCAACGGGGCCCAAATCACAGGTGGGGAGAGGGGGGAGGCGGCGCGCGTCGCGACGCGGAATCAAGTGCTCGGAGCGGAGGGGGGCACGGGGCGGAGGCCCCACTGGGGCGCTGGGGGCGCGGAAAGGAGGGGGTGAGGTAGTGTGCATCGCGACGCGGAATGCAGTGGTCGGGGCGGAGAGGCACGGGACGGGGGTCCCACTGGGGCGCTGGGCGCAGGGAGCGCGGGGGGGGAGAGGGGGGGGGCGGGTGTGCGTCGCGACGCGGAATAAAATAATCGAGCAGAAACCCACGGGGCGGGCGCCCACTGGGGTGCTGAGGACGCGGGGGGGAGGGAGGTCCCACTGGGGCGCTGGGGACGCGGGCGGGAAGGTGGGGGCGGCGGCGCGCGTCGCGACGCGGAATGAAACGTTCGCGGCGGAGGGGGCAATGGGCGGGGCTTCCATTGGGGCGCCCGGGACGCGAGTAGCTCGGGGTGCGACGCGGAATAAAGCGTTCGTGGCGGAAGGGACAGTGGGCGGGGCCCCCGCTGGGGCGCTGGGGGCGCGGGGGGGCTCGGGGCAGAGAGCCGCGGCGCGGGGGTCCTACTCTGGCGCCGGGAGCGCGGGGTGGGGGGAGGGGCGCGCGCGACGCGGAATAAAGCGTTCGCGGCGGAGGGGACAGCGGGCGGGGCCCCCGCTGGGGCGCTGGGGACGCGGAGGGGCTCGGGGCAGAGAGCCACAGCGCGGGGGCCCCAATCTGACGCTGGGGGCGCGGGGGGGGGGGGGGGGGGGGGGGCGACGCGGAATAAAGCGGTCGGAACTCTAGAAACCCCGCGCAAAAGAAAAATCACACGCAGAGTGCCCCAGCGCCTCGAGGCCCACTCGGGACCCACGGCCCCGGCGCAAAGGCGGCGGAGAGAAGCGAGGCAAGGTCGAGCGGGAAGGACAGACATGTACTCCGCGCACCGTTGCGCTCGCTCCAGGAGCCAATCCTCGGCGCCCAGGCGCGCGAGGTGGAGGATCGAGCGAAGGCGGGCGGCGGCGAGATCAACCTGGACGCCCTCGCCGGTTACTATCATGCACGCCCCAGGGCCACGCATGCAACCCATGCGCCTACAACTGGCTAGGGCGGCAGAAATCGCTCCTCGAACCGCGGCCCACTCGCGCGCTGCGCTGGCGCGCGCTCCAAGGCCGCGTCGGTGGCAAACAGAAGTCGGACCATCCACCCCCGAGAAATCCAAGACTCCCAGACAGCCTGGGCGAGCATATAAATCAGGCTCACGGCGCATGCACACGCAGGGCCGACCGACCTCGGCGCCGAAGGGGCGAGGTGGAGGTCCAACGTGAGAGAGCGACGAGCAGCGCGAACGAACAAAGCAGAGCGCGCTGCTCGACGCATTGGTTCGACCCCACTCCAAGCCCCCCCAGTCACGCCGTCCCCACAAGTGCCAGCGGGCGCCAATCCGAGCGAGACGAGCTGCTGTGATTCGCCTCGCGCAGCCCTGATCACTCGAATGCGGGCCGAGCGCCGCACCGCGGTGGCCAAACGCTTGGCTCGTGGCCGCGCCAGGCCGCATGCCGCAGGCGTAGTCCATCCCAGGTTTCGTGCCGCCCGCGCGGCGCCGCGCAGCGCCGCATGACCTCGCGGCTGCACTCGGCGGAGTTGGCCAGCACCACGCCTTTGCCATCGTTGACCGCCAGACTGTCTTCCAGCAACCCGCGGCGCAACTGCTCGTAGGCGAGGCCCACCTGCGCGGCCACTCGCCTGGCCATGCCTGCTTGGGCGAGCTGGATATCATTCACGACGTTGCCCACCTGCACCGTGCGAAGCGCAACGACCGCGTCGAGCCTGGGCAGCAGGAACAGCCGCACGCACAGGTCGGCGAAGCTGCATCCCGCCACCACGCCGTGCTGGGGCTCGCAAGCCAACGTCGCCACGCCCTGGTAGCATACTACGCGCAGCATCCCGTATAGAGCTGGATCAGCAGTCGCATCATGACCATGGTGAAGCCCTGTTCCTCGGCGCGAGTCACCAGCAGCGCCCAGGGGGATGTGCTCGCACGCCTTCGCGAGGTCCATGGGTGCCGCGCAGGCAGCCTGGCCGCGGTGGGTCGCCACCTCCGCAGTCGCCGCCTGGACCCGCACACAGGCCTCACAGCTCTGGCCAGCCGCGCCGTCGATATACATGCGGTGGTGGAGCGAGGCCCACTGAGCACCCGCGGTGTTCCTGGCCCATCTCGTGAAAGGCCGCAGGATGCCTGGAAACATGCCGATAGCGCGAACGCCGCCCTCGGGCTCGGGGGGGCAGCACCATCTGCATCGCAGCCAACGCGCGAGGCACACGGCCGAGCTGCAGCAACCGCCGCCAGAGCTCGATGCAGACCTCGAGCGCAGCGTCGATCAGCACAGTGATGCGCCGCGGGTGGAAGGCACCGCATCCCAGGCCTGCGACGTGCGGGAACGCGCGGTCAATCTGGCGAAGCTCGCCCACGGTCGGCAGGGTGGGCAGGGGCCCCAGCTCCGCAGGCCAGGCAACAGCTCCACTCCCCGCGCCGTCGTTTCAGGGCGCGTGCCACGGCCTCGCGGCTGCCTCGGCCACCAGCTACGCGGGCTGCAGCCCAGCAGGTCGCCAGCGGTCTGCAGCCCATGGCGCGGCCTCGCGAATCCAGCGGAAGGCCTTGCGCACGCCCTCGCCCACCGTCGCCCCGCGCGCCCGCGATGCGACGCGCGGCCCTCAGCAGCACTGGCAGCGCGCTGGAGGTCCTGCAGGAGCTCGTCGACGACGACCTGCTTGAGGAACTGCAGCCTGCGGACCAAGCGGCGCCACGCCTGCCAAAGTTGCGCGCCTGCCCCCTCGACGCGCGGCTTGAAGCGCAACAGCCGCGCCTGCAGGCGGCGAGTTTGGGCATTGCTGCCAGCCTGTCGGAGAACTCGCCACTCGCGCACCCGCTCGGCGAGCCAGCTCCAATGCTGCTCGGAGGGATCGGCCCGAGGCGTGGGCTGCCACCGCGCGCGCTGCCGGTGGGGCTGCACCTGGGCCAGGCAGGCGCCCTCGCTCCTGCCGCGGTAGCGGTCCGCCTAGCGGCCTTCCACCAGGCCGAAGTGCTGCGCCAGCTCGGCCTCGCAATGGTCGAGGACGCGGCCGCAGGCGGCGTCAAGCCCCGCCGCGGCGCCCACCGCGTGGAGATCCGCACGCACGCCCTGCCAATCGGGCGGAGGCAGCTGGGGCCCGATCAGGGCCACGGCAGGGTAAGGCCGCGGACTGCACAGACGCAAGACTACGGCGCCAGGAGGTTGCATCGCCAGGCAGGGGGCCACCGCCCCGCGCGCGCGCACGGAGAAGCGGTCGCGGCGGCGCACGCGCTGCACCTCCGAGAGCATGCCGACGCAGAAGAAGTCGAGCTCCCTGGCGGAAATAGGCGCGACACAGGTGGCGTAGCTCGAGCAGGCCAGGCGCGCCGCGATGGACGGCAGCAGTTGGGCGCCATGTTCCAGCCAACCCCTACGATGAAAGGCCTGCACATTGCCCTGATCACCAAGTCCATGTTCACCAGCAGGTCGAGATTGTGATCGCCGAGATCCTGGCTGGTGCGCAGGTGCGCAAATTCCAAGAGCGTGCCTTCACGGGTTCCGATGGACGACATCCAGAAGCCCAAGCGTGCTGAACACCGAACCGCGATGCGGTCGTCGGCGGACTCAACGCGTCGAGGGTGCACCCAGGGTCGAATCAAGACCCCCACCCCCGACGAAGTGCTTCTTTTCGCCGCGGCCACCGCAGGGGCGAGGTTCGCCGCCCAGCCTGCGCGCCGAGCAGCGCGCGCCGCAGCAGCCAGCTTCCTCTCGTCCGCGAGGTGGTGCCCCTGGATCAGGATGGCCTGCGCCGACTCGCCCACGTTGCCCTCCTCGAGCCGGGCACAGGCACGACGACCAGCTGGTCGCGTTGCCCGGCCTTCCGCCGCGCCATTCGGCGGGGGGCCCGCGCGACGCAGGGCCGCTCCCCAGCCCCCCGGCCAAAGCCAGAGGTCGAAGGCGCCCGGCGCATCATGGCGGGGGGCCCACGCGCCGCAGGGCCGCCCCCCAGCCGCTCCGCCAGCTCCGCCCCAGCACGCAGCGCCATGGGCATCGCGAGCCTCTGGCCGAAGAAGGTCGCGAGGTGGCGCGGCAAGTCCATCGCGCGACGTCGGCGGCTTCGCCCTGGCGAGTGCCGCTTTGGGGCGGGGGCTTCGCGAATTCCTTTCGGAGCGCGCAGCACGGCCCCCGCCCCTCGCGGATCGACCCTCGGCTCGGCCGCCACCGGCGCCATGAGCTCCGCGAACCTCTGGCCGAAGGGAATCGCGAGCAGGAGGGCCCAGTCCAGCCCAGTCCAGGTTGTGCCCAACGGAGAACCGACCTGGCCGAAGCGCCGCGCGACGCGCCTGAAGACGAAGCGCATGGCCCGCACCCACTTCGTGGGCCACCCCCCCTGATGAAATGAGGAATGGCACTGCGGGGGGGCATGGTCCGTTGGGGAGGGGCCAGGCCATCGGCCGCCCCCCGACCAGCAGACGGCAGGCGGGCAGGCTCGAGGATGCCGAAGAGGACGCAGCCGCGGTCGAACGCGAAGTCTTGGAGGAGCCACGCGATGGCGCGCCCGTTGTCGAAGGCATCCGACTCCCGCTGCAGCGCGAGCAGGTGCTCTAGCAGCTCGTGGAGCCGCGCCTCAGGGTTGCCCACTCGCATGCGGTCCAGCCACTGCGGATCCCGCTGGCGGGCCGCGCGACGGCGGCTGAAGGCAGCCAAGCAGATATCGATATCCAATTCGACCCGCGCCGCGCCAGCACCAGCGCGGCCGCCTCGCCGCGCACGTTCCCAAACCAGAACGTTGAAGCGCGGGCGCTCGAGGAAGCGCACAACGAACGGGACGCACTGCTGACGCCAGCGCAAGCCATCAGCAAAATCATCATCAATCATGGGGCCCTCCAGCCAATGTCCTGCGTAGGTCCCCAGGGCGTGCCCCAGGTCGTCCAGGTGCGCCAGGGCCACCCCCCAGCCGAGCGCGTCGAGTCCAAAGCCCACTGGATGCAGTTCCCTGGCGCCGAGCCCTGGCCGCACAGGCGTTTCCGTCGCGCGCGCTTCCGCCGCTAGGCGTCAGGCGCAAGGGAGGGGCTAGCCTGCTGGCCGCCGTCACTCGGAGCAAATTCAGGCCTGCTGTCAATAGCCCGACTTATCATCATCAGTCGCCACAGGGATGTCCGCGGCCGCCTGGATAGCGCCGGCAGCGCCGCCGCGAACGCCCTTCGCCCCTCGCCCCTGGTCGGCTGCGGCGGCCTTGCTGGCGGCGTTCGCAGCTGGGCGCTGACGGCCCGCCGCCAGGGCGCCCACGGCTGCCGCCACCGCGTCGGCTGGGGGGCTGCGCCTGGGCAGGGGCCTCCTGCGGGCTACCAGAGGCAGCGGCGGCAGCAGGCGGCGCGGCCGCGGGGCCCTCGGCAGCGAGCTTGCCAGCGGCGGGCGCCTCCTCCGCCACGCGCCTCTTCTTGGTCTCGAGGCGCCCCCGCAGCTCACGATGAGCCTTCTCCAGCGCCCGGGTCTTGAACTGGCTGAAACCTCCTTCGGCATGGCCGCGAACCTGGCCTGGAGCTCCTCACGGCGCCGCTGCGCCTCCTGGCGGTCGCTCTCCTTTACCTCGTAATCCTCAAACGCCTCCAGGCCGAACGATCTTTCGTCGTCGAGCGCCCGCGCCGCCTTGCCTTCGAGGATCGCAAACACGCCGAGCTTCGGGACCGCGGAAACAGCGGGCTCCTAGGCGGGCGCCACCCTGACGGCCAGGGCCTGCGCAGCGTTGGCGCACGCCGCGTTGGCCCCGTCGGGCGCCGTCGCGCATCTCGCGACGTCCTCGGTGGCCAAGGCGAGGTTGCACTGGAGCTCGTCTGCCTCTGCCACGGCGGCCTCCAGGGCAGCGGCTGCAGCGCCCCGCGCAGCGCCCGCCTCGGCCACGGACAGGGGCTTCGCCAGCCGCTGGGCCCTGAGCGCGTCCAGCTGCATCTTGTACTTCGCCTCGCCTTGCTCGTCCCCCGAGAGGCGCAGGAGCTCCACCAACTGCACCAGTTTGGCCTCCTCTGGGTCGACGTCGGCCCCCAGGTGCGTGGCGCCAGCAACTCGGACGCCCAGGCTGCAGCCGCGCTGGCGCTCGCTCCGCGCGCTGGGCCCACCAGTGCCTGCACCACCGCCGCCTGCGGAGACTCCGTCCTCGGCAGGTCGTCCGCGGCCTGGCGAAGCCGCTTGGCGACAGGGCGGCTCGCGGGCGCTGCGGCCACGATTGGAGGGCCTGCGGCGACGGCGCCGCCAAGCCGTGGAGGTCGTCCAGGAGCGCCGCGGCAGCCTCCAGGAGCCCGCGCTGAAGTGGGGAAGGCGTGCCCCGCCACGCGTGCAGCAGCAACCTGGCCGCGGCGCCGCCTCAGAGGGCGGCGCGATGGTCCCCGCCCGAGGGGGGCCCGCGGCGGCCCGTCCGCCCGCGGGCCCTCGGGCAGAAACTTGAGCCAAAATGGCTACGGATGAGGAGGACAAGGAGGAGGAGGCGGAGGAGGAGGAGGAGGACGTGGACGAGAAGCAAAAGGAAGGAGGAGGCAGAGGAGGGGGGGAGGAGACAAGAGTAAAGAAAGAAGGAGGACGCAGGGCGGAGGAGAGGGGAGGGATGAAGGAAGGAGAAGGGAAGGAGGAGGAGGCACGAAGGGGTAGAGGCAGCAAGGCGATGAGAGCAAGGAGCAGCAACTGCAGCAGGACGAGGATCATTAGCAGCAGAAGCACGAAGTGAGGAAGGACGAGGACGGGAGAGAAGAAGAATCAGGGGCAGGAGCAGAAGAAGAAGGGCACCTCTCGACCCCGCCATCAAGCTGAGGGTCCAGCTCTTGGACTCTTGGATCAGCCTTTGGGAGACGGCGCCTGAGCTGCACGCGAAAGTCAAGGTGGTGCGGCAGACCCTCAAGGGCGCGCTCGAAGCGGCAGGACCAGCAAGCAGATGGCGCAGGGTCAGAGGCCCCCCTGGGCGCAGTCGTGGCGATGCTCTTTGACCTGGGATGGGAGGCGCGCGCGGCAAAGGTTTGGGTCAGACCTGAGAACGAGTACGACAGCACGGAGTGGCACCTGGTGGAGGCGGACTCGGTGGAGTTCGGCAGCTCCATTGACCACCAGGCCATCCTGCACGAGATCAAGACAGACAGAAGGAAGCAGCTATGGCGACAAGGAGCTGCACATGAAGATGGAGCGGGCCTGGTAGGAGGTGTTGATGTTCAACATGTCCGACGCGAACTCTGACGGTATGCTTAGAAGGCTGAGTGGACTCAGTGGAGCAGGCTGATGGCAGTGGTGAGTGGCGGACAGTGGGACCGAATCAGGAAGCACGAGAGCGGCTATCTAGAGGAGAAGACGTCCCCACGATGTGTTCTGGCCGATAAGACATTGGCCCATAAAAATCGGACATGCTAACACCAGCGAACAGTGAGTTCAGGCTGACGGACCGCCTGGTTCCCAAAGCGCTGGCGGCGGCATACATTGAGCCAGCACTGTGGCTCGAAGGGATTACGCCTTCCGCTCTCACCACGCCAGCTTTCGATGAAGGAAAAATTGCTTCTGAGCTGCTGCATTTCGGCACTGGTGCACTAGAAGACTACAGGGTGGGAGGGGCTCTGACTGTGTTTGGGGACGGGTCAGGGGGAGGTTCTCGGACGACCAGCGTCGTAGGAGATGTGGCACCGCTGTGGCGGTGATTGCGGGGTGCAAAAGCATCTGGCAACTCAGAGCCATGATAGCCGCGCCCCCCCCTGGTTTCCGTCAATCTGTGCCCAGATCGGAGACCTTGGCCCTCGCCATGGCCCGTGAGTCCAGCCAGGGGCCCACCCACTTTGTCACCACGGACCGCGAAGGTCTGGTCAAGGCCTGGCCCTGCAGGAGCAGGAAGGCCACCCGAGGCCCTGATGAGGACGTGTGGGGCAGCCAGCGCTGGCCGCCACATCACGCCGGCCTGGGTTGCCTCGTATGCGGACGAAGGTAAGGACTGCCAGCGCCTGGCCACGCCTCGTGACCTGCTTCTGGCCGCAGGCAATGCAGCAGCCGACTGTGGGGCGGGAGAGGCGGCGGAGTGGGCGTGGAAGGGGCTCGTGGTCTCGGAGGCCCCCCATGCTGACCTCTGGAACGCCACTTTTGCCCTCGCCAGTCGCCGAGCTGGTGAAGCGCCAGAGCTCTGCTTGGAGGTGGACGCGGCCAAATCGGAGCGCGAAGAGACCGCCCTCCGTTCGGCGTGAAGATGGCGTTGCGCGCGTCGGCCCACTCGTCTGCCCACTTTGAGACGATGTGGCGGTGTGCGGTGTGCTTTCTGCTAGCGCGCGGGTCTTCGCTCTTGGAACCCTGCTGCGCTGCGAGCGTGCCGCCGACCACCCCGTGCGAGCCTCCCCCGCCAGGTGCTCGACACGGCCCCATCGGACCTCTGGAGCCTCGGGTAGGGTTGCCGTGACGAGCCTGGGAGGGAAGGCCCTGCATGCGTCCCTCAAGCTTGGTGAGTGGGACAAGTTTTGCATGGTTTGCTGTCAAGGGTGCGGATACTTTACGACGGAGGACTTCCGTCACCTGGAGGTGGCCTGCCTTGGCCGCACAGGGGGGGGGGACAGCCTCTCGAGAACTCGCAAGGGGCTCTATCCCAGAAAGGGAGGCGCCCCCAGGTCTGCACGTGCTGTGATGCAGGCCAGGCTCAGAGCGGAGCTGACGGTGGGTTTCCCGTAACTCAAAGGCCTGACAGTCCTGGTCCGAGAGCTGATGTCTGGCCGAGTGCGCCCTCGGGCGGTGTCTTCATGGGGCGCAGCTGCATGGAACCCCGGCCGGCTGAAGGTCTGCCCCCCTTGGAGAGAGAGGGGCAGGACGCGGCACCCCCCGTGTGAGTGTCTGCTCACGGGCGTCCCGGGGTCATTGGTGTTGGTGTCAATTTCTACCGACGATTCTGGACCCTTGTGATCGGTGCCGCATGGACGGTTTCTCATGGAATCCTTCTAGTTGTTTTCTCCTCCTCCTCCTCCTCCCCCTCATCCTCCTTTTCCCCCTCCTCCTCCTCCTCCTCCTCCTCCTCCTCCTCCTCCTCCTCCTCCTCCTCCTCCTCCTCCTCCTCCTCCTCCTCCTCCTCCTCCTCCTCCTCCTCCTGAGGAGCGGAGAAGGGGGGGGGGCGCGGAAGGAGGGCGGAGGGCAGAGGGGGGATTGCAGCACCTGGCCCGTCCCCGCCCCTCCCATGTCCTGCGTGGGGCGTCCCCCCTTGGCTCCTGGGAGGGGCACGCGCCGCGGGTGCCCCGCGCTGTGGGCGGCGGCGGCAGAGGCAGGCGCGCTCTCGCAACCGAAGCGCGGCAGCCGACTGCGGAGAGCATGCAGATAGAGGGGTTGGTCGGGCTGAGCGGCCAGGCCAGCATGCAGATGTGTTTGTCGTGTGCGTAGGTTCGGTGATATATGCTATGTTGCTTCATCCTGAGAGGACGGCTAGGGCGCCACATGCGAACCTCCCGAGCGAAGTGAACCCCACCCTCCCCCTCAGAAGTCGTGGGGGGTAGGGGTAGGTGTCGCATGTGGCCCCCTAGCGGCGCGACCGCCTCACGGCGAGCCCAGCTGGCAGCAAGACAGCTGCCGCACGCCCGGCGTACTGGGAACCACGGCGCCCCGCGCGGCACACGCGGTGGCCGCAGGCCGGGCCCACCCGGCGGCGAGGGAGGCACGCGCCGGATTTTTTGAGCGAGGCAGCTCCTTAGGGTTTTGCCGCAGCTGATCCCCTCTTGCCTGGAGCCCACCTGCGGTGGCTGCCAGTCCCACCCGCAAAACACCCTACCATAAAGATCATATCTCCCCCCATTGTAAGTACAACGAATGGGAGCGCTTGGGAGCGCATGGGAGCGCCTGGGAGCACTGGGAGCGCCTGGGAGCAACTGGAACGCCAGGAAGCGCCTGGGAGCGCTTGGGAGCGCCTGGGAGCGCTTGGGAGCGCCTGGAGCGCTTGGGAGCGCCTGGGGGCGCTGTGAGCGCCTGAAACATCATGGAATTCAGATTGTAAAACACAGGATTCTGCGACAGCGGCGCACTTGGCAAAGAAAGTTTCACAGGTGCATGAACGCATGATCAGAAAATACTACGTTTGCAAGGGATGGCGAAGGTTTATGTCCGCGGACGCGCATTTGTATTGTAAATCGCAATGTATTATGCACGCATGATCAGAAAAATACTAGTTTTGCAAGGGATGACCAAGGTTTACGTCCGCGGGCGCGCATTTGTATTGTAAATCGCAATGGGTTACGCACGCATGATCCGGAAATACTATTTGTTGCAAGGGATGGCGAGGGTGTACATCCAGGGCTGCCAGGAAATAATATCTGTTGCAATGGATTATGGGTTCAGGAGTTCGGATCACGGTTGGAACGCATGGAGCCAAGGTGTTCAGGGTTAAATGATCATAAGATTAAGGAGTTAAAGTCCACTAGCCCAAACTCGCAGCCTGTTGGACGTGTCCCACCCACCCATGACCCAAGACATATTGATCTCAAAACGACGACGACGTTGTCTCCATATCGTGTCGCTGGCGCTGGGCCGAACCCTCCGCCGCGTCACGGCGGAAGCGTAGCGATGCGTTGAGACCCGGCTTGCGCCTCACCACCGCCGCCCACCGCGGCGCCCCCAGAAAAGCGTCGACGAGGCGCAGCTGCGCCTTCCTCCGGGGGCTTCTCGGCGAGAGGCTCCCGAGGGAGGGGGGGTTCTGGGCGGCCGCGGTCGCCCTGCCGCGCTGGCTCCGTGGCGCTTGAGCGCGCCGCGGAGTGTCAGCGCGACGGGGCGGCCATAGCCGCTCGGAAACCCAGGGGGCCATGTCCAGCCTCCACGGGGCGGCCCCTGGGGAAGGGCACGGGGGCGGCGCTCAACCCGAAAAGGTCGAGGTCGCGCCCGTACCTTTCGCAAAGAACTAACGACGCCATGTCTGGCATTCCGATGCCAGCATATCCTGCCAGAACGCCATTCCTGGCACTCCGAGGCCAAGAATATGCGCGAGGGGTGCGCCGAAATGGGGGGGCGGCATAAGGGGCGCCGAAGGGCGGCCGTGAGAGCTTCAGGATTTATATATATATATATATATATATATATATATATATAGGCTCTTAGTTCTTAGGGCAGTTTAGGGTTTAGGGTTTAGGATTTAGGGTTTGGGGTTTGGGGTTTAGGGTTTAGGGTTTAGGGTTTAGGGTTTAGGGTCTAACAGGGCAAGGCCAAGAATACCTACCTGCATAGGCTCTTACCTGCGGTGGCTATCAATCCCCCCCGCATCTCCACCCCCACATAAAGATCATCTATCCTCTCATGTTATACCCTAACGGGCGGGTCGGGCGGGCGGGGCCCTAACGGGCGGGTCGGGCGGGCGGGGCCCTAACGGGCGGGTCGGGCGGGCGGGGCCCTAAACCCTACATCCTCACCATGCGCCTATCTCACTATGCGAAAGCCCGTGGGACCCTGCAGGAAACACTCGGACCCCAATGGAAGCACCTGGGAAGCACTAACATCCAATTGGATCCCGGCGACATATTGGGAACCTCTGGGAGCAACGAATAGCACCTGGAACTCCTGTGAGCCCCTTGGGGCAATGGGCCCCAGCACAAACCACGGGAGCCCTTGGAAGCTCCCCGAAGCCCCTGAGAGCCCCTGAGAGCCCCTGGAAACCCCTGAAACACATGAAGCACAGGGGAGGCTTTGGGAACATCTGGGAGGCCCCGTCTTGGCGGTCTCATTGGCCGTCTTGGAGCCCTCTTGGGTATCTTGTCAGGGTGGGGGGCCTTGGGCTCTCTCGAGGCTGTATCAGGCCCTTCTTGGGCTGTCTTGGGTTGTCGTGAAGCCGAACTATATATTATTCACAGTTCAACATGGATATCCATATTGATGCGTTGTGTTGTTTCGGCACGCTTGGTGCTATGCGGCAGCCGCGCTAGAAGCTGGGGTGACCCAGATGATGTGGAACTCGCCTTTTGTAATCTATGTTATGCTGCCATAACATGCGAGAGGCAAATCACGTTCACACTATTGCGATTTCTATCGCATGACCTTTGGCATGGCATTCCATTGGACTGTGTTATTATTTCTACCATGTCAAGTGTTGTCTATGTCTCATTTTCTGCGCATATGCGCATGCGATGTTTCGATCTATTTCAACGGCGAGTCTCTTCTCAGGCGATTGTCCTCTGGCATGCTGGGCTTCAACCACTCTATACTTAGATTATCATAGGTGTTTCGGTTGTGAGGTCACTCTATGACGTCAGTTCACTTATTGAATCGCTTCGCTCACTCCGCCAGCCCATCGTGTAGCGTCGCTGGCACTTGCTTGCGTGTTGGGGGAGGCATGTAGGGTGGCGTGCAGGGGCCGCTTCGGGGCCACTTGGGGGTCTCCTGAGGGCTTATTTGGAGGCTCCTGGTGCCTCTTATGGATCTCTTCGGGCCTCCTGGGGACTTCTCAGGGCCGAGGGCTCGAAGTATTGTTTCGTGATTCCCACTGGGGCCTCTCTTGTGGTGTTCTTGGGGCCCTCTTGTGCCGTCTTGGAGTTCTCGTGGACCGTCTTGGAGCACTCTTGATGACTCTGCCATGCGGCTGCTGATGAGGATGTTGACGATGATGATGTGATGACGATGATGATGCTGATACTGATGATGGCGATGATGATAATGATCATAATGGTGATGACGATGGTGATGCTGATGATGATGATGAAGATGGCACGCTGTCTATATGTGCATGCTTGGCACCTCATTAACTTACATATTGTCCCGCCGCTATGCTATAGCAGTACCGCATAGGTCCCCAAAAAGTTATCACATCTACGTGCGCGCAGTCTTTTATTCATACTTGCCATGTGCCTATCCTGCCACTGTGGTACAGCATTTCTATAAGCGTTTCCTGTATCTCCTTTGAGCCTATCACGCAACCGCGCCTTTATGGTGAGCACGGGTACCCCCGCCGTGGTATGGCAGCACATCGTGAGTCTTCCAAGAGTGGGCGCTATCTGTCTGTGCGTTTCTTCTTACTTTACGTGTCTGAGGACTATCCCACTGGCCTCATATAGCAGCACATGTTCTCTGCATATCCTCTGTCCGCGGCAGCGGTTATATCTATCATGCTCGCTGCCGTTATTGCTTCAGCAGCTATTGCGTGCATTCAACTGCCTACTCGTTCCGCCAGGACTATTCAGATGGCAGGTTTCCACACCATCACCCTTTTTTTGCCCGCCCCCGCCGCGGCGTGGCTTGCCTATTTCTACAGTCTGCTCACGAAGGTCGCTGATCGCTACGATCCTATTGACGTGCCGGATGGGGAGTGGCACGGCTGGAATACTATCATGTACATCAGCACTCGCCATCACGACATGATGGACGTGTATCTGGCCTATGGCAGTCCACGCGAGTTTCTAACGAGCTACCGTCACGCTCGTGGCTATCATCATCTGGGTTACATGTCGATCTATGCCATGCTCCACTTCCACTATGGCATATTCCGGACGGGGCAGTACACCGAGGTCTTGGCCTATAGCGAGGACATGCACGACGACCGTGTATCGGATCTATATGTGCGCGTTCCTGCCATTGCCGCTGACCTTTACGCTATCGTCCCCAGCGACTGCTCTATCGAGCGCGTTTGGGAAAACGACCTGCGCTTTGTACGGTCGAAAGACATGTCGCGTGTCCTCTATCACATGTCGTCTCTCCAGGACTTCATGATGCCCGTGCTGCAGTCCCGCGTCCTCAACCCTATCGTTGAAGACCATCAGGCGCAGCACTTGCAAGCCGTTGTCTCCGAGGAGCTATACGAGCGCATCTTCCGCTTCGCGTCCTATGTCCGCACGCACTATTACAACGAGGACAATGTCGATGGAGGGACTATGACCAGTCCCAGCGGGCAGCAGAGGGATACGCTGCTCAACATCTGCGAGCGGCTGCACGGGACTATCTCCACGGAGGACCTCAATGTCATTCACGCTATGATTGATGAGGGCCCTCATTTAGTTCAGGAGAACTGAGTGGCCCTATGCTTGCATCCCAACTCATCCTCTCCACTGTGTTATAATTCTTCATGCACCTCCGATGAAGAGGAGAGGACCTCCAATGAAGAGGAGAGGAGGAGGAGGAGAGGAGGACCTCCAATGAAGAGGAGCGGAGGAGGAGGAAGGAGGAGGAGGAGGAAGGAGGAGGAGGAGGGGGAGGAAAAGGAGGAGGAGGAGGAAGAGCAGGAGGAGGGGGAGGAACGGACGTGGACGAGGAGGAGGAGGTGAGGGAGGAGGAGGAGGAGGAGGAGAATAGGAGGAGGAGGAGATAGAGAGAGAGAGAGGAGGGGGAGGAGGGAAGAGATAATGATGATGATGAAGATGAAGATGATGATGATGATGATGATGATGATGATGATGATGATGATGATGATGATGATGATGATGATGATGATGATGATGATGATGATGATGATGATGATGATGACGGTGATGCTGGTGATGATGAGGATGATGATGACGATGATGCTGATGCTGATGCTGATGCTGATGCTGATGCGGCTGATGATGATGACGATGATGCTGATACTGATGATGATGATGATGATGCTGATACTGAAACGATGATGAGGATGATGCTGATGCTGATGATGATGATGCTGAAGATGATGGCGACCCACTGTCTCTGTGTGCATGTGTTGCATCTCACCTACTTACACCTCGTCCCGCCACTGTGCTATAGTAGTACCACATGGGTCCCCAAAAAGTTGACACGTCTGTAGGCACGCAGTCCGATGTCTTGCTTACGTACCTCACCTATGATACACCATGAATGCCGTAGTTGTTTGGGGAACAGTTGCTTGCTGTGCTATCCTTTGCTATGCTATGCTATGTTATGATATAAGATGCTACACCATAGGTTCCCCACTTTTGGGGGGACATATGCTTTGCCATGTTGTGCTATGTTATGCTATGATATGTTATGCTATGATATGCTACACCATAGGTTCCCCACCTTTTTCGGGGGAACCTATGCGTTGCCAAGCGGTGCTATGCTATGCTATGCTATACTATGCTATGCGATGCTACACCATGGGTTCCCCAGTTTTGGGGGAACCTATGCTTTGCCATGCTGTGCTATGCTATGATGTGCTATGTTATGATACGTTATGCCACACCATAGGTTCCCCACTTTTGGGGGAACCTATGCTTTGCCATGCTGGGCTATGCTATGCTATGCTATGTCATGCCATGCTATACAGTAGATTCCCCACTTTTTGGGGAACCCATGAACTCCTATACTACATCCTGCTATCTCTGGCCACGCCCATGCTGTGCTATGCTATGCTGTGCCATGCTATGCTATGCTATGCTACACCATATGTTCCCCAGTTGTTGGGGAACCTGTGCCATGCTGTGACAAGCTATGCTATGCTATGAGGTGCATCCAATAAGTCCCACTTTTTAGGTAACCTATGCTCTGCCATGGCGGACGTGGAGGAGGAGGAGGAGGAGGAGAGGGAGGAGGAGGAGGAGGAGGATAATAGGGAGGAGGAAATGGAGAGAGAGGAGGGGGAGGAGGGAAGAGATAATGATGACGATGAAGATGATGATGATGATGATGATGATGATGATGATGATGATGATGATGATGATGATGACGGTGCGCTGATGATGATGAGGATGGTGATGATGATGCTGATGCTGATGCTGATGCTGATGCTGATGCTGAAGCAGCGGATGATGATGCTGATACTGATGCTGATGATGATACAGATGCATGATGTGCTATGCTATGATATGCTATGTTATGTTATGATATGCCACACCATGACCCCACTTTTGGGGGAACCTATGCTTTGCCATGATGTGCTATGCTGTGCTATGATATGATATGCCATGCTACATCATAGGTTCTCCACCTTTAGGGGAACCTATGCTTTGCCATGCTGTGCTCTGCCATGATATGCCATGGTATGCTATGCTATGCTACACCATAGGTTCCCCACTTTGGGGGGGGACCTCTGCTCTGCCATGCTGTGCTCTGCCATGCTATGCTATGCTATGCTACACCATAGATCACCCACTTTTGGGTAACCTATGCTTTGCCATGCTGTGCCATGCTATGATATGCTATGCTATGCTACACCATGGGCACACTTTGTGGGTGACCTATGCTTTGCCATGCTGTGCTACGCTATGATATGCTATGCTATGCTATGCTATGCTACACCATAGGTTCCCCACTGTTTGGGGAACCTATGCTTTGCCATGCTGTGCTATGCTATGATATGCTATGTTATGATATGTTATGCCACACCATAGGTTCTCCACTGTTTGGGGAACATATGCTTTGCCATGTTGTGCTATGCTACGATGTGATATGCTGTGCCATGCTAACCTACACCATAGGTGCCCCACTTGTTTCGGGGGAACAGATGCGTTGTCACGCTGTGCTATGCTATGCTATGCTATGATATGGTACACCATGGGTTCCCCAGTTTTTGGGGAACCTATGCTTTGCCATGCTGTGCTATGCTATGCTATGCTATGTTATGCTATGCTATGCCACACCATAGGTTCCCCACTTTTGGGGGAACCTATGCCGTGACATGCTGCGCTATGCGTTGCTATGCTATGCCATGCCATGCTATACCGTAGATTCCCCACTTTTGGGGGAACCCATGAACTCCTATACTCCATCCTGCTATCTCTGGCCACGACCATGCCGTGCTATGCTATGCTGTGCCAGGCTATGCTATGCTATGCTACACCATATGTTCCCCCGTTTTTGGGGAACCTGTGCCATGCTGTGCTATGCAATTCTATGCTATGAGGTGCACCCAATAAGTCCCACGTTTTGGGTAACCTATGCTCTGCCATGGCGGACGCGGAGGAGGAGGAGGAGGAGGAGGAGGAGAGGGAGGAGGAGGAGGAGGATAATAGGGAGGAGGAGATGGAAAGAGAGGAGGGGGAGGAGGGAAGAGATAATGATGATGATGAAGATGATGATGATGATGATGATGATGATGATGATGATGATGACGGTGCGCTGATGATGATGAGGATGGTGATGATGATGCTGATGATGATGCTGATGCTGATGCTGATGCAGCTGATGATGATGATGATGATACTGATGCTGATGATGATGATACAGATACATGCTGTGCTATGCTATGCTATGCTATGTTATGCCATGCTATGCCACACCATAGGTTCTCCACTTTGTGGGGAACCTATGCTTTGCCATGATGTGCTATGCTGTGCTATGCTATGCTATGCTATGCTACATCATAGGTTCCCACCTTTAGGGGAACCTATGCTTTGCCATGTTGCGCTATGCTATGCTATGTTATTGTATGCTATGCGATGCTACACCATAGGTTGGACACGTGTTGGGGAACCTCGGCTTTGCCATGCTGTGCTCTGCCATGCTATGCTATGCTATGCTACACCATAGGTCACCCATGTTTGGGTAACCTATGCTTTGCCATGCTGTGCAATGCTATGCTATGCTATGCGATGCTACACCATAGGTTACACACTGTTTGGGTAACCTATGATTTGCCATGCTGTGTATGCTATGCTATGCTATGCGATGCTATGCTATGATACAACAAAGTTTCCCCACTTTTTGGGGAACCTATGCTTTGCCATGCTGTGCTATGCTATGATATGCTCTGTTATGCTACGTTATGCCACACCATAGGTTCCCCACTTTGTTGGGGAGCATATGCTTTGCCATGCTGTGCTATGCTATGCTATGCTATGCCATGCTATGCTACAGTTACACGTTGTTGGGGGTAACATGTGCTTTGCCATGATGTGCTAGGCTATGCTATGCTATGCTATGCTACACCATAGGTTACCCACGTTTTGGGTAATCTATGATTTGCCATGCTGTGCTATGCTAAGCTATGATATGCTATGTTATGCTTTGCTATGTTACACCACAGGTTCCCCACTTTTTGGGGAACCTATGCTCTGCCATGCGGTGCCATGCTATGCTATATCATGCTATGCTATGCTATGTCACACCATAGTCTCCCCACTTTTGGGGGAACCTAGGTTTTCCCATGCTGTGCTATCCTATGTTATGCTATGATATGCTATGCTACATCATAGGTTCTCCACTGTTGAGGGGAACCTATGCTTGGCCATGATGTGCTATGCTATGCTATGCTATGCTATGCTACACCATAGTTTACCCACGTGTTGGGTAACCTATGCTTTGCCATGCTGTGCTATGCTATGCGATGTTATGCTATGCAATGCTACACCATAGGTTCCCCACTTTTTGGGGGACCTATGCTTTGCCATGCTGTGCTATGCTATGCTATGCTATGCTACACCATGAATTCCCTACTGTTTGGGAAACCTATGCTTCGACATGCGGTGCAATGCTATGATATGCTTTGCTATGCTATGCTACACCACAGGCTCCCTACTTTTAGGGGAACCTATGGTTTGCCACGCTGTGCTATGCTGTGCTGTGCTATGCTATGCTATGCTATGCTACACCATAGGTTCTCCACTTTTGGGAAACCTATGGTTTGCCATGTTGTGCTATGCTATGCTATGCCATGGTATGCTATGCTATGCTACACCATAGGTTACCCACTTTTTGGGTAACCTGTGCTTTGCCATGCTGTGCTAGGCTATGCTATGCTATGCTATGCTAATCCAGAGGTTACCCACTTTGTTGGGGTAACCTATGCTTTGCCATGCTGTGCTATGCTATGCTATGCTATGCTATGCTACACCATAGGTTCCCCACTTTTTGGGGAACCTATGCTTTGCCATGCTGTGCTATGCTATGCCATGGTATGCTATGCTACATCATAGGTTCCCCTACTTTTTGGGGAACCTATGCTTTGCCATGCTGTGCTATGCTATGCTATGCCATGGTATGCTATGCTATGCTACACCATGGGTTCCCCACTTTGTGGGGAACCTATGCTTTGCCATGCTGTGCTATGCGATGCTATGCGATGCTATGCTATGCTATGCAACAGCAATACTGCATGTTTCTATATCACCATCATGGATACAAATACATCCATGCAGTAATCATCCACGCAATAATATTTTCCTCTCTATCTTCCTCTTGGCCAGAAGCGCTAGCTGATTTTTGCTGCTTATGACGGCACGTTTTTATCAGCAAAGCCTATCGCTGTAAAACAGCGCTGGGGCGATGCTATCTTGGGGCGCGGATCCCCAGTCTCTGGCCACGCCCGGGCTTGTCAACCTCATTCAGTCCTATGCTCCATCCCTCCGATACTCCTATCTCCGTCCGTGCATCATGGTTACAAATCTATCCATGCAGCAATCATCCATGCAATAATCATTTCCTCTCTATCTTCCTCTTGGCCAGGAGCGCTAGCTCATTTTGCTGCTTATGACGGCACGTTTTTATCAGCAAAGCCTATCGCTGTAAAACAGCGCTGGGGCGATGCTATCTTGGGGCGCGGATCCCCAGTCTCTGGACCGGCTTCTCTGGGCGACCGGAGGCGCGACTATGATGAGGTGTCGCGCGGCCGATGGTGGATACAAGCGCGTGGGCACTCTATTATGTGCGCTCTTGTTCTCTCTGCTGCGTTCGTTCACGCACCTCCAATGAAGAGGAGAGGAAGAGGAGAAGGAAGGAGGAAGAGGAGAAGGAGGAGGAAAAGGAAGAGGAGGAGAAGGAGGAGGAAGAGGAAGAGCAGGAGGAGGGGGAGGAGGCGGACGTGGAGGAGGAGGAGGAGGAGAGGGAGAAGGAGGAGGAGGATGAGAATAGGAGGAGGAGGAGATGGAGAGAGAGGAGGGGGAGGAGGGAAGAGATAATGATGATGATGAAGCTGCTGATGATGATGATGATGATGACGGTGATGCTGATGATGATGAGGATGATGATGAGGATGCTGAAGCTGATGCTGATGCTAGCTGATGCGGCTGATAATGATGATGATGATGATGATGATGATGATACTGTGCTATGCTATGCTATGCTATGCTATGCTATGCTATGCTATGCTATGCTATGCTAAACCATAGGTTCCCCACTTTGGGGGAAACCTATGCTGTGCCATGCTGTTCTGTGCTATGCTATGCTATGCTATGCTATGCTACACCATAGGTTCCCCTACGTTTTGGGGAACCTATGCTTTGCCATGCTGTGATATGCTATGCTATGCTATGCTATGCTGTGCTATGCTACACCATAGGTTCCCCACTTTGTGGGGAACCTATGCTTTACCATGTTGTGCTATGCTATGCTATGCTATGCTATGCTATGCTACACCATAGTTTCCCCACTTGTTGGGAACCTATGGTTTTCCATGCTGTGCTATGTTATGATATGCTGTGCTATGCTATGCTACACCATAGGTTCCCCACTTTTGGGGGAACCTATGCTTTGCCATGCTGTGCTATGCTATGATATGCTATTATATGCTATGCTATGCTACACCATCGGTTCCCCACTTGTTGGGGAACCTATGCTTTGCCATGCTGTGCTATACTATGATATGCTATGCTATGCTATGCTATGCTACACCATAGGTTCCACACTTTTGGGGGAACCTATGCTTTGCCATGCTGTGCTATGCTATGCTATGCTATGCTATGCTATGCTATGCTACACCATAGGTCCCCCAACTTGTCGGGGAACCTATGCTTTGCCATGCTGTGCTATGCTGTGCTATGCAATGCGATGCTATATTACACCATAGATTCCCCACTTTTTGAGGAACCTGTGCTTTGCCATGCTGTGCTATGCCATGCCATGCTATGCTATGCTATGATACACCATGAGTTCCGCACTTTTTGGGTAACCTATGCTTTGCCATGCTGTGCTATGCTATGATATGCTATGCTATGCTATGCTACACTATAGGTTCCCCACTCTTGGGGGAACCTATGCCTTCCCATGCTGTGCTATGCTATGCTATGCTATGCTATGCTACACCATGGGTTCCCATTTTTGGGGGGGAACCTATGGCGTGCCATGCTGTGCTATGCTATGCTATGCTACACCATAAGTTCCCCAATTATTGGGGAACCTACGCTATGCTATGCCATGATATGCTATGCAATGCTGTGCTATGCTATGCTATTCAAGTGCTATGCTATGCACTGTTGTTATCCTATGCTGTGCTAGGCTCCGCCATGCGTGGCTCCTTGGTATTCCCGAGACTTCCTGGGGCTCTCTGAGGCCTCCCGGAGGTTCCCGACTGTTGTCCATCTCTTGCGCCCCTATGCTATGCTATGCAGCCTGAGGCTCCCTGAGGCGATCAGCGTGTGTCATGTGCTATGCTATGCTATGCTGTCCTATGCTGTGCTATGCTACGCCATGCGGTTCTGTTCGGCGGTCCTTGTGTGTTATGTCATGCTATTTCGTCATATTCTATGCTATGCTCCACGAAACTTGGACTCGTTGTGGCCATGTGCGTGTTTCTCTTACTAACACTTGCCTTGTGCTATATTGGCTATTCAGTTGCATCCGTTATCTGTTGATTTGCACCGTTCGCTATTCGGTTACACCGTTCCATATTTCCATTATGTGTACACCATTCTGCTATTCATTTGCTTTACTATTCAGTTGCTCGTGGTCGATCAGTTGCATCAATCCGGTATTGATTGCATCGTTCGCTATGCAGAACGTTCGCTATTCGGTTCTCTATGCGTCGCTTCGCTATTATGTTGCACAGTTCTCTACTCGGTCGCATGCTATAACATTATGCTCCTTTGCGCCTATTGGCTATTCACTTGTGCGATGCTTCACGCGGCCGACCGCGCTTCTGTGCTCTATGCATCGTGAATGCAGGTGTCAAGTGCCTCACGGTTGCTACAATTATTGGCGCTCATCCGTGCTGTCTATTCTCTGTTGTGTCTATTCGTGATGGCGGGACAGATTTCTCATGGCTGCTATCGATGACGCCTGCGGGTGCTCTTCGACCCAATATCACCTCATGCGTGCGCGGTATGATACGCTGTGCTATGCCATGCTGTGCCACGCAATATCATGAGGTTCTAATTGATGGGAACCAGGTCCATCTGAGATAGGAGCTTAGTTAAGCAATGCTGTGCTATGCTATGCTATGCTAACCCATAGGTTCCATACTTCTTGGGGAACATATGCTCTGCCATGCTGTGCTATGCTATGCTATGCTACACCATAGGTTCCCTACTGTTGGGGGAACCTATGCTTTGCCATGCTGTGCTATGCTGTGCTATGCTATGCTATGATATGCTATTATACACCATAAGTTCCGCACTTTTTGGGTAACCTATGCTTTGCCATGCTGTGCTATGCTATGATATGCTATGCTATGCTATGCTACACTATAGGTTCCCCACTCTTGGGGGAACCTATGCCTTCCCATGCTGTGCTATGCTATGCTATGCTATGCTATGCTACACCATGGGTTCCCATTTTTTGGGGGGAACCTATGGCGTGCCATGCTGTGCTATGCTATGCTATGCTACACCATAAGTTCCCCAATTATTGGGGAACCTACGCTATGCTATGCCATGATATGCTATGCAATGCTGTGCTATGCTATGCTATTCAAGTGCTATGCTATGCACTGTTGTTATCCTATGCTGTGCTAGGCTCCGCCATGCGTGGCTCCTTGGTATTCCCGAGACTTCCTGGGGCTCTCTGAGGCCTCCCGGAGGTTCCCGACTGTTGTCCATCTCTTGCGCCCCTATGCTATGCTATGCAGCCTGAGGCTCCCTGAGGCGATCAGCGTGTGTCATGTGCTATGCTATGCTATGCTGTCCTATGCTGTGCTATGCTACGCCATGCGGTTCTGTTCGGCGGTCCTTGTGTGTTATGTCATGCTATTTCGTCATATTCTATGCTATGCTCCACGAAACTTGGACTCGTTGTGGCCATGTGCGTGTTTCTCTTACTAACACTTGCCTTGTGCTATATTGGCTATTCAGTTGCATCCGTTATCTGTTGATTTGCACCGTTCGCTATTCGGTTACACCGTTCCATATTTCCATTATGTGTACACCATTCTGCTATTCATTTGCTTTACTATTCAGTTGCTCGTGGTCGATCAGTTGCATCAATCCGGTATTGATTGCATCGTTCGCTATGCAGAACGTTCGCTATTCGGTTCTCTATGCGTCGCTTCGCTATTATGTTGCACAGTTCTCTACTCGGTCGCATGCTATAACATTATGCTCCTTTGCGCCTATTGGCTATTCACTTGTGCGATGCTTCACGCGGCCGACCGCGCTTCTGTGCTCTATGCATCGTGAATGCAGGTGTCAAGTGCCTCACGGTTGCTACAATTATTGGCGCTCATCCGTGCTGTCTATTCTCTGTTGTGTCTATTCGTGATGGCGGGACAGATTTCTCATGGCTGCTATCGATGACGCCTGCGGGTGCTCTTCGACCCAATATCACCTCATGCGTGCGCGGTATGATACGCTGTGCTATGCCATGCTGTGCCACGCAATATCATGAGGTTCTAATTGATGGGAACCAGGTCCATCTGAGATAGGAGCTTAGTTAAGCAATGCTGTGCTATGCTATGCTATGCTAACCCATAGGTTCCATACTTCTTGGGGAACATATGCTCTGCCATGCTGTGCTATGCTATGCTATGCTACACCATAGGTTCCCTACTGTTGGGGGAACCTATGCTTTGCCATGCTGTGCTATGCTGTGCTATGCTATGCTATGATATGCTATTATACACCATAAGTGTCCTCTTTGGGGGAACCTATGTTGTGCCATGCTGTGCTATGCTATGCTATACCATGCTATGCTATGCTACACCATGGGTTCCCCACTTTTGGAGGAACCTATGCGTTGCCATGCTGTGATATGCTATGCTATGCTATGCGATGCTATACTACACCATAGATTCCCCACGTTTTTGGGAACCTATAATGTAGCATAACATCGTTCAACTTAACATAGAATTGTGATATAGTGACCTATGCCATCGCTTAACTTCGCATAACATTGCGCAACATACCATGCAATGACATAGCAAAGCCTATACATATAGGGATCTGTGTTATGCTATGCTATGCAACACCATGGATTGACTATTTCTTGGGAAACCTATACGTTGCCATGCTGCGCGATGCTATGCTATGATATGATATGTTAAACCATGGATTCCCCAGTTTTGGGGGAACCCGTGGGTTGTCAAGTTGTATTACGACATGCTATGCTGCATCATGGGTTTTTTTTTTGGGGGGGATGACATATGATTCGCCATACTGTGCTATGCTATGATATGCTATATCCGACAACATTAGATTACATTTTCTTGTTGGGAACCCATGCTTTGCCCTGCTGTGACCCCCTCCCTCACCCACACTGCAGGGAGCAAGGCCGCCCCGCGAGGGCGGGGAGGGCCGCACCCGAAGCATTTCATGTTTCACCATTTCACGATGGCAACATCTAAATTGCTATGATCCCACCCCAGGGAGCAAGGCCACCCCGCGAGGGCGGGGAGGGCCGCACCAAACATTTTATGTTTCACCGCGCTTCACCATGGCAACATCTCGGTTGCTATGTTCCCGCCTTCTAAGGCCCCGTCGTCGAGGTCGACGACTTGGAACTTGCCTGCGAGAACGCGGCCGTTGCGTGCGCCCGATTTGTTTCATTCTATCCGCTTCAAAAAAAAACAACAAAACAAGAAACCATCAGAAAGCGAATTACACGAGAGGCGAAATCATCATTTTCTTTTCAGGTCGTGGAATGCTGTTGACCTTTTGGAGCTTCCTTCAAAGGCTATCTGGCATCATGGAGCCATCTTGGGAACTGGGGACCTCTTGGAATATCTTCGGATCCAGCTTGGAGCTTGTCTTGGGCTTTCCGAAGCGCTCTAGGAACCGTCTTGGGCCACGTTGAGTGCCCCAGGGCGTGGCCACGCTACTGAAGAATCTTTTTGGACCACTTCAATGGCTATGGAACGTACTATGCAACACAGTGGCACAATCAACGAACTGTGTGGCGGCATCCTTGTTTGTGAAATTAGGGGCAACAGTGCTGGGTCCCACTTGGTGGGACCCAAGACCTTGCAGCAGATTGTGTTACATCTGCACTGTCTGCATTGGGCTCTTGGGAGGTCCATTTCTGTTCACGCCTCCCGAGGGGTGTGCTGCAGGCGAGCGGCCGGCACACTCCCGAGACAGAACCGAGCCAGGCCCAAGCCATTCGAAGTAGATCTCACGCTCCTAGGGCCAAAGGGTGCTGACCCTCCCGGGGCTTGAAGCCCATCAGTGCGCTGAATCGTTGAACCTTGTCCCGATTCAAAAACTTAGTGAGAAGATCTGCTATCATGTCGTCGGTGTGCTTCTTCCTCAGAGACACCTTGAAACGATCCATCGCTTCCTGCGCCCAGAGCCACACAGTGTCGATGTGCTTGGTCTTACCAAGCCCGCGTCGCGAGACCATGCCTATGGCAGCGGTCGCGTCCACGTTCACACTGAGCTTATACATAAGATTCCAATCTAAAGCTAACGATCGCAAGCCGCACAACTCACTCATGAGCGCAACTAGGCTATAGTACTCAGCTTCACCACTACTCAACGCTATGACTGACTGGCCACGGCACCAATGATGCAAGCAGTGCAGACCGGCCATGATCGCGCCTCCTGACGTGCTCTTCCGTGTCCTCAGGCAGCCTGCGTGGTCTGCATCACACCAGCCGTCTAACCATGTGGCCGCTTCCTGGTTCTTGAAGTACTGCACAAGCCTAGGGTTGCCTCGAAGATAGCGCGCAGCATGCTTCAGCAGAGCCACGTGGCGCTCGCAAGGGGCCTGCATCCCCTTGGCCATCTCGCGAACAGCTACACCTAGGTCAGGGCGGTCCTGCGCGACGCACGCCAATCTCATGCACACAGACCGGTACCAAGTGCGCTCCTGCTCTGGGATGGCGATGTCCTCTTCCTCCACGGCGTCGGGCCGCTCACGGACCCCAGGCGTGGTGAGTTTGGTGTTAGCTCCACCTGAAGCCAACCCCAATTCGCGAATCACGATGTCTACATGTCGTGGGTCGCACTCCCACTCAATGCCCTCTGTCGTCCAAGTTAGGAGACGGTTCAAAGTGCGAATGCTCTGCACCGTGTCCGGCTCGCCGGGCGGGCCGAAGATGCCCTCCACCTTCACGGTCCACTCCTTGTTCAGCTCCTTGAACAGCCAGTCGACGTCGATCCTGGCGGCCAGGCTCACGAAGTTGTCACCGTGGAGCGTCGTCCTGATGTCTCTGACCGGGCGCCAGAAGATGCACGGGGAGCTCCGGCCCTGACGAAAGCCTAGGGCCCGCATCTTGGTAGCCACCAGCTTCTCCCACAGGGACGCGGCATCCCGCATCCCATACATGGAACGAAGCAGCTTGCCCACCATGTCTCCCGTGATCCCGCGCTTCCGCTTGTACTCCTCAGGGAGCTCCACGAAGAGCAACCGCTCGGCCATGGCCCAGAAGTGCGCCTTCTTGACGTCCAGGAACTGCAACACGTACTGCCCCTTCTTGGCGTACACCACCTCCTTCCTGGGCAGCACTGTGGTGACCGCGATGCTGAGGAGCATCTTTAACGATGCCAGTGGGGGCATTGCGGCAAAGTACTGCTCAACAGAGCCCTTGTGGCGTATCTCCTTCCCGACGATCCTGCTCCTCACCTGGTAGTCGACCTCGTCGCCCTTGTTCACGTCGACCCATCGCGTGCCGATCACCTTATGACCGGCTGGTCTGGGCACCACCTCCCAGAGGCCGATGGCGTCGATGAACTCGATCTCCTCCATCCTCGCCTCCTGGGTCAGATCCTGGGGCAGCACCTTGCCCGAGAGGTCGTCCCGGTAGCACAGGTCCTCGGGCCCAATGTAGTCGTCGACATCCCATTCGTATTGTTTCTCCACTGGTACCGGGCATTCGTCTCCAGACTCGCGGATCTCCATGATCACGCGCTCCCTCTGGACCTCGACCAGGGCGCCGATGGCGTGCTCGACCTCGTCGTCGTCGCCGCCTCCGTCCATGAGCCGAGTCATGAACCCGATGGTGTCCTGCATGGCGTCGCCCTCCTCCGGGGCGGCTCGTTTAGCTCTGGATCCCTGCTCGTCCACCTCCATCTGGGGCTGCTGACCCGAAGCTGGGGCCGCGCCTCCATCCACCTGCATCTCCTGGGGTACCGGGGACGGCCGGCTCGAAGACGAAGCCGCGCCCCCTGCAGCCGCTCCAGGTGCAGGTATCCTGGGTCGCCTGCCCGTGCCGCTCTCTACAGGCGGGCCCGCGGCAGGCCTCTTCTCGACTCGCCGCGCTCTCGCAGCCATCAGCCGAGAATTGCGATTGGGATCAGCCGCGACTGCAGCCTCGATCCGCTCTCTGCACTCCGGCGCGTGCAACAACCCCGACCTGGGGTGGCCCATGTGCGTGGCCAGGCATGCCGGACAACCCTCGGTCTTTCCGTACTCCTCCAAGTCCGCGACCGTGATGTAGTAGCGCCTCTGCTGCCTGACCTGCTCGGCCGCCTCCGCGGGGACAGGAGGTACCTCGGGGCACTCGGGTTCGAGCTCTGCCGCGCCGGGGAGCTCGCGCACCTCCTCGTCCTCTGGGCTGTCCGGGATGGGCTTCCACGGGAGGCCCTTTAGCTTGCTCAGCGCCTCAGAATCGTAGCGCTGGTCCTCGGGCAGCCGCCGCACGGACTGCACGACGTAGACGCCCCTCTCGGTGCCGACGATCTTCTCCGTCGACTCCACCTTGACACCCAAGAAGAGACCTCTCTCCCATCTCGCCTCCAACTTGTGGCGCGTCCTCCTCTTGAACTCCACGCTCTCGCCGAACGCAGGGAGTGCCACCTGCCACTCCTTACCCTTCACCCGCTGGAACGGCGTCATGCCGTCGTCACCGCGGTTGAAGATGTAGAACAGGTTCGAGGCGTGCTCGATGAGCCACGCTATGATTGGACTCTTCGGGTCCAGCTTCAAACGAGCATACTGCTCAACATGCTCCTTCAAAGTCCGCGCGAGCCCGTGTATGCTCTGGACCGCGCGCTCGGCCTCGCCATTGCTGGCCTTCTCGCCCTTCGGGGCCATCTCGATGACGATCTCGCCTGCCCACGTCTCCTTCAGCTTTTGGATCACTGCCTTGATGGAACTCTCCTGGTCGCTCTTGGCGTTTACCTTCTTGTACCCCAGCTTGTTCAAGTCGTTCGCCAGAACGCGAACCGGGTACAGGTTCATCTTCCCGTCCTTCTCCAGGCCCTTATGCGGCACTGGATGTGCGAAGGGGCACTTTGCCTTGCGATCGTATGCCACGATCACCGGCAGGTCCTTTCCAGCCACTGCCTCAAAAGGCGCTTCTCCAGGCACTCCGAAGAAGCCGTAGTCGGCGCTGAAGGTCGAGTACACCTCGCCGCTCTTGTCGCGCCTGTAGCGCGGGCAACTCTTGGCTCGTCCCCGCGCGCACGCTGTGCACCAGCTCCTGAAGGGAAGATGAGACACCTCGTGGTCCTCGATCATCTTCTTCGTTGGCCTCGGCGGCGCTGTCATCGCCACCGAAGCCGCCCCTTCGCCTCCTGCCAACCCAGCTGCACTCTCCATCCCGGGAGCCTGCGTAGCAACCTCCCCCGTGCTGGGGGCTGCCGCCGGAGATTCCTCCTCGATGATGGGGTACACGCCTCGGGCCGGACTTACGGCTAAGCCTGCCGGGTGAAACCCCCCAGCTGGCCCTTGTCAGCCTTCTTAATCCACGCTGGTAGGACGTAGATGCCGTCCTTTTCGTGAATCTTCATGGTTTCCCCAGTCCGGTAGTTATAGATCCCACTACCTCCATTCTCTTCGGTATCAAACCACACGCAACTTCCGCTCTTCACCATCTTGCGCACTGAGCTCAAGGGGCGGTGGATGTCTCCAACCTCCCAGCTAGTGCGCATGTCCCCGCCGTTCATGAAGCCACAGATGAGGTCCTTCTCGCCGTCCTTGTGGACCTCGTGCTTGCTGGCGGTCTTGTACACCCGAGGCGAAACGCCAGTCTTGAGAGGGTGATCCTTGGCAACATGCCGCGGCAGCATCGACGTAGACGCGCCGGAGTCGATGGCGATGTCGATGCGCTCCCTGCCTTCCTGCTGCCATTTACGCCAGGGCTCTGGGGCGGCGTCCGCCCAGCCTCTGGAGCCTCCCAGCGCATTGATCTCTCCTCCTGCCGGGCGACTCCGGCTCCACTCTGGAGCCGAGTCAGCCGGGCGACCGTGGCTCGATTGCGAAGCCTTGGCTGCCCTCCTCGACGCCCGACCCGAGACCACCCAAGGAGCATCCAGAACGGCATCCTGGCAGACTCGGCTCGATGACGAAGCCGTGCCGCCATGCCTGGATGGCAGAAGCTCCTCTTTAGGCCTCGCCTGTCTCTTGGGCGCAGTGCCTGGATATTTGGCCAGCTCCTCTCGGCTGCGGCGCCCCTGCCGGGCCGTGCGCCGAGCCTGGATCCAGACGCCCCAGTCGAGACCTGATGCCTTCCTCTCTCTATCCTCCTTCTCTTTCTTCAGCCTCTTCCTCCTCTCTTTCTGCGCCGGCGTCTTCCGCTTGACGCTGGCAGGCTTCTCCCAGCTCCTTGCTTTGCGACCGGCAGCCCCGCCGTCGCGGGTCCTCATCTCCTCATGCCTTTCCTCTCTGCTCATCTCCTCATCCTTCTGATCCTGATTATGTTCCTTTTCCTGCTCACTCTTCTTCTTGCCAGCGACAGCGGCAAGATGCTTCTCCAACCTCTGCCTGCTGTATTCTTTCCTCTTGGCGAGCTTCCTGGAGCGACCAGCGGCCAGGTCGTCGTAGTACCTGTCGGAATGCTGATTGCCCTTCCTCTCCTCTGTCTTCTCCTCTTCTTTCCTCGGCACTCTACTCTCCTTCTTTTCCTCTTGCTCCTCATCATTTTCCTCTTTGCTATGCTTCTTCTCCTCCTCAATCCTCCTCGTGCTGACCATTCCTCCTCTGTCCTTTCTGGCCGAGCCCGGGGCCATTGCTGCCTTTTCCTCGCCCAGCTTCCTGTTGACGATCCTGACTCTGGCGCACGGCGGCGGCGTCGGAGACGCACTCCGGCTCGAAGAGTGCGGCGTTGACGAATAGCTCGCCTCATCCTCCGGCTCGCTCTGGCTGTCGGGGCTCGAATGCGAAGCCCCGTCCGCCTCAGGAGGTGCACTCTCGTCGGACCCTGGCTCGCTCTCGGAGACCCCCACCAGCATGAACAGCGATGCCATCTCGCCCGGGATCTGCTGCTGCGCCTGCTCCTGCGGGTAGCCCCCGGGAGCGTCCGACAGCTCGTGCGCACCTCCGCGGCCTTTACCGCGCCTGTCCTTGCCGCCGCTCTTGTCCTTACCTTTGCCGTTTCCTGGCTCTCGTGGTGGCAGTTGGCGGCCGTTCACGTCGGTGCGGCTATAGCAATCGGCCCTCCTATGGCCCCACCGCCAGCATCGATCGCAGTATCCTTGGAACTGCTGCTGGGCAGAACCCCTGCCACCACCAGCGGGACCCGAAGTCGGTTTCCCGCCGGCTTGGCCGTCCTTTCCTTTGCCTTTGGAGTCCTTACCCTTACCTTTGCCTTTACCTCCTTTGGGGTCTTTGCCGCAGCGTGCCAGGGATCCGATGTCCATCGGAGCCGGGCCAGTCCTGGCCTGCACCTGCTCGATGTACCGCTCGACCTCGGTCTTCAGGGACGCGTATGTGTCCAAGCGGGTGATGTTCATGTCGATGTGGTCGCTGAGCGTGTTCGGGCACATGCTCTGCAAACATGCCTTCCTCATGGAGTCCGTCAGCTCCTCGCCCGTCCGTTCCTTGTAGTGCATGTAGTCGTGCTCCCACTGCTCAATCGCACTGAGCAGCTGGTCTATCCCGACCTGCGCCGGCCGCAGGATCTTCCTCAGCAGCCTGAGGTTTGCCACGGGATTGTTCGGGTCGAACTTCCGAACAAGCCGGCGCCAAGCATCTAGGCCGCAGCTCTTCTTGGTATTCTTCACGATGTCAAATGCTGCTGTGCCCATCGTGGTCAAGCTGACCAAGATCGCATGCAGCTGAGCATTAAGCTCAGGCGTCCGCGGATGCTCGTCCACGATGTCCTGCACCCTCTCCGCCGTGATGGTTTCGCTGCCGAGGCCGGCGGCCCACTCGAGGATCTCCTCGGCGTCGCTGAACTGGCCGTTGAGCCAAGTGGTGAACTTGAAGCTCCAACCCTGCCAATCGGACTCCTTGCCGGTGAATGCCACCGGCTTGCCCACCGCCTTCGTGTCGATGAGCCCCTCCTTGCGGCGCTCCTTCGACTCGCCCTCGAGGAACACCTTGTTCTGCTCCAGCGATACCTGGAGCGCACGTCCCTGCTCCGCCACTTGGGCGGCCACCGCTGCCAGCGCGTCGTCCGAGCGCTGCTGCTGTTGCTGCGCCGCCAACTGCTGCTGGCGCAACGTCTCGCCTAGCTGGTTGAACGCGTTCAGCACCTGCTGCTCGTTCATCTCCTATGCCGAAGGTCCGAGGCTCGATCTCGAAGCCTCGGCCTCCACCAGCTCCCACGTGCTTGAGCCGCGCGCGCGCGCGGGGGGAGCTGGAGCTGGGCCGTGGAAGGCTGACCCAGCTCCGCTACCATGAAGAATCTTTTTGGACCACTTCAATGGCTATGGAACGTACTATGCAACACAGTGGCACAATCAACGAACTGTGTGGCGGCATCCTTGTTTGTGAAATTAGGGGCAACAGTGCTGGGTCCCACTTGGTGGGACCCAAGACCTTGCAGCAGATTGTGTTACATCTGCACTGTCTGCATTGGGCTCTTGGGAGGTCCATTTCTGTTCAGCTACAAGATGAGGTTCCCCACATTTAGAAAAACCGCTGACGTATGTACTTTCCTTATCTTTGCTATATCATGAAATTCCTTTAGCAATAGTCTTGATGATACGTGTTATATGTTATGTCCTGACCACGCTATACTATCAGATTCCTATAACCTCAGATATCCAACCTGCTATGCTGTCTTATATTATGTCACGGCCACGCTATGACATGAGCCTCCCCAGATTTGGGGGAACCTCGCGTCTTTCGTAGGTGCGTTGTTGTGCCTACAGTGATCCATAATATCAGAAATTTGCCATCAGGTTTTGGAGCTAGCATGCTGTGCTATATTATGCCAGGGCCTTGCTATAACATGAGATTCCCCAAATGTTGGGGAACCTTAGGTCTTTCGTATGTGCTTTGCTACACTTCTACCGTTATGCTATAACATGGGTTCCTCATGATTGCGGAAGATCTACACGCGGAAGATCTCCAAACTTTCATATAGCACGGCCCCGGGAGACATATGCAAACAGGAAACTTTATGTGCGTGAGTTGTGTGTTACGTGTTTTTAGGATGTCATATACTCTTTGTTGCGGTCGCCGTTTCGATTCGCAGGGGAATCTCGGCCCTTTCATCTATCTCCTGTGCACCATGGCTGCTGGGGGCACTGATTGGCATGTCCCCTATGACCGCGTTGCCATGATCGACGTATTCGAAAATGATATATCTCCCTTTGTTGCCCATGTAAGCGGCCCATGGCCTATGGATATCGACAAGGGGATGGTCCAGCGGGCTATTAAACAGTGCATCACTCTGAACAACTTCATCGAGACCCTGCGCGCCGGCGATGTTGACCGGGACCGCATCTATGAGTGGCTATTCCCGAACGTTCCCCAAGGGAACCGCGGGTGGACATTTGTATCACCGCTCAATATCCTGAACTATATCTTGCTGTGCATGAAGAGCCGTTATGCGGCCATGGCGGCGTCGGCTATGGTGCCCTTGTTGTATTGGGAATCTAAGCCACATGCTGTGGCAGGCATAGTCCTGCAGGGGTGGCTCCAATACGTTGACATTTATGGACCTATCACGTGGAAGCAGTTCGTCAACATCGGGCACCATGAGCTGCCGAAGGGGCGTCCGACTATCGAGGGCACTGTTGATTGGATCCGTACCGTGCGCGATAACGATCACCCGGAGACTATCTTTTTCTGGTTCATCGACTTCGACGCCAAGGCACCTCCGCAGGAGCCCCCCTATGCCAACAAGTAAAGCCAGGGCCGTGTTCTCTCTGACTGAACCTATTATTTGCCATGCCATGCTGTGCTATGCTATACTATGCAGGGCTGTGCTATGCTCCACAATAGATTACTCCGTTTTTTCATGAAATGTTACTTTGCCATGCTATGCTATGCTATACTATGCTGTGATATGCTATGCTGCACCATAGGTTCCCAACGTCTTGGGGAACGTATTCCGCGCCATGCTGTGCTATGCTATGCTATCCTATAATATGCTATGATATGCTACAGCAATACTGCATGTTTCTATATCACCATCATGGATACAAATATATATATATATATATATATATATATATATCCATGCAGTACTCGTCCTTGCAAAAATAATTTCCTCTCTATCTTCCTCTTGGCCTGGAGCGCTAGCTCATTTTGCTGCTTAGGACGGCACGTTTTTATCAGCAATGCCTATCGCTGGTCAAATCAGCGCTGGGGCGATGCTATCTTGGGGCACGGATCCCCACTCTCTGGACCGGCTCCTCTGGGCGACCGGAGGCGCGACTATGATCGGTGATGTCGCGCTGCCGATGGTGGATACGAGCGCGCGGGCAGTCTATTCTGCGCGCTCTTTTTCTCTCTGCTGTCTTCGTTCACGCACCACCAATGAAGATGAGAGGAAGAAGAGGAGGAAGGAGGAGGAGGAGGAGGAGAAGGAAAAGGAGGAGGAGGAGGAGAAGGAGGAGGAGGAAGAGCAGGAGGAGGGGGAGGAGGCGGACGTGGAGGAGGAGGAGAAGGAGGAGAGGGAGGAGGAGGAGGAGGAGGAGAATAGGAGGGGGAGGAATGAGAGAGAGGAAGGAGGGGAGGGAAGAGATAATGATGAGGATGAAGATGATGATGATGAGGATGATGATGACGGTGATGCTGGTGATTGAGGACGATGATGATGATGATGCTGATGCTGATGCTGATGCTGATGCTAGCTGATGCGGCTGATGATGATGGTGATGTTGCTGATACTGATGCTGATGATGATGATGATAATGCTGATAATGATGATGACGATGATGATGATGATGATGATGATGATGATGATGCTGATGCTGATGATGATGATGATACTGAAGATGATGAGGACATATGCTTCTATCTTGCGAGTCACGCTCTAACCTGAGCTTCCTATAGCATCAGGTCTTGAAGCTGTCATGCTGTGTTATATTATGGCATGGCCACGATATGCTAGCATGGTCCTAGAAGCTGACGTCTACGACCTGCTATGCGGTTCTATCTTATGTTACGGCCACGCTATAACATGAAGTTCCCTGGATGTTGAAGAACCTCGCATCGTTAGTAGGTCCGTTGCTATGCCTATAATCACGCAATATTATCACGTTCCTATAACCTCAAGTTTGACACTTGGTATGCTGTGCGAAGTTATGCCACGGCATTGCTATAACATTAGGTTCCCCAGATTTGGGGGAACCTTGTCTCCATGATTCCTGTGCTATGCGATGCCACGTGTGTGGTATGATATGATTTCCTCATATCTTCGGCAGTTCACGCTGTATTGCAAGATCTTCTAAGTTCCGATGCTCTTATGTTCGTATATGTTATTCCATGGCCTTGCTCTGTCAGGTTCCCCAAATTTAGCGGAACCTTCGTCTGATGTCGGTGTTTTGCTATCGCTATGGTTTACAACATGATGTTCCTATATCTCAAGATCTTCGAGCTGCTATGCTGGGCTAGTATGCATGTGCCACGCTATACCATCAGGTTCCTCTATGTCCTATACTATTCGATCCTATCTTATGCTGTAACATGAGTTATGCATAGTTTCAGCAAATCTTCACGCTGTAATATCAAGATCATCTAAGCTCAGGAACTTATGCTGGTCTGTGTTACGTCATGGCGACATCTCATAGGTTCCCCTGCTGTAGGGACACTTCGCGCCTGCTTTGCTATCCCTATAATCACGCTATAACCTGAGGTTCCTATAGCATGAGGTCGTGGAGCTGTCATACTGTGCTATATTCTGACTTGGCCATGCTGTACTATCATTATGGCATGGCCATGCTCTGCTACGCTATACCTACGCTATACGATGTTACCGCCTTTAGCTGGCATGGCGTGCTACGGGCACACTATAGGAACAAAAAGGTGAGATAGCTTGTGTCTATGCTATGTTATGCTATAGTCCTTCTAAAACTTGATGCTCATTTATTTTTTCTGTTGGACTACTTGGCTTTGCTATGATGTGCTATACTGGAGCCAGATCACTATGTTCCCCTTCTATACGTCATGTGATGTGTGTGTTGTGTGTGTGTCGCTGCAGTTTTGGCTCAGGCGTTTTGGTCGGGTCCAAAGAGGGTCCTGCGAGGACTCTGTGGGCCGACTATGCCGTCCGTCTTCCACACCGGTACTAAGTACTGTCTATACTGTGAGCGCCGCCATGAAGGGCGGAGATGGCTCCACGCGGACGTCGGTTGGGTGCGCTGGACAGGCTATCGGCGCATGGAGAATCATATGTTCGAGGTGTACCACCCCACGTGGGCTCGCTATCGTGACAACCTGCGGGTACAGGATTGCACCAGCTGCGCTATTCACTCCGCGGGCAGCCGTGCGGATGCACGTGCATTTCGAACGGTTTGGTCTATGTTAGTCGATCACCTCGCGCATCTCCATCTTGTCGTTTTCTCATTTGGCTTTCTCTATCAAGTATACTGGGAGGCGCCTATGGTGGCTATGTGCTGGGACGTTTTGCGATCGCCCTCGATGCTCAACCGCGCGTCGGCTATGCGAGCCATGGGGAAGCGGGTTTCGGTGATTTTCCGGCACATGCGTTATCGTGATGGAAATCTATGCGCTGGGACCGTTGGACAACATCCTCTCCGCAACCCTTCCGAGCGCCAGACCCCGCTTGGTACTTTTTATTATCTACGCAGGAACCGTCGAAAGTTTGCCGTTCTTTCAAAGAGCATCGCGTACTATCTGGAGGAAGCCGGCACCACCATTTCCGTCGCGCGTATCATGGATGTCATGAAGGATGCGGGGTTCGGCCGCTATCATGACCAGATCACTTACACGCCAGCGCGCTTTGCGCGTTCCATCGTGCTGGCAGATCGGCGCGAGCACAGTGATTCTGTAGACGATTGGCGTGTGTTGCGTTCTATGTCCGTGCTCGTCCGCAAACGCATCATGAAATGGGCGATTTGGGAATACGAGACCGCTATTTTTTTTCCGCAATGGCATGCGGGATATCCTGTCGCAATCAGATTACAACTTCCTCGACCTCATTGCCTATACATGTCTCATGCGGTAGCGCTCTTTGCTTCCACTGCTGCGAACTGCAAGACAAATAGGCTTCTATGCTTTGCAGTCGCTTGCATGCCCGTACCTGTGCTCCTGCTACCTGTGGCACCTACAACACTTGGGCTTTGAAAAAAAGCAGGTGCGTGGCCCTATGCTTCTCTCTTGCGAGTCACGCTATAACCTGACCCTCCTATAACATCAGGTCTTGGAGCTGTCATGCTGTACTATATTATGGCATGGCCACGCTATACTGGAATGATCCTATATGCATAGTTCTACGACCTGCTATGCTGTTCTATATTATGTCACGACCACGATATAACATGAAGTTCCCCGGCTTTTCGGGAACCTCGCGAGGTCGGTAGGTGCGTTGCTATGCCTACATTCACGCTATAATACCAGTTTCCTATATCTTCAGGTTTTACAGTTGGTATGCTGTGCTATGTTATGCCACGGCCTTGCTATAACATGAGGTTCCCCAGATTATGGGTTACCTTCTGTCTTCTATGACGCCTTGGCGATGCGATGCAAGTTGCGTGGTATACTATGAGTTCATCAGAGCTGCGGCAGTTCATACTATAATACAAGGTTCTAAGTTCCGATGCTGTTATGTTCGTCTATGTTCTTCCATGGCCTTGCTCTGTCAGGTTCCCCTAATTTAGGGGGGCCTTCGTCTGAGGTAGGCGTTTTCCTATCCCTGTGGTCTACAACATGATGTTCCTATAACACAAGATCTTCGAGCTCGGGGAACTATGTATTTGCTATATATTGTGTTTATATTTGCTATTTCTCCAAAGATGATCTATATAATGAGTTGATACTCATGGAAACTGTCCACCCTATAATATCAGTGTCTTATAAGGTCCAGTGCTGTCCTGTCGTGCTATGTTATGCCCAACACGCAAAGTGGATCTTGCATCGGTTCTATGTTTTGCTTTAATTACGTCGCATTGCCAAGTTGATATCACTACTAGGAGTGCACCGGAGCCCCATAAATGGGAATCCCTGTGGGGGGCGTGCTGTCTTAGCCTCCTCTATTCCGGGGAGCAAACCGTGACATATTTAATTCAGAAAATTCAGCATCGTATATCACAGCCCCGATTTGCGGTTCTACGCCCATCCGGACATCTGAGACGGCGAGGAATGCCAGACCTATGCTACCACCGTGCCAGAGCTTAGTACACACAACACGTCATCTCTTCCCTGCTGCCGTTTCGGATCCAGGGCTGCTTCGCTTGGGCCGCGCAGAGGCGGTCTATATAGCGTGTAATCAATCGTATGCTGGAATGTCGCTTCCCGTCAACCCTATGCCGCGCTGGATTCCCATGGCGAACGTTGACTCGACCGCTGCGTTCATCGCCTTCATCGCCTGGCATCGGCAGCCCTGTTCCCGCCGTATGTTCTATGCCACGCGCATGGACACGATCATGACGCAGATCGATCATAGAGCCCGCTGACGGTCACGGAATTGGTGTAGGATCATTACGTTCCTATCATGAAGATGCTATGCGATGGTATTTTGCGCAGGCGGTGTCGACAACATGGTGGGCATTCTATTCTCCCGAATGGCTACATCTTCCGCTGATTCAGCCCTTTGTGGGAAAGCCTATACATGAGTTACCAGAAGCCAGACCTGAACACGCGGGTTCCCGCGGACGGCTATGAGTACCGTGATCCAGCCGAAGATGCACGCTATCGTGGCAATGTTGCGCGTGACCAGTACGGAATTTGCTTAGTTCCGCGGAGCAGGTGGGCGGAGGTGGCCGCTATCATGGGCATCGACCCACCTGACGGACTGGACTCTGCATCAGACGAGGACATGGCATTGGACGCTATTACGGATGACGTAGCCGCCTCTGCGCAGGAAGAGGCTCTGGACCCAATCTATGAGCCAGCGAACGCGGACGACTCGCAGCTCTGATCGCTCCACATTGGTATAAGTCAGGGTTATCAGCAACTTCGCGTGCAGTTGTGTGTGTGCGTGTTCCAAAAAGCGTGCTTCTATGCTAGCGTGTTCGCCTGATCTCATGAGCCATGTACGTTCTCTGTGTGCCGCAGCTTCATTTGATTAGGCAGAGCTGAACTATTCATGACCGTCAGTGTCAGATCACATGCTGTCTGCTTCAATTTATCAGAGAACAGAAAAACCCGAAGATGATCTGTAAAAACAGTTCCTGATACTCTTGGAAGATGTCCACGCTAGAATATCCAGGTCTTAGAAGGCCCCGTGCTATTCTGCCCTGCTATGTTATGCCAGGGCCACGCTACACTATGTGGTTTCTCTCATTCAGGGGCACCTCTAATCTGCCGTGGGTGCGTTGCCATCTCTACTATAAAAACAAGGGTTGCATCAGGTTATTGGAGCTGATATGCTCTGCTATGTCATGGCATGGCCAGGCTATACTATCAGAGTGCTCTAACCTCATATCAACGACCTGCTATGCTGCACCTTGTTTTGGAATGATGTGTTATACTATGCTATGCCACGATATGCTAAGCTATACTACACCATAGGTTAACCACTTTTTGGGGAACCCATGCCTTGCCATGCTGTGCTATGCTATGCTATACTATGCTATGCTGTGCTACAACACAGGTTCCCCACTTTTTGTGGAACCTAGGCCTTGCCATGCTGTGCTATGCTACGATATGCTATGTTATGATATGCTACACCAAGAGTTCCCCACTTTTTGGGGAACCTATGCTCTGCCATGCTGTGCTGTGCTATGCTATGCTGTGCTATGCTATGCTATGCTACACCGTAGGTTCCCATCTTTTTGGGGAACCTATGCTCTGCCATGCTGTGCTATGCTGTTGCCATATCCAATATAAAAAAAAAAGGCTTGCATCAGGTGATTGGAGCTGAGATCTATATCATGGCATGGCCACGCCATACTATCAGGATCCTCTAACCTCACATCTACGACCTGCTATGCTGCACATTGTTTTGACATGACCACGCTATAACATCAGTTTCCCTAGAGTTTGGGGAACCTCCCGTCAGTCATCCCTGTTCTGGAATTTTGGGAAACGCTTCTTTGCTAAGCCAGACTTGCTCTTCAACGCTGTGTCAAGCTATAGCCATTATCTTTGTAATGCAAGCTCTCTGCGATTCTCCTTTGCCAAGCAATGAAATACTTAGATAGATCTAGCATAACATCAGCGTCGCCGTAATTGTCATGAAAGGCTGTTGCTGCTGATTAGTGCTCAAGCTGTCAGCTGCACCAAGTTTCTGAGCCGGGCTCTCCATCTACTATGAGTGACTTCTCCGCTATGTTTGGGGCGAGCGCGGCGGGTGACGACAAGGACAAGCCGCAGGAGAAGAGCAACAAGCTATGGCCGTGGGCTACGGCGCCGGCGCAGTTGCTGAACGCGCGCGGTTCCAACCACCTATCCGACGCAGAACTACCGCAGTTGTGGAAGGCGCTCGCGCAGGGGAACAAGTCGGTTCCGTTCTTCTATGAGGGTGTTGACGAGGATACGCTGCGCCAGTCTGTCGCCGTGCCCCGCGCCGCTGGGGCTATCCAGGCCTTCGTAACGGACGTGTTGTCGGCGCCTTTCATCGAGCAAACGCTCAAGGATCCTATTCACAAGAACGCCAAGAAGGAGGCCGCGGACCTATTGCAGAATTTGATGGCGCTGAACGCCGCCGGCGTGCCTATGCCGGACAGCAAGTCCAAGGATGACCGGGGGGCTATGTTCAAGCGCCAGCGCACTGACGCAGTTGTGCCGGAGAAGGCGAAGGTCGAGAGTGCTGCGACTGCGCTATACACGTGGATCAACAAGAAGCCCTCGGACTTGAAGTTGCTCAGCATGATCTTCGGTGCGAATGGGCTATCGCACAATGCCCAGGTCTATGAGAAGTGCCTTCGTGCGCATGTGTCTGAGCGTCAGCTGGACAAGGACGCCTTCGTGGCTATGATGCTCCGGCGCTTTGACGGCGTGCAGGCGTCCGGTTCGTCGGGGGCGAGTGACGACGCTGCTTTCAAGGCTTAGGTGGCTATACTCATTCGGGACCGTTGCGTGGCCAGGGCTTCGCAGACGAGCGCCAGCGGCGCTTTGACGGCGCGCAGGCGTCCGGTTCGTCGGGGGCGAGTGACCACGCTGCTTTCAAGGCTTAGGTGGCTATACTCATTCGGGACCGTTGCGTGGCCAGGGCTTCGCACACGAGCGCCGGTACCGTTTTGCTGTGTGCAGAGGCGGAGCGCATCCATTGACCGCACACGGGCGCCGGTACCGTTTTCCTACCTGCTTGTAGAGGCGGAGCGCATCGATTGACATCTCTTGTTAAACAAAAGGTTCGCATCTCTTCTGGCACTCTTGATCTTGAGCGTGAACTGGCAGTGGTATGGTAACATGCGCTCATGCTTATGCATATCTACACACGGACCTTGTTTTTTTATGTTCTCTATTTCCTATCTGCAATGCGGCCTCTGCTGGGACCACGCTTCGTTCTGTAACTTTGAAATCTGGATCTTTGACAGGTACTTTCTATGTTTCGGAAGATGTCATGCTATGCTATAGTCTTATAAGCTCTGGTGATTTTGTGTTCTGCTATGTTAAACAATGTCCACGCTACAATGTGAGGTTCCCCTACTTCAGGGGAGCCTCGCGTCTGACGTAGGTGCCTTGCTATCCCTATTGTCATGCCATAACATGAGGTCTCTATAATATTGGGTCCTGGAGCTCATATGGTGTGGTATATTATGGCATGGCCACGCTATACTATGCGGGTCCTCGAAACTCAAGTCAACGACCTGCTATGCTGTGCTACATTAGGTCACGGCCACGCTATAACATGAGGTTCCCCAGATTTGGGGGGCACCTCGCGTCTTTCGTCGTTTCTATGATACAGCCACACCATAACATGAGGTTCCTATGGCATCAGTTCTTCGAGATGGTATGCCCGACATGCTGGGGCACGCGTCCGCACGCTATAGCAGAGCACTGTCCGTAGCCACTTTGGGTCAAGCGTGACTGTCCTGAAGAGGGCCGACCCGATGTTAATTTCTGAACTCTCACGGGCTCGTGTTCAGCAATGCCGCTGACGCTGATCAGCACCTGCTATCATCCTGTGCTGTACCGCTCTGTTGCCGTGCTCGTGGACCGCCGTGAAGCACCATGGCTCATGGCTATAGTGCAGAGCTCTCAGAACTATTACATGGTCATGGGCCAGAGGTTGTGGGACTTGGAGCTGGCCTGGCGGCTATTCCATCATCAGGTAGCCGTCCGGGAGCAGGAGACGGATGTCTGGGCTATGGCGGACAACGAGTCGGACAGCGAGTCGACATCGGACTCCGACGATTCGTCCACGGCTATGGGCGCGAACATGCGGGACCACATGCTCGGGCGAATTGGTTGGTGATGATACTATGGGGTGTCACTCCATTCACGTTCGTATACAATCATCGCGCTGGCGGATTCGTCTCGCCGTGTATGCGACCTCGTGGCGTACTGATGTGGCATGGGTGTTTCTAATGTACGTGTCAGGGAACCGATGGCTTGTTCCCGGACCTCTATGGTTGTGATTAAGAAAAAATATCATCTGGTTAGCCGTGTGACATATTGCAATATGGTCGATCATGGGCCAGCTGGTCTGCAATGCGGCCTCTGCTGGGACCCCGTTTCGTTATGTAGCGTTGAACCCTGGATCTTGGACCACTTTCTATGTTTCGGAAGATGTCAGGTTATACTATCAAGGTCTTCTGAGCTCTGGTGCTGTTATGTTGTGCTATGTTATGCCATAGCCACGCTACACTGGAGACTCACTTAATGCAGGGAAGCCTCGCGTCTGACGTAGGTGCTTTGCTATCCCGATCGTCATGTTATAGAATGAGGTGTCTATAGTATCATGTCCTGGAGCTGGTATGGTGTGGTATATTATGGCATGGCCACGCTATACTATCCGGGTCCTCGAACCTCAGGTCAACGACCTGCTATGCCGTGCTACATTATGTCACGGCCACGCTATAACATGAGGTTCCCTAGAGTTGGGGGAGCCTCGCGTCTTTCGTCGTTTCTATGATACAGCCACGCCATAACATGAGGTTCCTATAGCATCATGTCTTCGAGCTGGTATGCTGTGCTATGTTATGCGACGGCCTTGCTATAACATGACGTTGTCTGAATCCTGGGGAACTTCCACAAACACCTGAGAGCCCCTGAGAGCCCCTGAGAGCCCCTGAAAACCCCTAAAACACATTAAACACAAGAAACCTTGGAAACATCTGGGTGCTCCTGGAATCCCACCATGGGAGCCTCTGAGAGCCCCTTTCGAAGAAAGAGAGCCCCGGACCCGACCGCGATAGCCCCCTGGGAGCCTCCAGGAATACCTCAAACAACTGAAGCCCCTGCGAACCCATTGAACCCCAGCCCCAGCTTCGAAGCCTGTAGAACTCCTGGGAGCCCCCCTGGGAACATGTGAGAACCCCTTCATACACAGGAACCCCTGGCACCGGCCGCGGGAGCCCCGTGGAGCCTCCGATAGCCCTCGAGAGACGTGCGCCCCCTTGGCGCTCCGTAGACCATTGAGAGGCTCTGGGAGATCTATAGCATGAGGTGTCTATGTTGTCAGGTCCTGGAGCTGGTATGTGTTATGGCATGGCCACGCTATATTATCCGAGTCCTCGAACCTCAGGTCAACGACCTGCTATGCTGTGCTACATTATGCTACAGTAGATCGCTGCTGAAAACAATGAAATGTTCAAAAGGATGTGGCCATGATCGCGCGGCCGCCGCGCGCGTGTGCACTTTGTCGTATTTTTTGCGATGGAATATGACCATGGACACATCTTGCAAGAGCAGGATGTTGAGTTTATAATATTTTTTTAAATGTAAAACTCCGGTTTACATGCACGGCCGCAACCGGGGCCGGGCACTTTGTGTTGTAAAAAATATGGTTTTCTGATCGCATGATCAAGATAAAATATTTTCTGCAATGGATGAGCCAGGGTCGCGACCGGGGCCGGGCACAATGTGTTGTTAAAAAAAAGGTTTTATGATCGCATGATCAAGAAATATATTTTTTTGCAAGGGATGGAGCCCGGGATGCATAGCGGCCGGTTTGGAAGGATTTAGGGTTTAATAATTATAAGGATTAGAGATTTAGGGTCTAACAGGCTTGGCCAGGATTACAACGTGCCCACGAACCCACCTGCGGTGGCCGTCAATCCCACCCGCAAGCCACCCCACCACAAAGATCATCTCTCCCCTAGTTCTAACCACATCGAATACAACTTCGACGACGACGACGACGACGATGGCGAATACTGATGATCCAGTTGGCACGCGAGTGCTCTAACGGGCGGGAAGAGTCGAGCAGGCGGACCCGCTTTCTCTATGCGGATTGGGTCGTACGGTTCGTGTGTGGGGTTTGTGGTCTCCGCCCATCATGGGTCGTCTTGCTACTGTCCTATTGCAATTGAGGATTATAGTACTCTACTATCCTATGCGTGTGTCACTGTGTGATAACATGGCATAGCACAGCATGGTTCATCAAAAAGTGGTGACCCTTATGTCTGCGGTGTCCTTACTTACAGATTTATGTCTATCCCGCCACTGTACTATGGCAAACAGGCCTATCTGTCACTGTCACTTGTGTTTGGCCTATCCCGCCACTGCTCTATAGGATGTCATACACAATATGGGTCACCAAAAAGTGGTGACCCTTATGTCTGCGGTGTCCTTACTTACAGATCTATGCCTATCCCGCCACTGTACTATGGCAAACAGGCCTATCTGTCACTGTCACTTGAGTTTACCCTATCCCGCTACTGCTCTATAGCATGCCATAGCACAACATGGTACTGCATAAAGCGGTGACCCTTAGGTCTGCGATGTCCTGACTTACAGATCTATGCCTATCCCGCCACTGTACTATGGCAAACCGACCTATCTGTCACTGTCACTTGAATTTAGCCTATCCCGCTACTGCTCTATAGCATGGCATAGCACAACATGGGTCACCAAAAAGTGGTGACCCTTATGTCTGCGGCGTCCTTACTTACAGATCTATGTTTCTCCCGCCACTATACTATGGCAAACAGGCCCAGCTGTCACTGCCCCTTGAGTTTAGCCTATCCCGCTACTGCTCTATAGCATGGCATAGCACAACTTGATCACCAAGAAGTGATGACCCTTATGTATGCGGTGTCCTTACTTACAGATCTATGCCTATCCCGCCGCTGTACCATGGCAGACAAGCAAAAAAAAAGATGACGCAAGGCATGAACGATTCTTGCCCCAGTGCCGGTGCCGGTGCCGGTGCCGGTGCCGGTGCCGGTGCCGGTGCCGGTGCCGGTGCCGGTGCCGGTGCCGGTGCCGGTGCCGGTGCCGGTGCCGGTGCTGGGTGCCGGTGCCGGTGCCGGTGCCGGTGCCGGTGCCGGTGCCGGTGCCGGTGCCGGTGCCGGTGCCGGTGCCGGTGCCGGTGCCGGTGCCGGTGCCGGTGCCGGTGCCGGTGCCGGTGCCGGTGCCGGTGCCGGTGCCGGTGCCGGTGCCGGTGCCGGTGCCGGTGCCGGTGCCGGTGCCGGTGCCGGTGCCGGTGCCGGTGCCGGTGCCGGTGCCGGTGCCGGTGCCGGTGCTGGTGGCCGGTGCCGGTGGCCCGTAGCCGGTGCTGGTGCCAGTGCCGGTGCCGGTGCCGGTGCCGGTGCTGGTGCCGGTGGCCGGTGCTGGTGCGGGTTCTTGTTTTCCCAGAACATCTTTCCTTCTCCCTCCCGCCTCCCGCCTCCCAGCATTGCCACTCCCGCCCCTCCAGGGAAGCCCCGCCTGAGCGAGGAGGGTAACGGAAACCCATACTATTTACATGGTTTCGCGCCCTTCCCACTTCTCCAGGGAGGCCCCGCCTGAGCGAGGAGGGTATCCCACCCCTCCAGCAGGGAGGCCCCGCCTGACTGAGCGAGGACAGTTTCGGAAACCCATACTATTTACATGGTTTCGTGCCCCTCCCTCCCCTCCAGGGAGGCCCCGCCTGAGCGAGGAGGGAATCGGGAACCCGTACTATTTACATGGTTTTGTGCCCTTCCCACCTCTCCATGGAGGCCCTGCCTGAGCGAGGAGGGTATCGGAAATTAATACAGATTACATGGTTTCGTGCTCCTCCCACCCCTCCAGGCAGGCCCCGCCTGAGCGAGGAGGGTATCGGAAACCCATACTATTTACATGGTTTCGTGCCCTTTCCATCCGCCTGAGCGAGGAGGGTATCGGAAACCCATACTATTTACATGGTTTCGTGCCCTTCCCACCTCTCCAAGGACGCCCCGCCTGAGCGAGGAGGGTATCGGAAACCCATGCTATTTACATGGTTTCGTGCCCCTCCCACCCCTCCAGGGAGGCCCCGCCTGAGCGAGGAGGGTATCGGAAACCCATGCTATTTACATGGTTTCGTGCCCCTACCACCTCTCCAGGGAGGCCCCGTCTGAGCGAGGAGGGTATCGGAAACCCATACTATTTAAATGGTTTCGTGCCCCTCCCACTGACATGGGTGAGGAGGAGGGGAGAACATTACCTATCCATCTCACGTCCTACTCCTCCCACTGAGGAGGGTGAGGAGGAGGGGGAGTTCTGCGATGAGGAAGGCTTCATCATGATGATGGTGATGACGATGGTTATACTGCTGTTCACGATGACGATGACGATGGCGATAATGGTGATGGACGATGACGATGGCGATAACGGTGATTATGATGATGATGCTGATGATGATGACGATGATGATGATGACGATGACGATGATGACAACGATGGCGACGACGACGAGGATGATGATGCAGATGCTGGTGATGATGACGATGCTGCTGCTGATGCTGACGTTGCTGGTGCTGCTGATGATGATGACGACGATGATGATGATCATGACGTCCACGATGATGCGGACGGTGATGATGCCAAGGACGGTAATGGTGATGATGATGATGATGACGATGCTGATGATGATGATGATGATGCTGATGACGATGGTGGCGACGACGATGACGATGACGATGACGCTAGCGATGATGATGATGCTGATGATGATGAGGATGATGATGATGGTTATGATGATGCCGATGATGCTGACGATGAGGATGATGATGTTCATGATGTTGATGCTGATGATGATGATGACGATGATGCTGATGATGACGACGACGACGGGGTGACGACGATGCTGCTGATGATGCTGATGATGACGACGATGATGCTGGTGATGATGATGATGATGATGATGATGATGCCGAGGATGAGGAGGACGAGGAGGAGCAGGACGACGAGGACGAGGAGGGGGAGGAGGAGGACTCGCTTGAACGAGGAGGGTCGCGGACAGCACTACTCTTTACCAGGTTTCGTAGGCCCTCCCCCTTCCAGCGGGGCCCCGCCAGAGCGAAGAGGGTATCAACAACCCGTACTATTTACAAGGCTTCGTTTCCTGAGCACCTGTCCTCCCTCCTCCTTTCTTTCGTCTGCCCTTTCGTGCGTACTTACTCGTTCGATGAGCTTCTCCTTTAATTTTTTTTTATGTGGGGAACTGCGTTTGCATAATTTTACAATTGATTGGACTGCAATCGATTCCACTGGGTTTGCACTTGATTGGCTTGCAACCGATTGGATTGCAACCGCTGGGGGGGCGCACAGGGCAGCGACGAGGAGGCGGCGACGGGACGGTGACGGCAACGAGCAAGGAACCGCCAGACCGACCCTCAGGCCAAGACGACGGGCGGCGACGACGCAGCAAGGGGGGGCGACGGCAAGGACGGAAAAACCAGACCGCCCCTCAAGCCCAGACGACGACGGGCGGCGACAGGGCGGCAACGGCGAGGAGGAGAGAGCCGCCAGACCGCCCCTCAGACGACCCAGCTAATACTAGGAAAGAAGAGAGAAGGCCCCCTAAGTGCAAGCACTGTTTGGGAAATGTCATGATGTTCAATGTCAATGATGTTTTTCATCCGGTGCCAGTGCTGGCGCCGGCGCCGGTGCCGGTGCCGGTGCCGGTGCCAGGGCTGGTGCCGGTGCGGTTGCGGGTGCGGGTGCCAGTGCCGGTGCTGGCGCCGGCGACGGCGCTGGTGCCCGTGCTGGTGCCGGTGCCGGTGCCGGTGCCGGTGCCGGTGCTGGTGCCGGTGCCGGTGCCGGTGCCGGTGCCGGTGCCGGTGCTGCTGCCGGTGCCGGTGCCGGTGCCGGTGCCGGTGCCGGTGCCGGTGCCGGTGCCGGTGCTGGTGCCGGTGCCGGTGCGGTGCCGGTGCCGGTGCCGGTGCCGGTGCCGGTGCCGGTGCCGGTGCCGGTGCCGGTGCCGGTGCCGGTGCCGGTGCCGGTGGGCGAGAATCGTTCTATAGTGGCTGACGCTCATGTGCGCGATATCCTTACTTACAGATCTATGCTATCCAGCCACTGTACTATGGCACCTCACACTCTGCATGGGTTCCCAAAAAGTGGAACTTATCTCTATGTGTGTTACTTTGTATCTCACTGGCCTGCCGTCTATCGCGTCACCGTGCTATAGCAGCACACCATGAGTGCCATGTCATCTCCATTTGTTACTATAGTCTATTGCATCTTTGTCTTGGTTGCTATTGTAGAGTGCTACGGAGTCATATTGTCCGTAGCTATGGTGGTCCAGGATCCTCATCCGAGTTCTGCGACCTGTGTGCCGCCTAGACAATGATGCGCACGCTCCGGGAACTTTGACCACGCGCGTCTATTGGACATGCACTTCACCACTGAACCTCTTGAACTTTATCCTGCTGTCCATGCGGAGCCGTTACGCGGCCATGGCCGCTTGGGCGATGATGCCTCTTCTATTTAATCACTTGCGGCCTCATGCGTCTGGAGGCCATGTGTTGCAGGCTTGGATCCTCTACGTGGAGCGCCATGGCCCTCTTCAATGGCCCCAGCTCATCAATGTATTGAGCCAGGAGTTGCCTCGGCGTTGCATGTCTGTCGAATTCATTATATCATGGATTGTATTCCACCAGGAGCTGAATCATCCGGAATCTACTTTTTTTGGTGCTACTACCGGGAGTATTGCAGGGGGGCCATCCGGAACATTCTCCCTATGCCATTGAATTAATACTTCCAGCGACGGCGAGGATGGCCGCCGCTTCCCATTCTCGCCGACTTTCCAAGGAGCACGGCCGCCCCGCGAGCGCGGGGAGGGCCGCCCCCGGGCCCCTGAGGCTTATGTTTCACTATTTTTATAGCGGGCTCGTCTGGTATCTCCGCGTTTCACCCGTGAGACGGACTGCCTTTCCCTTTGCACTGCAAGAGAAAATGAGTCGTTCAACCAAATGTCGTGATACCATCCATTTGTCCCACACATCTTGTTTTCTATTGTCACGTTTTCCTCAACAGTGTTTGCACTTGCGCTGTCGTCCGTGCGCACTGTGCATCCCGTGTTTTGCGGCTCCCTCTGGCCGCATGCACCTGTTTGGGGAGCACATATGCATGTGTGTCTGGGACTCATAGGCGGCTGTGTTTTTTTTGCATGTTAACAAACATCACATCATGTACTGTTATTTGCCCCAGGCCTATCCCGCCACTATGCTAAAGCAGACATAGCATAGCATTTGTCCCAAAAAGGAGGGACCTCTATTTGCGAGTTGGCCGTCACTATCTTATTGCTATATTCCATTTTGACTGATAGGTTCTACTGATAGGTTCTACTCATGAAGGTTGCGGGATTCGGCCGCTATCATGGCCAGCTTACGTATAATCCCGCCATTCTGCTCCAGCCATTCTGCTCCAGCATAACATAGCATAGCATGACTTGCGAAAAAGAGGGGGTTCTATAATCGCGTGGTCTTTTGACAAGCCTCCCGAGACCTATTCCGCCAACGTGCTATATCATGGCACAGCACAGCACCCTTACATGTGGCGAAGCTGATGCTGATGCTGATGGTGATGCTGCTGGTGACGATGAGGATGCGGATGCTGATGCTGATGATGATGATGATGAAGATGACGATGATGATAATGATGAAGATAATGATGACGACGATGATGATGATGATGATTATGATGATGATGCTGATGATGATGATGCTGATGATGATGATGAGGACGAGGAGGAGAAGGAGGAGGAGGAGGAGGAGGGGGGGATGGGGAAGGAGGAGGAGGAGGAGGAGCAGGAGGAGTGGGAAGAGGCGGAGGAGGAGGAGGAGGAGGAGGAGGCGGAGGAGGAGGAAAGGGAGGAAGAGATGGAGGGGGAGAAGGGGGAGAGGAAGGGGATAATGATGATGATGACGATGATGATGATGCTGATGATGATGATGACAATTGATGATGATGATGCTGATGATGATGATGATGATGCTGAAGATCATGCTGATGCTGATGCTGATGCTGATGATGATGCTGATGCTGATGCTGCTGATGATGATGATGCTGATGCTGACGCTGATGACGATGATGATGATGATAAATGATGATGCTGATAATGATGATGACGATGATGATGATTATGACGCGGATGATGATGATGATGATGATGATGATGATGATGATGATGATGATGATGCTGATGGTGATGATGATGATGATGCTGATAATGATGACCCGCTAGCTCTGCGTGCATGTGTTGCACCGATGCTACAACATGGAATAGCCCGGACACCAAAAAGTGGTGACCCTTATGTGCGTGTTGTCTTGTACTCTACTGTCCTATGCGTGTGTCACTGTGTAATAGCATGGCAAAGCACAGCATGGGTCACCAAAAAGTGGTGACCCCTATGTGTGCGGTGTCCTTACTTACAGATCTATGCCTATTCCGCCACTGTCCTATGACAAACAGACCTATCAATCATTTTCATTTGTGTTTGGCCTATCCCGCTACTTTCCATAGCATGGCATAGAACAGCATGGGTCCCCATTGAGTGGAGACGTCTATGTGCGCGCAGTTTTTTACTCTTACTTGCCCTGTGCCTATCCTGCCATTGTGGTACAGCATGGCATAGCACGACATGGGTCTCCAAAAATGACCTATATGTGCATGTTGTCTTGTACTCTACTGTCCTATGCGTGTGTCACTGTGGAATAGCATGACAAAGCACAGCATGGGTCACCAAAAAGTGCCCCTTACGTGCGTGTTATCTTGTACACTACTGTCCTATGCGTGCGTCACTGTGTAATAGCATGGCATAGCACAGCATGGGTCACCAGAAAGTGGTGACCCTGATATGCGTGTTGTCTTGTACTCTACTGTCCTATGCCTGTGTCACTGTGTAATAACATGGCATAGCACAGCATGGGTCACCAAAAAGTGGTGACCCTTATGTGCGTGTTGTCTTGTACTCTACTGTCCTATGCGTGTGTCACTGTGTAATAGCATGGCATAGCACAGCATGGGTCACCAAAAAATGATGACCCTTATATGTGCGGTGTCCTCACTTACAGATCTATGCCTATCCCGCCACTGTACTATGGCAAACAGGCCTATCAGTCACGTTCACTTGTGTTTGGCCTATCCCGCTACTGCTCTACAGCATGGCATAGCACAGCATGGGACTCGATTGAGTGGAAACGCCTATTGTGCACAGTGGACGGTCATCTCTATGTGCACTTAACATCCAGACAGAGTGTGCTTGGCATTCCTTGTAACATATTTCATCTGCCGCAATTTAGCATCCACGCAGGCAGCGAGCCCGTGCCCTCGCGCCAGCTGCCAGGTGGAACGTTGCCTCCCCAGCAGCTCCGCCATGTCTGGTCGCAAGCGCCCCGCGGCGGCGCTCCCGCGTGTGGGCGACGTGCGCGATCACGCGGACCTGGTCCGGGACATCATGGAGGAACTTCCGGAGTGGGGCTATAAGCGTGTCTGCGCCCGGCTTGGCGAGCTCCTGGGCGTGAGGCTGGAGGACTCTGACTACCAAGCGGTGTTGCGGCTGCAGAAGGCCGAGACCGCTGCTCCTGGCGCGGAGCGCCAGGCTTCTGAGCTCTTCTCCGGGGACGTGCGGGAGCACATGGAAGCTATCAAGGACCTCGTGACCTCGCATCCGGAGTTGGGGTACAAGGCCATTGGCAACAAGCTGGCTGAGAAGCTCAGGGTGAAGCTATCTGGCGCCAACTTGCAGATCGTCAGACGCATTATGACCGAGCTCTCCGAGGGCCGCGCGGCGGTGGAGGTGCCAGAGTGGGGGGAGTTCAACGGGGACATGCGGGACCACGTTGACACTATCAGAGCACTCTTGGTGGTTCATCCTGGCATGGGGTACAAGGGCATTGCCAATGAGCTCCAGCGGCATCTCCGGGTGAAGCTATCGCAGGCCCACCTCAGTGTTATCAATCGCATCGTGGCGGGAATCTCGGAGGGCCGTGCAGTAGCCGGCGCGCCGCGGGAGGGCGAGAACTATGGGGCCTTCGCTGTGGATTTGCGCGACCACGTGGCCACCATAAAGGAGCTCATGATGCGTGACCCCACCATGGACTATGAGGGCATCACCCACGAGCTTGAGGAGAAGCTTCAGGTGGAGCTCTCTGGTGACCAAAAACGTGGAATCCTTCGTGTCATGGCAGAGCTCGGCATCGAGCTCGTGGCCGAGGATATGGCGATGCCAGAGCAACCAGACCTCGAGGGCTTCACCGGGGATGTGCGGGAGCCCGTGGACTCTATCAAGATGCTCGTGGCCTCGCACCCCGAGTTGGGATACAAGCTCATTGCCCGCAAGCTTGAGGAGAAGCTCGGGGTCAAGCTATCGCCCGCGCACGAGCTGATCATTAAGCGCATCATGATTGAGATTTCGGAGGGCCGTCTGGCGGTGGGCGTGTCTATGCGACAGCAGCCTGAGCGGCGGCACTTTAGCGACTTCACCGGGGACCTGCGGCAGCACGCCGAGATCATCAAGGAGCTCATGACGCTGCATCCTACTAAGGGTCGGCGTCAGATTGCTGGCGACTTGGAGATTCGGCTCGAGAAGAAGCTGACCGATGCCCACTTGTCCATAATCCGGCGCATCATGATTCGCCACGGTGATATGTCCTATGAGTTCCTGTCGGGCGCTGACCAGGTGGCCGTGGTGCAGGGACTAGTCCAGCACCATGCGGAGCCTGCAGCGCAGCGGCAGGCCGTGCAGGAGCACTATGAACGGGGTGTCTCTCTTGCGGTGCTCGGACGCTGGATGTCTGAGCACTATGCGCCCGATCGCGGCGGCTGCCCTGTGCGGCGAGTGTGGCAGGACGGGGGGGGCGGGGTGGGGGGAACTGCAAATCCGATGTTCACCACTGGGGGGCCGCAGGGTTTTCTATCATTATTTCGTGGCTCTCGCATTGGAGGCTGCAAACATTTGCCAAACTTGGTCTCTGTGCCATTCTCGTCATTGTCCCCAACAGGCCTATCCGTCACTGTCACTTGTGTTTGGCCTATCCCGCTACTGATCTATATCACGGCATAGTACAGCATGGGTCCCCATTTAGTGGAGACGTCTATGTGCGCGGTGTCTTTTACTCTTACTTGGCCGCTATCTGTCCTGCCACTGCGGTACAGCATGGCATAGCACGACATGGGTCTCCAAAAATGACCATTATGTGCATGTTGTCTTGTACTCTACTGTCCTATGCGTGTGTCACTGTGGAATAGCATGACAAAGCACAGCATGGGTCACCAAAAAGTGCCCCTTACGTGCGTGTTATCTTGTACACTACTGTCCTATGCGTGTGCCACTGTGTAATAGCATGGCATAGCACAGCATGGGTCACCAGAAAGTGGTGACCCTGATATGCGTGTTGTCTTGTGCTCTACTGTCCTATGCCTGTGTCACTGTGTAATAACATGGCATAGCACAGCATGGGTCACCAAAAAGTGGTGACCCTTATGTGCGTGTTGTCTTGTACTCTACATACCTGTGTCACTGTGTATAGCATGGCTGCATTTGTGCAACTCCCTTGGCACTTTGGGCTTGGCCGATCTCTGATCTGTCCAATGTGCCATGGGTTTGATTCTTGCTTCTGGGATCTATTCAGTCCGCTTCCAAGGGTCTTGCTTGGTTACCGCGCACACATCCATGTGTGGAGCTCGACTCTATCTCGCACTCGCAGTAGGATGTTTTGTCCTGGCTGATCCGTCAGGGCTTCTCGGTTTATCATTGCGCAGCCTCAGGACAAGTACGTCGACTGCGCTCGCACCTACCGGGCTCGCCGCGTTGGTGCTAAGACTGATGAGGACGCCGCTCTGCAGGCTATCATCAAGTCCGTCCACGGCGAGGCGGTGCCGATCTGGATGCTGCAGGAGGCGCTCCGCAGGGCAGCCACTATCCGTTGCTGGGAGGCGGAGCGTGGCTTGGAGTTCACGGCTGTCTGCCATGGCACACTGCCGCGCCGCACTGAGCTTCCGTCTGGGGCACGAGGTGCCGTGGACCTTCAGCACTATCGCTTCTTCATCCGCTACGAGAACTGGGTCGCTTGCGAGCTGTGCGGCTATCGTTGGCAGGTTCTCAAGGGTCAGCAGTCGAATTCGAAATTAGTCTATGGCAACACTGTCCGCGGCGACTGCGTTCGCCATCTTCCTGGATGCCGATCTTGTGACCATCGCGGACAGCTTTCGCAGTGCTCCTTGCCGTTGGAGGCGCTCCTGTGGCCGCTGCCCTCGGAGGTCGAGGCGGGCGTCAAGACCGAGCAGCTGTATGTCGTGCCGCAGCGGAAGCACTGGCCCGTCTATCTTCCGGCAACGCAGCGGTTTGTTACTGCGCATGACTTCAGCACCCGTCTGGCGTCCATGCGCGACGCCATGCGCCACGGCCCTGTAGATGCCATGGACGTGGAGGAATTGTCGGTCTTGGTGCAGGAGTTTGCTGACTATGAGCAGTACGTTCGCGAGCATGGCGCTGAGGGGATAGTCAGCCTCCTGGACATCACAAAGGAAGAGGCTGCCTCTATCACGCCCTACCTGCTCGTCGTCACCAAGCAGAAGGAGCGCGGCTCCGTGGCCAGGGGCCCCACCTACAACTGGAAGAAGACCCGGGTGTGCCGCGTCAACTACAAGCGCGAGGACCTGGAGACGTGTGGGGCCATGACTCCCAGGGCGCGGGCCGCCTACGACTGGCTCATGCTGCACAATCGCACCTATCGTCGGCACGCGATGCAGCAGAAGCGCATGCTGTCCTACCCGGAGGATGAGCGGGAGATGTTCATCGCGACCTACCGGCTGCTCATCCAGAGCCGCGGCATCGAGGTTGCACTCTTCCCCGTGCTCTATCCCTGGGAGGTATATTCCGACAGCGACGCGCGGGGCTGGGCCGGAGACCGCAAGCTGATGAAGAGTTCTCAGCATCCGTCTATGAAGAAGGCTTTCCTGCGCAAGGTTCACTCTCGGTGCCGCACCTATGGCGACGCGGAGGCGGTGCCTGATCTGGCCTTCCTGCTATACGACATGGCCACGGCGCAGAGGATTTCGGCGAGCTTGGCCATCGCGGAGCAGCGGGGCATCACTCCCGATGTCGTCGCGGACAACAGCTCTACGTCCGAGAGCTACTGGCGCCACGAGCAGGACCTTCTGTGCGACGTCGTGCACCAGCACACACTTCGCTATGGCCGGGCCTCTGCCTATCCGAACCTGTTCATCACTATCGCTCCGGCTGAATGGAAGGTTCTACTACACGAGCCTCTATTCGCGGACTGGAAGGCCGCGGGGCGTCTCTCTGGGTGCCAGGGCATGTTGTCCGAACACATCTACGAGTTGCTGTACGATGCTATGAAGCAGATCTTGCGCCCCAGCGAATTTTTCAGCGAGGTCCGCGACTATGTCATCCGCCTCGAGTTCCAGGGCCGCAAGACTGAGCACATCCACATTGCGGCCTGGGGGATTCATCGGCAGGTGTTATCTGGCCGCAGTGGCACTGGTGACACCTCGCCATTCGTGCGCTTCCTGGAGGAGCTCTTCCGCGGGTCCGTGGACGTGCAGCACGGCGAGGGGTTCCTGAACTATATCAACGGCTACGTGGTCAAGGGCAATCAATCTATGGATTATCAGCCCGATGCCGCGCGCAGCGGCGGGGACGACCACTCGGCCTGGCGCACCACCTATCGCATGCTGTGCAAGCTGGCTCCTGGCCTGCCCGAGGTGTTCCTCGACTTCGCGGGCGCTGCGCACATCTATCGGACCTTTGCCGTGGTCAACGCGTACGCTATCATACCGGGGAGGCGGGACCAGGGCAACAACGACACTAAGCGGTTGTACGAGCATTATCGCAAACGTCTGGTTGTCTCTGGGGAGCCGGACTTCTACGGCAGCTTCCTGAGCTACATCCGCACCTATTCGTGGCAGGACGCCGAGAAGGTGACCAGGCGCAGAGGGCGCGGGCAGGACAGCCTTGTCGCCGTCGGCGTTCGCTATGCCTTCGAGATGCAGGACAACTTCATCGGGCAGTTCTGCACCATGATGTTTCCGCATCTGGACTCTAGGACCTTTGCGCCGCCGCCGAAGACGGAGGTCATTGCCTTCACCGCGTACTATTTGCGGGCGCTGCAGTACCTGCGTCACCTCGCGTGGACGACGGGCACTCCGCCTGCACGGGTGGACTCGCATCGACGGCGGTTGGCGCGGGAGCTGCCTCGCGCCGTGGGGGAGAGCGACGTGGCCTATGCGGCTCGCCTGCAGGAGGCAATGGATTCGTCCCGGTGGGTGGGCTTTGCGAAGGAGGCCGAGTACATCCCGTCGTTGTCCTCTATGTCTGCCGAATCCATGACCAACGACGACCAGCGCTACACGTGGGAGCTCTGTCACTGTTTGCCCAGCTACGTTATCGAGGGCGACGAGCACTCGCGCTTTCAGCGCCACCCGCTGCGCTTCCCGGACGCCACCGTTGGCTCGTGCGGCAAACCTTTCGAGGATGCCGACTCGGCGCTCAACTACCTCGTGAACGTTGTGCAGGGGGATCTCTCTATACGCGTTGCTCCCGGTCGCGCCAGGTCGTTCCGTGCTCGGGTCTTCGCCGTGCACTGCTTCTATAACTACACGGAGTACTGCAGGGAGAATCCTTTTGCGATACCACATGCCTTGCGCAGCAAGTGGGAGCAGTCCAACGTTGAGGTGTTCCACTTCTGTAACGAATACAGGATAGAGTGGAATCGCGTCTTCGGGCACCAGCGCCCCGTGCTCGATTGGTCTGCCGACCAGCAGGAGGTGCTGGGCCGCCCTCCCGCGAGCTCGCAGAGGGGGGGCCGCAGCGCCCGCGGCCGCCTCGCCCGCCGCGGGGGCGCCTGGCGCCATTCCTGGCGCTCCGAGGCCAAGGATCTGCGTGAGGGGCGCACCCTGGGATTTGCAGATCCTCCCAGAACGCCATTCCTGGCGCTCCGAGGGCAAGGATCTGCGTGAGGGGTGCGCCAAAATGGGGGGGCGGCCGAAGGAGGGACTTTAGGGCGGCGGAAGGGCTTTTAGGATTTAAATTGTTATAGGCTCTTAGTTTTTATGGTTTAGGGTTTACATGCGCGGGGGAGCGGCAGTGGTAGACTCCACCCTGCTCGCGGGATGCGAGGAATAGAGCAACTGCATGAGGCCACGGTACGATACGATAGGACCACCGTTGCGGACAACGTCCCGGCCTACTCAAGACCGGGTGGACGAGGCCGTGGCCTCGGGAATCTGGTGTCTGGACAACATGCAATGCGAGACAAATGCGCAAGAGGCTGGCCGTGTGAACTCTCGCCGGCTGTTCTGAGGGTGCACCCCCCTGTTGCGCAGGGTGTTCCAGCCTGCACCCCGCACGAGTGGTGGCTGTCGCCAGACCCGTTAGGGATTGCCTAGGCGTCGGACGATCATGCCCGATGAATGGCACTTACACTCGATGCAAATAGAAAGAACGCTGGAGTCATCACTGTTCAAAGCAAACATTTTGTGACTAAGGACCCCTCGAGCCGACCAGAGTGCAGCCGACCAGAGTGCAGTTTCATGGTGGGGGTTGGCAGGCGGTGGGCAAAAAAACTCTCGGCGATGACCGGTGGGCGGTGTGGTACGTGGTGGGTGATGAGCTGGGGTTAGTGTGGGGGCGGTGGTTGGTGGGTGGTGGCTGATGGGTGTTGGCTGGTGGGTGGTAGTCTGGGCGGACGATGGTAAGGTGGCAGTGATGGCACGGGCAAAAGTGGTGGCTGTTGCAACGGTGACCATTCCCGTTGCCCTCTGAGGAGAGGTCGACGAGCGAGTATGCAGAGTGAGGAGGAGGAAGAATGGAGGGGGAGGGAAGAGGAGGACAGGGAGAAAGGAGAAGAATGGAGAGGGACGATGATGAAGCAAGGGCGGCGAGCAAGAGGCGAAGAGAGGAGGATGAGGAGGAGGAGGAGGAAGACAAGGAGGAGGACAAGGAGGAGGAAACAGGGTGAGGAGGGGGAGGGGATGAGCAGGGGCAGGAGGTGAGAGAACGAGAATGACGATAACGACGACGACAACGAAGAGGAGGGAACGACCAGGAGGGAAAAAGGAAGGAGGATGTGGCGGAGGTGGAAATGGAGTTGGATGAGGACAAGCACAGTGCGGAGAGGGAAGAGGCGACGACGACGAGGACGAGAATGAAACGAATAGAAAGAGAAAGACGCAACCTGCCTCTGAAGCGTGTGAGGAACATGACGAGTGGAAAATACTGGGCGCGTCTCCCGCGCCGAGTGCTCCCCCTCTTCCCTCCCTCTCTCCGTCCCTCTCGCCCCCGACCCCTCCTCCTTCACCCTGCCTTCCTCCCTCCCTCCCTCCCTCTCCCTGCCTCCACCTCCTCCCCCTCCTTCTCCACACATGGATCAGCATTACCAGCGTCATCAACCTCAGCAGCCGGGTTAACATCGTCATGATCCTCATCATCGTCGTCGCCGTCGTCTTTGCCATAGTCATCACCACTACCACCATCACCACAACCACCGCCACCACCACCATCATCATCACCGTCAGCATAATCACCACCACCACCACCACCATCATCATCATCATCATCATCATCATCAGCATCATCATCATCAGCATCAGCATCAGCATCATCACCATGATCAGCATCATCATCATCAACAACAACATCACCAGCATCATGATCATCCTCATCATCAAAATCAGCATAATCATAATCATCAGCACCAGCATCATCATCAACAGCATCACCATCACCACCATCATCATCATCATCATCATCATCAGCATCACCATGATCCTCATCAGCATCATCAGCATCGTAATCATCACCATCATCACCATCGTCACCATCACCATTACCATCACCATCATCATTATCAGCAGCATCAGCATCATCGTCAACATCATCATCAGCATCATCAACAGCATCAGCATCATCATCCGCATCATCAACAGCATCATCATAATCAGCATCGTCATCACAATCACCATCACCATGACCATCACCCTCATCATCGTCAGCAGCAGCATCATCACCACCATCATCATCACCATCATCAACATGGTCGTCGTCGTCATCATCAGCAGCAGCGACATCATCAGCAACATCATCATCAGCATCGTCAGGATCATCATCAGCAGCAGCACCATCATCATAATCAGAATCAACATCATCATTGTTGCCGTCGTCGTTGTTGTCGTCATTAAAAATATCATTATCATCAGCAGCAGCAACATCATCAACAACAGAAGAATCAGCATCAGCATCATCATCATCAACATCATCTGCTGGATCATCAGCATCATCATCAGCATCGCCATCATCCAAATCATCGTCGTGATCTTCAGTGGCATCGTCAGCGGCATCGTCATCAAAATCAGCAACATCATCATCAGCATCATCTTCAGCAGCTGCATCATCGTCATCATCAGCAGAATCATCACCACCACCAGCATCATCACCATCGTCATCAGCATCATCATCGGCATCATCATGTCGTCATCGTCGTCATCGTCATCAGCAGCATTATCAGCAGCATCAGCATCATCATCATAACCATCATCATCGGCATCATCGCATCATCAGCAGCAGCATCAGCAGCAGCAACATCATCGGCATCATCATCATTAACATTATCAGCATCATCGTCACCATCATCAGGTACCCCTATCCCTCCTCCTCCTCGTCATCCTCCACTTGGTCACGGTGGCACGGTTATCGGTTGACACGGTTGTCCACAAGACCTCTACTTCCTCCTCCATATACAGTCATGACTTCGACAGCTATCAGGAAAAGGCGCTTGCAGACAAAATAATACAACACGCAGCGTCGGTTGCAACCGTAGGGCTACGCGTTGTGTAGTACACCCCATCTATGCTCATGCCCACAGTGCTCACACCGTGGGCGTGGCAAAACTCATAGATACGATACCGTACGGAGCTCTCTACGCAGCGTGCCTTAACCCGTGCTGTCTTCCATCGAGAATGTGGCCAAAGAACCAGTACGGCTCGAGAACACCAACCGGGGCGGTGGGCCACACCTTTGACAGAACTCTCGGGTCATTGTCGAAGAGACCGCCGTAAGGCATCTCTGACTGATGCCTCTCGGACTGTCATCATCATCATCATCATCATCATCATCATCATCATCATCATCAACATCAACATCATCATCATCATCATCAGCATCATCATCATCACCATCACCATCACCATCACCATCACCATCATCATCATCATCATCATCATCATCATCATCATCATCATCATCATCATCATCATCCTGCGCCCACCCCCTATCCCACCCCAATCACCACCCGCCTTGGCCATCAGGTGCTCGACCAGCAGCCCGACCAAACCTACCACCAAGAGCGTGCCCAGGAAGCAGCCGCAGCAACATACGCACCTGCTCTGGGGCTGTCGCCGAGGAAAAGGAGGGCGCCACTGACGCAGCGTGACTGGCCCCTCCTCCTCCTCCTCCTCCTCCTCCTCCTCCCTCCTCCTCCTCTCCTCCTTATCCTCCTCCTCCTCCTCCTCCTCCTCCTCCTCCTCCACATCCTCCTCCTCCTCGTGATCATGATCATGATCAATCCTATCCTCCTCATCCTCCTCCTCCTCCTTCTCCTCCTCCTCCTCATCCTCATCATCATCATCAGCAGCAGCATCAGCATAATCATCATCACCCTCATCATCGTCATCATCATCATCATCATCATCATCATCATCATCATCATCATCATCATCATCATCATCATCCTCATCAGCGTCATCATCATCATCATCATCATCATCAGCATCATCATCGTCATCATCATTATCCTCATCATCATCAACATCATCAGCATCATCATCATCCTCATCATCATCATCATCCTCATCATCCTCATCATCCTCATCATCCTCATCATCATCATCATCATCATCCTCCTCATCATCATCATCATCATCGTTATCGCCCGTCTTCCTCACCATCATCATCAGCAGCATCATCATCAGCATCATGATCATTATCCTCATCCTCATCATCATCATCATCATCAGCAGCATCATCATCATCATCATCATCATCATCATCATCATCATCAGCAGCAGCAGCAGCAGCATCATCATCATCATCATCATCATCATCATCATCATCATCATCACCATCATCATCATCATCATCGCCCGTCTTCATCATCAGCAGCATCATCATCATCAGCATCATCATCATCATCAGTATCATCATCCTCATCATCCTCATAATCCTCATCATCCTCATCATCATCATCATCGACCGTCTTCCTCATCATCATCAGCATCAGCAGCATCATCATCATCATCATCATCATCAGCATCATCATCATTATCATCATTCTCATCATCCTCATCATCATCATCATCAGCATCATCATCATCGCCCGTCTTCCTCATCATCATCATCAGCAGCATCATCATCATCAGCATCATCATCATCATCCTCATCATCCTCATCATCCTCATCATCATCATCAGCAGCATCATCATCATCACCCGTCTTCCTCATCATCATCATCATCAGCAGCATCATCATCAGCATCATCATCATCATCATCATCATCATCATCATCATCATTATCATCATCCTCATCATCCTCATCATCATCATCATCATCATCATCAGCAGCATCATCATCATCATCATCATCAGCAGCAGCAGCATCATCATCATATTCATCATCATCATCATCATCATCATCATCATCATCATCATCGCCCGTCTTCCTCATCATCATCATCAGCATCATAATCATCAGCATCATCATCATTATTATCACCATCCTGATCATCCTTATCATCATCATCATCAGCAGCAGCATCATCATCATCATCATCAGCATCATCATCATCATCATCATCATCATCATCATCATCCTCATCATCCGCATCATCATCATCAGCAGCAGCATCATCATCAGCAGCAGCAGCATCATCATCATCATCATCATCATCATTATCAGCATCATCATCATCATCGCCCGTCTTCCTCATCATCCTCAGCAGCATCATCATCATCATCAGCATCCTCATCATCATCATCAACATCATCATCCTCATCATCCTCATCATCATCATCATCATCATCAGCATCATCATCATCATCATCATCAGCCGTCTTCCTCATCATCATCATCATCATCAGTAGCAGCATCATCATCATCGTCCTCATCAGCATTATCATCCTCATCATCCTCATCATCATGATCATCATCATCAGCAGCATCATCATCATCAGCATCATCATCGTCCTCATCATCCTCATCATCATCAGCAGCATCATCATCATCAGCATCATCATTATCATCAATATTATCATTATCATCATCCTCATCATCCTCATCATCATCAGCAGCATCATCATCAGCATCATCATTATCATCATCATCATCATCAGCGGCATCATCATCATCATCATCATCATCATCATCATCATCATCATCATCGCCCGTCTTCCTCATCATCATCAGCAGCATAATCATCATCCTCATCATCATCGACCGTCTTCCTCATCATCATCATCAGCGGCATCATCATCATCATCATCATCATCATCATCCTCATCATCATCATCATCAGCAGCAGCAGCATCATCATCATCATCGTCATCATCATCATCATCGTCATCAGCAGCATCATCATCATCATCCTCATCATCATCAGCATCATCCTCATCATCAGCATCATCATCATCAGCAGCATCATCATCATCCTCATCATCATCATCATCAGCAGCAGCATCATCATCATCATCATCATCATCATCATCATCATCCTCATCATCCTCATCCTCATCATCATCATCGCCCGTCTTCCTCATCATCATCATCATCAGCAGCAGCATCATCGTCATCATCAGCATCATCATCAGCATCATCATCATCATCATCATCCTCATCATCATCATCAGCATCATCATCCTCATCATCCTCATCATCATCATCAGCAGCATCATCATCCTCATCATCATCATCCTCATCATCATCATCCTCATCATCATCATAAGCAGCAGCATCATCATCAGCAGCATCATCATCATCATAATCATCATCATCATCATCATCCTCCTCCTCCTCATCATCATCATCAGCCGCATCATCATCCTCATCATCCTCATCATCCTCATCCGCATCATCATCGCCCGTCTTCCTCATCATCATCATCATCATCAGCAGCATCATCATCATCATCATCATCATCAGCATCATCATCATCATTATCATCATCCTCATCATCCTCATCATCATCCTCATCACATCATCATCACATCATCATCATCCTCATCATCCTCATCATCATCATCAGCAGCATCAGCATCATCATCATCGTCATCATCATCCTCATCATCATCATCATCCTCATCATCATCATCAGCATCATCATCATCATCAGCAGCAGCATCATCATCATCAGCAGCATCATCATCATCATCATCATCATCATCATCCTCATCACCATCATCTCATCATCATCATCATCATCATCAGCAGCAGCCATCATCATCATCATCTCATCATCATCATCAGCATCAGCATCATCATCATCAGTCAGCTCATCATCATAGCATAAGCTCAGCTCATCAATCATCATCATCATCATCATTCATCAGCATCATCTCATCAGCATCATCATCAGCAGCATCATCATCATCATTAGCATCATCATCATTATCATCATCCTCATCATCCTCATCATCATCATCCTCATCATCATCAGCATCATCATCATCCTCATCATCCTCATCATCCTCATCATCATCATCAGCAGCATCATCATCATCATCATCCTCATCATCATCATCATCATCAGCATCATCATCATCAGCAGCAGCATCATCATCATCGTCATCATCAGCATCATCATCAGCAGCAGCAGCATCAGCAGCAGCATCATCATCATCATCATCCTCATCATCATCATCATCCACATAATCAGCATCATCATCAGCAGCAGCATCATCATCCTCATCATCATCAGCAGCATCATCATCATCATCCTCATCATCCTCATCCTCATCATCATCGCCCGTCTTCCTCATCATCAGCATCAGCATCAGCATCATCATCATCAGCATTAGCATCAGCATCATCATCATCATCCTCATCATCATCATCCTCATCATCATCACCATCATCATCATCATCGCCCGTCTTCCTCATCCTGCTCCCCGCCCCGCAATTTCCTACTTTTCCCTCTCTTCCTCTTCTGTCCCTCCTCCTTGTTCCGCAGCGCCACGCGTTGATCCCCAGCCGCAGCGCCCCGCCGCGCCTGCCCGGTCGCCCGAGCTAGCGCAGCTACCGTCGCGGACCAACGCGCGCCGATGTTGATTGGTTTCCTGAGGGGCGAGGAAGGCGCCAAGATAGAGAATCCTCAATCCTCAATCCTCGGACCGAACATCCTCTGGCTGGGATCCGAGCTGAGCGATCCTCGGACCTAGGATCCGAGATGATCGAAGATGCTCGGATCCAAGATCGAAGATGCTCGATCCGAGGGTCGAGGATCGAGCGTTGTTGAATTCTCATCTCTCAGGAGGGGGGTGAGGGAGAAGCCTCGCCGCCGCGCACGTGTGCACAAGCGGTGGCCCTTGTGCTGTCGTCAATCTCAGCGCTGCGAAGACGAGGGTCGGCCGAAATGGTAGGCAGGACCCGGCTCGATCGTCCGCCAGCGTCCGCGGCCTGCAGCCAGCTTCGCGCAGAAGGGGGACGGATGCGTCACAGCGCACGGAACTCCCAGGCAGTACTTGCGACGAGGTCCCGGGCGAAAAAAGAAAGCACCGTTGGGGTCCACGCTGGAACAATACGTTGCACGATTTGCCACTGACTGGGATGCTACTCGCCGGACGGCTCAACACATGTGCTCGTAGATGTGCAGGAAGGTATATGTGCCCAGCTCGCCAAGCTGTGCGAAGAAGAGGCTGGGGCCATCTCTGAAGCCTGCAGTCTGGTCGTACAGGCTGTCCGAGACAAGGATGTTCGTTCTGGGGTTAGCGCAGCCCAGCCAGAGGGCAAAGTCCATGAACCTGCACGCCAAAGCCTCCCTCGTGGTGTCGGGTCCTAGCAAATTCGTGTTCTCGGGCTTGATGGACAAATCCTGCTGACTGTCTACTTTGACAGCCCATCGGCCCGTGTCGACGTCGGATTTGCTGGCGCGGCCCTCGAGGCCATTAAACTTACGCTGATAATTTTAAGTCCGATGATCCAGACCAGACTCCCTCCGGGCAGTGCGGTATTGAAGACCCGCGTAACTCGGCCGGAGTAAAAGAGATGATCTGGCTGGGCTTTCCTTTGACTTCCTCAGGTCTTCTTGCATGCTTTGGTCCTCCTCCTCCTCCTTCCCGTATCCCCCCCCTCCTCCTCCTCCTCCTTCTCCTCCTCATCATCATCAACATCATCATGAGCATCATCATCATCATCATCATCATCATCATCATCATCATCATCATCATCATCATCATCACCATCATCATCATCATCATCATCATCATCATCAGCATCATCATCATCATCATCATCAGCATCAGCATCAGCATCAGCATCAGCAGCAGCATCAGCATCAGCAGCCTCATCATCAGCATCATCAGCATCATCATCAGCATCATCAGCATCAGCATCATCATCATCAGCAGCATCATCATCATCAGCATCATCATCATCATCATCATCATCATCATCAGCATAATCAGCAGCATCATCATTATCAGCATCATCATCAGCAGCAGCATCATCAGCATCCTGATCATGATGAGCAGAATCATCATGCTGAGCAGCAGCAGCAGCATATCATCATCATCACCATCATCAGCAGCAGCATCATCAACAGCAGCATCAGCGTCAGTGTCATCATAATGATCACCACCAGCTTCATCACCATCACCATCATCATCAGCATCAGTAGCAACAGCAGTCTGTCAACAGCATCATCATCATCATCATCATTATCATCATCATCATCATCATCATCATCATCATCATCATCATCATCATCATAATCAGCATCATCATCAGCATCATCGTAATCATCCTCATTAGCAGCAGCAGCAGCATCATCAGCAGCATCATCAACATCATCATACCCATCCCGATCGCCATCACCATTATCTTCCGCCTCCTCCTCTTTCTTCTCCTTCTCCGCCTCCTTCTCCTTCTCCTCCTCCTCCCTCTCCTCCTCCTCCTCCTCCTCCTCCTCCTCCTCCTCCTCCTCCTCCTCCTCCTCCTCCTCTTCCTCCCCTTGCCGTTCCCCTCGCCCTCCTCCGCCCCCTCCCGTCCCTCGTAGCCATGTTGGCCCGTCCCTCCACGGATCTTCTCGCAAAAGCTGCCGCCCAGCCATCGCTCCAGGCGGAGGACCAGGGCAGGGAACCTCCTAGACCCCCTGGCGTGCTCCCTGGAGCTGCGCTGCCTGCCGCGGAAAAAAAGTAGTAGTAAGAGGAGGAGGAGGAGGAGGAGGAGGAGGAGGAGGAGGAGGAGGAGGAGGAGGAGGAGGAGGAGGCGGAGGAAAAGGAGGAGGAGGAGGGCCAAGTCGAGACCAGCGGGTGCGAGAAACCGCCGAAAAGGTCGGTATGGAATGTGAGCGGGTAGGGGATTTCTCGATTGTGCCCGCGGCGACCTAAGAGGAGAAGGAGGAGGAGGAGAAGGAGGAGGAGGAGCATATGCGCGCAGATGTCTGGTCTACCGCCTACAACTCAGCCACAGTTTGCCCGAGACCTGCTCCAAAAGTAAGGCTCAGTATCGTGTGTCAATCACCCCCACCACGCTACGGCAAGGAGGAGGAGGAGGAAGAGGAGGAGGAGGGGAGGGGGAGGTGGAGGGGGAGGGGGAGAGGGAGGAGTGGGAGGATAGATGGGGGGAGGGTGTGTGGCGAAGCAGGTAAAGATAATTGCAGGGAGGGAGGGAAGAAGGAGGGGGAAGGACATCATCATTCTTGAAGCTACTGTGCGATGTATGGCAGGACCTGGCCAACTGGAATCCACCAGGATCTTGATACGACAAGGGTGAAGGTGTGGGCGCTGATCACGGAGTACCCGCGCGCCTTCGGAAGCCAGCGCCCGTGTCTTCGCAGCCTTCGAGGCTTCTCTTCCAGGTAAAGTCCAAGTGTTTCGCGGACGATTGCGGGCGAACGTGTGCTGTCGAAGGTCACAGCTGCTGGCCAAGGATCCTCGATTTCAGCCGCGTACCATATGTCAGTGGGTGGCGTGTCATCGCACGGGCCACGATCGGTGTCTTATCAAAGTTCCCACGGTCTCAAGCTGTTTCCGGCATGCGCGCGATTGCTCCAGCAGTCCAGGAGTTGACGTCTTCAGCGTGCAAGCCGCCACGCAATTGCTGTGGGAGGTGCTCGCGCCTTCTCGTGAGCAAGCTCCGTGCTGTTCCGCTGATGTTGTGTAAGCTTTCGAAGCTTGCGATGCTTCCGAGGAGGCGGGTGATTGGGAGCTCATCGCCATCAGGACCCGGGAGCAGAGCCATGATTCGCAAGGACAAGCGCAAGCTATGCAAGTACCCAGGCACGTGGTCATTGTAAAGCCCGCACTGGTGGACTACTTCAATTTCAGAGATAGCGCAGGCCCTGAGCGAGAGCCACGGGCATGTTCACGATTGCAGTGCTGGACAACGGCGTGACAGAGATGCGGGGGATTGCGATTGGTGGTGTCATGAGTCGTGCCGCTGTCGAGGTGCACCTGGGCGCAGAGGGGAGGCGGTATGATGTTCATTATGAATTGTCACTGGTTCGGGATGACCGTTTTCAGTTTCCCGACGGGGTCAACCGTCGGGCAAGCATGACTAGAAACGGTACGTCGACGACATCTCGACAATGTCTCGAGGTCACTGCTCTTGCTGTGTGGAGTGCATGCGGCTTTGCTTCAAGGAGAATATTACAATGTCATGGTTTTCGTCGCACGCTGAGGCGAGAAGAACGTCTGAGCGGACGGATGTTGCATTACATGTCTGCGGCCAGGACCTTTTGAAGCATCATCACTGACAGGATGGTTCGTGTGTCTGCCTGGGGGCTCGGCCATGGGCTCGTCATGATTACCGCCCTGGAGTGTGATCTGGAACTGCTCTACTCGTAGTAGGACCCGCTTGCCCCGATCGAGGCGTCGGTGCACTCCCTCCCTCCGGTGAGGAGGCGCCTGGGCGGCGCGTGTGGCGTCATCCGCCTCTGGGGGGGGGGGCAGGCTGCTTCGAAGATTTCCTCGCGAGGCGGGCCCGAACCCCAGCCCCACCCACGATTTCTGAGGGGAGGCTGGGGTTCGCTTCTCTCGGGCGCTCCCGAACGAAGTGAACCCCACCCTCCCCCTCAGAAATCGTGGGGGTAGGGGTAGGGTTCGCATGTGGCCCCCTACACCCCTCCCTCTCGCCTGAATCTCCGAGTCCCTCTCGCAACCCGCGCGGCTCGAACGCTACGGGCGCACACCCGCCTAGCGGTGCCGCTGTGCACGAGCGCTGAACCAGCGTGCGCTGGGCTCCTATGCAGGCGGCCAGCGATAGCAGCGATGCCAGAGAGAAAAAAGCAGCAAAACAGAATGGAAATCGCAGTCATCAGAGGGTGAGAGAGAGAGAAGAGGCAGGGAGGAGAAGAAGAAGCAGGAGGGGGGAGAAGAATAACAAGGACGACGATGTGAAAGGGAAGGAGGAGGAGGAGGAAAAGGAAGAGGATGAGGAGAAGGGAAGAGGAGGATGAGGAGGAGAAGGAGAAGGAGGGATAGGAGGAGAAAGAGGAGGAAAGCGGGGAGCGACAGAAGGGTGCAGAAGACAGGGGAGGAGACATCAAAGGGAGGTGAACGGTGGAGGGAGGCGGAGAAAGGGGAGAGGGAGATGCGAGGGTGGAAAGGTCGGGAGACATTTCCCTCTCTTCCCTCCCACTTCTCTTTCCTTCTTGCAAACCGGCATGTGTAATTATGGGAGTTATGGGACCAAACCCCTCCCTCCTCCTCTTCCCGCCTCTCTCCCTCCCTCCTCCCCACTTCGTCCTTCCTCCTCCCCCTCCTCACCCTACTCCACCTCTTCCTCCTCTTCTTCCTTTTCTTCCTCAGTTTCTTCCTCCTCCTCCTCCTCCTCCGCCTCGTACCCATCTTGGTTCAACCTCGCATCGTGGGGCAACGGCCGCGCTCGCCGCGGAGCGATGCCCAGTACGCTCTCGCAGCCTGCTGGCCGCCGCGACACCGAGAAAGCCGCCCGCGGGGTGCTGCTGGCGACGCACGCGGCGGCGGCGCTCGCGGCGGGGCACTACCATGCGGGGTAGCGTCTGCTGCGGGCCGCCGAGGGCATTCTGCGCGCAGCCGAGGCGAGCCTCCGAGGCTAAGCCACTCCGCAGCCCCCGCCCCTGCACCCGACGCTGCGCCTCCCTCGAGGCGGCGGCGGCGGCGCCGAGGTTGTGGTGGCCGCGGGGCTGCCGCTGCAGGTCGGGGCGCGACTGGCGCGGCGGCCGCGGAGGCGAGCGCCCACCCGGGAGCAAGCCAGGCCGCACCCATGGCGGTGGAGACGGCAGGCGGCGGCCACAGGCCGCGGCGGCGGCGCCACCGCCCGAGCCCTGCGCCTGCTGCAGCACAACATGGAGATGGTGATGGCCGTCCTCTCACGCTTCTGGGCGCTTGCCATACACGTAGTCTGCCCGCCCGCCATGGCCGCGGCGGCGAGGGCATGCGGCCACTGCGGCAGCCGGGTGTCGCAGCTGCTGCGGCTGCGCCGGCCAGGACGCCCGCGGCCGCGTCGGGCTCGCAGCAGCCAATGGACCGGGCCCTCGCGCCGACTGCGCGCTAGGCCTCCCTAAGGGCTGCGGCCTGGACGGGGTGGCAGCTCCACTCGCGGCGATGACCGAGAAGCAGCTCAAGCGGCTGCTGCTGGCGGGAGGGGGTGGCAGTAATGGGCGGTAGGAGCCTGGGCCGTTTCGCGGCTAGGGCGCCGTCATTTCCCCCTTCCCGCTCACGATGCTCGTCTCAAGCATTTTCCATGGCGACCTCCGCTTAAGGTCCTCTTGACCGTCGTGTCAACCTCATCCCTCCTGGCAGGGCTCGACAGCGACATTCGATCTGCATGTCCTCCTCTTCCACTCCTCCTCCTCCTCCTCCTCCTCCTCCTCCTCCTCCTCCTCCTCCTCCTCCTCCTCCTCCTCCTCCCCCTCCTCTCCTCTCCTCCTCCAGCTCGTCCAGCTCCTCCGGCTCCTCCCCTCATCCTCCTTCTCCTCTCCTCCTCCTCTCCTCCACCTCCTCCTCCTCCTCTCCTCCTCCCTCTCCTCCTCCTCCTCTTCTCCTCCTCCTCTATTCCTCTCCTCATCCTCCTCATCGTAATCATCATCATCATCGTCATCATCATCATCATCATCATCATCATCATCTCATCATCATCATCATCATCATCCTCCTCTTCCTCCTCCTCCCCTCCCTCCTCCTTCAACTCTTCCTCCTCCTCCTCCTGCTCCTCCTCCCTACTACTACAACGACTACTACTGCTCCTACTACTTCCACCACCACCACCATCACCACCACCACCACAACCACCATCACCACCACCACCACCAACAACAACAACTACTAGCACTAGTACGGCTACGACGACTACAACTACGAAAATTACTACTACTAAGACTACTACTACTACTACTACTACTACTACTACTACTACTACTACTACTACTACTACTACTACTACTACTACTACTACTACTACTACTACTACTACTACTACTACTACTACTACTACTACTACTACTACTACTACTACTACTACTACTACTACTACTACGACTACTACTACTACTACCATTACTACTACTACTACCACTACTACTACTACTACTACTACTACTAATACTGACTACCACTACTACAACTACTACTACTACCACCACCACTACTAC
>CAUYUJ010005491.1:220000-225000 GCA_963575745.1 Prorocentrum cordatum | reverse complement strand
GGTGAGTTTTCAATGCGGGCCAGGCGTTTCGCCCGAGACTTCAGTGACAACAGATTCACAGATGGAGGGCGGGTGGTTTTTTAAATGTCGCTCTCGCCTAGGCGCCGCGCACATTCGCTTCAAAAATGTGCAAGAGTTTCACGGATTGAGGGCGGGTGGTTTTCAAACTGTGGCTCTCGCTTTAGCGCCGCGCACACTCGTTGAGAACATCTGCACGAGAGCTTCACGGACTGAGGGCAGGTGGTTTCCAAATTGTGGCTCTCGCTTTAGCGCCGCGCACACTCGTTTAATTACTCCGACGGTAGGACCCCACACGAGAATCTGTTTAGCTTACCCTTTGCCCTTTCCTCCTCCCCCTGGCGGACACCCTCTCCTCTCGCCCTCCGCGCTGCCTCTATTCCTCCTTATATTTCTCTTCCTCCTTCTCCTCCTCCTCCTCCTCCTCCTCCTCCTCTTCCTCCTCCTCTCGCGCCACCTCGTCCTCGTCGTCGCCCTCCCCCATGCCCCTTCCCCCCTCATCCTCCTGCCTGTTCTCCACGTGCACCTCCCGTTCCCCCTGGTCGTGGCAAGCAACTCGATTTTCCTCGGCGCCGTCGCCGCGTCGGCCAGCACGCGCGCGTTTGCCGACGTCTAGATCGCGAATCCGCCAGGACGACCCTTCGGGCCAGGCCGTTGGGACAACCTCGCAGGCCGCAGGGGCGCGGGAGCCAGCCGCCGGGACAACCCCGCGGGCCCCCAGGCGCGCGCCGCGGCGCTCAGGCGGGCGGCAGCACGAAGCCCAGCTCTGCCGCGAGCTGCTCCGCCTCAGCCCTGGAGTCCACCGCTCTCTTGTCAAACTCCTGCAGCGCCTTCCGCGGGGACGCTGGCGGCCCGCGCCCCAGGAACTCTCGCGCGGAAGGCCGCAGGATCAGCATGTTCCGCACGCACGTGGCGCGGGAGAACATGACGTAGAGGTGCAGCCACCACATCTCGCCCGACATGCCCGTGCGGCCAGCGTCCTCACCCCTGGCGCAGTCGATGGTGACGCCCTTGCGCAGCGTCTGGCCCTGCGACAGCGTGGAGGTCAGGTAGGACGCATGCGCCAGGGTGAACCCCGAGCGGCGCACAGTGTGCGCCCCCGAGCTCTGCCACGTGAACTCCTGCTCGCTGGGCCTCAACATGAGCAAACTCCTCGCCCGCGCCTCGGCCTCGCCGTCGTCGCCAGCGCCATCGGCGCGCTGTTGCAGCACCTCGGCGACCTCCTTGTAGATCGGGGACTCCTGGAAGCCGTGCACCTGCAGCCAGATTCCCTGCGGTAGGTAGCGGGGGCGGAAGAGCTGGCCCGGCGCGCACTCCTCGTAGCCCCGCTCGTCGTCTGCGTGAAACTCGAAGGACACGACGGTGGCCCGCTGCTCCTGCACGAGCCCCAACTTCTTCTTCAGCTCCTCCTGCACGGCCGTGAACCGGACCTCCATGCCGAGGTGCGCCGGTAAGACGCCGCGGATGTCCCCGGTCTTGCGCATGTTCGGAACGTTCAGGAGGCGCCGGCCTGCGTCTGGGTCGCCTTGAATCGCGCCGCACTCGTCTACGGCCTGCGGGAAAACGAGGGGGGCGCCGAGGCGCCGCGCGTCGCGACGGGCGCGCGTGTTGATCCACCTCGCCAGCGTCTCCCAGTAGATGCCCATGCCGTAGCCGAGCCGAAAGTTCTCGCGCTGGTGCCGAGCGTCGTCCGAAGCCAATGTCTTCTCCCAGGCAGACCGGACCTCTGGTGGGAAGCGCTTGCCCTCGCGCATGCAGAGGGCCCCCTGGCTCGAAGCGCTTCGTGCCTTTCAGCTCGAAGACGCGGGGGGTGTGTTTGAAGACGTTGATGGCGTGCTGAATCTCCAACGTCGGCGGCTCCTTGTACTTGTACGAATCGTCTTCCAGGAGCTCGTTGGGGCCCGCTAGGAGGCCGATGCTGCCGGCGGGCTTCAGCTGCAGGAAATCGCCGAGGTGCAGCACGATGGGGGCGCGCCCGAAGTGGCGATGCGGCCTCTTGCAGGTGGACTCCTGCACGTCACGCGTGCCACTGCGTCCGCGGCAAGCGCGAAGGTCCAGCGCGTTGTACAGAGCTGCCGCCACCATGCTCACCTCCTCGATGACAAGTACGCGGACGTGCCCCCACAACCACTTCATCCTCTTCTGCGCGCCCCCCGGCCACATCTTCGCGTTGATGTACTTCTGGACTCGCAGGGCACAGGCGCTGTGCAGCGTTCTAGCCTCCACAATCTCCGTGGAGACGTTCTTCGCCTGCGCGTTCGAGAAGGCCACGACCATCATGGCGCCTTTGTCCTGCGCCGACGAGGGCCACAAATACTCCACCACTGGGAAGACGATCTTCTGCACCACGTGCGTCTTCCCCGAGCCGCCCTGGCCCAGCAGGAGCAAGTGCGCCACTTCTCTCGCCCCAGGGCTTCTTCTGCACGTCGCCCTCCCAGGCGTCGTCGCAGGCCTTGGCGAACTTGGCGACGAAGAGCGCCTGGCCCCGCGCGAGTCTCTCGTTCTCCGGCAACCCAGCGACCAGGGCGGCGATGCACGCGCTGGGCGTTGAGTACACGCTGCTGGCAAAACTGGCCGCAGCGGGGTCGCCGCCCAGGCCGCCTGCGCTCTCGCCCTCGCCGGCCGGAGCGCCTGCGTTGTCCTCGTCGCGATTGCCTTGGAGGCGTTCGTCGCGCAGGTTTGCCCAGGCGTGTCTCTCCTCGCGCGCTGCAGTCACCAGAGGTCGGCACCCGGTCGCGGGCGCGGGAGCGGTCGCGGCCTCCGTCGGCTCGGGCGCACCCGCGCCCTCGCGGGCCGCTTCGGACATGCACGGGAGCGCGAGGAGCTCCTTAGCCAACTTCGCGAGGCGCTTGCGGTGCGCGAAGTTCAGCACGTCCGCCATGTCCTGCCCCCCGTCGATGCCCCAGGTCGGGGCCGACTGGAAGTGCGCTCGGACCGCCAAGGGGGGCGCGCCCGGGTGCTCTACGCCCTCGCCCGCCTCGGCGCCCTCGTCCTGACCGGCGCCCCCACCGGTGGTCGCCTTGAGGCACGCGCTCTGCACGGCCGCGTCGCTCTGGTACTGCCGGGGTTTTTTCTCCTCGCGCGCCAGGGCGATTCCCTCCAGGTTGGGCGCCACCTGCATGGCTATCATGGAGACGTACTGGTGCACCGTCGCCCTGGGCTTCTCTCTGTCGGGGCAGTGGGCGGGGTCCAGCCAGTCGCCCTCCTCGTCCTTACCCTCCGCCCGCGCCTGGTGCAGCGCGAAGAATTCCTCCTGCACCTCCTGTGTCTCCCAGATCGAGGGCCACTCGTGCCGCGCGAGGAAACGGGCCGCGGAGACTTCCTCGCAATTCACTCACAGACGAGGCTCCCGCCTGATACTTCCTCCATATTCAGGCCTCAAGAGCCCAAAAGCGACGACGGTCACACGTTTCGGATGACCCGCTCGGATTACCAACATGACATGCGGGCCCCATAGGGAGGGGGCTCACGCCTGAGACTTCCTCGCAATTCACTCACAGACGAGGCTCCCGCCTGATACTTCCTCCATACTCAGGCCTCAGGAGCCCAAAAGTGACGACAATTACACGTTTCGGATGACCCGCTCGGATTACCAACATGAAGTGCGGGCCCCATAGAGAGGGGGCTCCCGCCTGAGACTTCCTCGCAATTCACTCGCAGACGAGGCTCCCGCCTGATACCTCCTCCATATCCAGGCCGCAGGAGCCCAAAAGTGACGACAATTACACGTTTCGGGTGACCCGCTCGGATTACCAACATGACACGCGGGCCCCACAGGGAGGGGGCTCACGCCTGAGACTTCCTCGCAATGCACTCACCGACGAGGCTCCCGCCTGATACGTCCTCCATATTCAATCTAGGGAGTGATTGATGACGAAGTGATGAGTCAGTGAGTGCTGATGATGAATGAGTGATGAGTGAATGATGATGATGCTGATGATGATGATGACCAATGAGTGGGTGGTCGAGAGATGATGATGGTGATGGTGACGATGATGTTGAGAGAGGCGGCGGTCCTACCGTCGGAAGACCCGTGCCTCCGAAGCCGACTGAGAATGAGTGAGTAATTGAATGAGTGGGTGATAGAGTGGTGATGATGGTGACGATGATGATGATGAGGATGATGAGGATGATGATGAAGAGTAGTGATGACGGTGATGGTGGTTGATGGCGATGATGATGGTAATGATGATGAGTGTGTGCGTGTGATGACGATGATGGTGGTTGATGGTGATGATGATGATGGTGATGATGGTGAGTGTGTGTGAGAGCGAGAGAGAGAGAGAGAGGAAAGGGGGGGTGTGAGATCCTGCGCGGCGTGTGCAGCGAAAACAAGAACCCCACTTTAGATGTGGGGAAAACATTGGACAAGAGTTTCACGGACTGAGGGCGGGTGGTATGCGGCTCTCGCCTCAGCGCCGCGCACATTCGTTGTAACATTTGCGAGCTTCACGGATTGACGGCGGGTTCCTTTTCAAAATGTGGTTTTCGCCTTAGCGCCACGCACATTCGTTTCGAAAACTCGCAAAGAGTTTCATGGATTGAGGGCGGTTCCTTTTCAAAATGTGGCTCTCGCCTGAGCGCCGCGCACATTCGATTTCAAAAATTAGTGCCACGGATTCCCATGATCAACGTACCAGAAAGTGCGTTTTGGACGGATTCAAGATTATGCGGGTGCAGCACTTATGTTGATTCGCGGTGTTGAAATCCCCAAAAATGGCGCTCTGGCACGATTCCGGATCGTCGATACGCAGCACGTTGATACGTGGCGCTGAAGTCCCGGGAGCAATGCTTTGGCATGGTTGTCTTCCAACGAGGCAGTTCCTTCAATGGAAATGAACCGTTGTGGGGGCCTATGTCGAGGCAGTTTGGAGGGAGGGTTTATTCCAACATCGTTGATGACTCTTGGTTTTACACTGGTCCTCCTCCTCCTCCTCCTTCTCCTCCTCCTCCTCCTCCTTCTCCCCCTCCTCCTCCATTCA
>CAUYUJ010005491.1:202500-215000 GCA_963575745.1 Prorocentrum cordatum | reverse complement strand
CAAGAGTTTTCGCCGCGTCTGCCGCCCACAAGACCGTAGGTATTTCCTCGCTTTTGCGCCGCCCAACATCTGAGGGTGACCATGTCTTCCGAGAATAGCGAGACCAACGCCATGGCTGCAGCAGCACCAGAGGAGCCTTCCCTGGGGGCAGCTCAGATGAAGATCGCAGAGCGGATCGGTCCGTCACGTCTGTAGACGAAAATCCGAAGGACTCGCACCCGCTCATCTTGTACGGGCTCGTGGCGCGGATTCTCGCGCCCGTGACGTATGCCGACCCCCACGTGCGGACGATCGTCCTCCAAATTGTCCAGTTGGGCGCCGTCCCTTTGCAAGAAGACGGGGAGGGGCCTTGGCACGCTCAAGTGGTCAACCCGGCTTACCTCAGCCTGTGCCTGCGGGTGCAGGGCAAAGCCAAAAACACCGTCGACACTTCGGCAGGGACAACGAACGCGGGTCCAGGTGGCGGCCAAGCGCTGGCGCAAGCCATTGCTTCGGTCACCTCCGCTACCTCGGCCAAGGATACCAAGAAAGACGTGCTGGGCTATGATCTCCAAAACTCGTCTCGGCGACATAGGCTTGGCGAGTTTCGTCAGGGAGCGATTGCCCTCTGAAGAAACGCTCACCGGCCTGGAGGAAAAGGGCAAAAATTCCAGAGACAAGGGGCGACATTACGTTGGCTCTTCGGACGGCGAGGATCTCATGGTCAACTTCAGACGCGCATAGTCCCAGACGCCCAAGGTCGATATATTTGTCGGCGAGGGGTCCTTCGAGAACAAGGTGAAGTCAGTTTGGAACGCGTGAAGAACGGATTGGCGGCGAGTACCCACTATGCTGGCCCCCCCAGCAGCCCTCGAAAGTGGCGACATTTTCTCTGATCGCAGCCCCCCAGGAATGGCGAGGTCTAATCTGAGTCTGCTGCGAGTACCAACTGCGCCGGCCCTCCCAGCAGGCCTCGAAATTGGCGACAGTTTCGCAGATCGCAGCCCCCCAGGGATGGCGAGGTCTAATCTGAATATGCAGCGAATATCCACTATGCTGGCCCCCCCAGCAGCCCTCGAAAGTGGCGACGGCAATTTCGCAGATCGCAGCCCCCAAGGAATGGCGAGGTCTAATCTAAATCTGCGGCGAGTGCCCACTGTGCTGGCCCCCCCAGCAGGCCTCGAAATTGGCGACAGTTTCGCAGATCGCAGCACCCCAGGGATCGCATCCCCCCCAGGGATGGCGAAGTGAAAGGCAAGTACGAAAGATGCCAAGAAAAAGAGAGAGAGAGAACAAGAAGAGAGAGAGAGAGAGAGAGAGAAAGACGCGCGAGCAGTGCTCTATTCAAGTAAAAACGAATACCCAACCAAAAGAGGGCTGGAAATAAGCAAGAGGCAAGGGCAGGAGGAGGGAGGAGGAGACAGGCGGGAGGAGGAAAAGGAGGACGTGGAGACCATAGTGCTCTATTCCAACGAATCCGCAACCAAGGAGGGTTGATTTAAAACTTGGAGGAAGTGTGTATTGCACCAGCGTGAACGCGTCTTGGGTTTACATTGGTCCTCCTCCTCCTGTTCCTCCTCCTCCTCCTCCCCCTCCTCCTCCTCCTCCTCCTCTTCCTCATCCTCCTCCGCCTTCACAGCCTCACCTGCCATTTCCTCCGCCCTCTTCCGCCCTCCTCCTCCTCTTCCTCTAACTCCTCCTCCCCCGCTTCCTTCTCCTCCTCCCTCCCCCCTCCCTCCTCCCTCCGCCCTCCTCCCTCCTCCCTCCTCCCCCCCCCTCCTCCCTCCCCCTCCGCCTCCCCCTCCTCCCTCCTCCCTCCTCCTCCTCCCTCCTCCCTCCTCCCTCCTCCTCCTCCCTCTCCTCCACCCTCCTCCTCCCCTCCTCCTCCTCCTCCTCCCTCCCCTCCTCCTGCCTCTGCGTCTCCCCTCCCTCCTCCCTCCTCCCTCCTCCCTCCTCCCCTCCCCTCCCTCCTCCCTCCTCCCTCCTCCCTCCTCCCTCCTCCCTCCCCTCCCCTCCCCTCTCTTCCCCTCCCCTCCCCTCCCCTCCCCTCCTCCCCCCAGGCCGCCCGAGAGACGGGCGCCGCTGGGGAGGGCTGGCCCAGCGGCCTTCGCCGACGTACCTGTAGTCGGTCACCTGCGGAGGGGGTGGGGGGGGGAACGAGAGAGGGGAGAGGGGACGAGAACGACAGCAAAAGGGAAAGAGGGAGGACGAGAGGGGGAAAGAGGGAGGGAACGGGTAAAAGCAGCTAGTTCCAGCACCATGCTGTTGTTTCCTGCGCCGCAGGGAGGGTCAAGGCTCACTCCAGCAACTGGTGCTCGACGAAAGCTTCAAAACGGCGGTGCTGATTACCCGATCTGCCCTCTCTGGGCCACGCTCGAGCTCTGGAGCCAATTCGGTAAAGTGGCTGCGAACGTGCATCAGCACTGCAGATATCAAAGATTAGCTATATCCGATACCGCTACTTCCGGGGCCTCTCCCCGGGTGCGTTCTGACTCGAATTTCGAAAGGCGTGACGATGAGGGCCTCTCAGGAGACCCAAAAAAACGAAAACGAGACAAGGGTAGCGGTTAGGGTACCTGTTCCTCCTCTGGACTACCCGCCAGTCGGAAGAAGGAGGCGGAGACATGAAGTAGGAAGGCGGCTAAAGTAGATTGGACTCGGGCCAGCCCGAAGAATGTCTGGGAGCCCCCCCCAAAAAAAAGAGTTTCAATGACCAGCGTGTATGGGGGGGAAGGGGCAGGATGAGGACGGGTCTCGCTCGTGCTGCTCGAACGCGGGGCAAAGGCAGCCCAAGTCGCCCCGACCTGCGCAGGCCTCCACCTGGCCAGGGCACCTCACCTCGGCCCCCGCCGACCTGCTCAGCCCCCGCCGCCTGCCGAAAGGCCGGTCCCCGCCGAGCTGCTCCTCCGCGGCCTGGCCGTACTCGCCGTAAGGCTCCGGCTGGCTTCAGAAAGCGCAGAGCGCCAACCCGCTCCCTGCGTCTCCTTCCCCTCTCCCCGTCGCCAGTGTGCGGCGGACTCGCCGCCGCTCCTCCCCGGGGCCCCCAGGGCACCCGCCCCAGCTCCGCAACTGCTCCTCGCGCGTGCCCGCCGCGCTCCGAAGGAGAAAAATAACAGCAGAAAGCTGAACCATTCGGAGCGCCGCGCGGGTTTCTTGGATCGGCGCTGGAGCCCCCTGGCGGCGCCTCCGCGCGCAAGGGCGGGGGGGTCCCAGCCCAGCTCTGCAAGATTGTGCTCGCGTCTTCTGTTTGCGCCTCGATTGCCGTCAGTCGTCGGTCGATCGAAGCCCGGCAAACGAGGATCGGCTTTCTGGATTCGAGAATCGAGGATCGGCCATCGAGGGTCGCCGATCGAGGGTCGCCGATCGAGATCAATCGATCGACGACCACCCCTCGAGGGTCGTCGATCGAGGATCGGCCGCAGTCCTTGCACGCCGCTGGACGCCCCCTGCCCCCGAACTGCCAGCCCCTCAGGCCGCTCGGGTCCCCGGCCAGCTCGGGCACCGTCGGCCACACCGGCGTGCGAAGGGCCTGCGGCTGCTCGCCCGGCTGCTTCTGCTCGCCCCACGCGGCCGAAGCCGAGGAGGCCGAGACCTCCTGCCCAGAAATACTCGCGTCGGAGGTAAGAGAAACACCAGGTCGATTGTTCGCTGTTTTCGACCAGCGGGGGCCCTCGCCGGGCCCGGGGACCGTCTGAAAACAACCGTCTGAAAACAACACCTGCCCTGGAGGAAGGGTTGGGGCTTTCAGGGACAGCGCTCTGGCAAAAGCATGCCATCGCATGTCTGAGTCGACAAGACCTGCTGCACCCCCTTGGGGAAAATCCGGCCCCCCCGCCGCGACTCGGTCGCACCCGAGCGACGATCAAGAACGGGTCTCACGCGAGATGGCAGACCGACCTTACGCCGCAGCTCACGCGGGCCGCCAGCGCGGCACGCCACACTCGAAGCGAGGGCGCGCACGCACGACCTTACGCGGGCAGCTTACGCGCGATGGTCAGTGAGGATTTTTTTGTTCGCTTCAACCCCCACGAGTTATTCTGCAGGGACTGGGGCGGCGACAGCCTGCAGAAAGTTTCCCCGCCAGAGTTAGGCGGGGATACAAGGCCACCAGCAGGATCCTGCAAGTGGAAAAGCAGCACGAACCGCCAGCCCTCGACTGCACAAGAGGACGGGCGGACATCAGCCAGGATGCTGGGCTGCGACGGCGTTGGGGCTAGGAGCCTGAGCTCCAGTCCACTGCAACACCCCAAAAGACGAGAGACCGACGGGGCTAGGAGCCCCCGTACTCCCGAGAAAAGAGACGCCTCCTCGAGAGCGTCGCGCATACCTCTGAGGCGAGGAGCAAGTACGCGTGACGAACGCGTGCACACACGAGGCCACACGAAGCATGAGGAGGGCCTAGGCGTTGGGGCCAGGAGCGACGCTACCTGGCCACAGCAATCGCCAAATTCGAGCGACTGTCGGGATGACTCTACCCCCGTGCTCCGCTGAAGAAGCCCTCGGGATGTGCGCACACCTTCCCCCATGAAGCGGGGTGCCTGACACACGTGCGAATACGAAGCGCACACACACGGAAAACGAAAGGCCCACACAAGGACGACGAGGCCTGCCCCAGGTGCTGGATGCGCCTGGACGGCATAGCCTCGCCCCAGATGTAGAGCTGAGGCATAAACGAGAAATAGAAAGGCCGAAGGCCAAAGCACAAAATAACATAAGTCGACCACCCACACAAGGACGACGAGGTCTCCAGCCCCTGGTGCAGCGAGCGCCAGGACGGCTGTTGGCCTCGCCCCAGATGTGGGGTAGAGCACGGATGCCCGCCGAAGGGTCAGTCGCATCGGGCCGCGCTGGAAAGAAGAAAGAAGGCGAAAGCCTGAATAAAATAAACGAATCAGAACTGTCAGACTGATCCTGGCGCCTCCTCGCCAAGAAAATGGGATTGCCCCGTCGCAGCTCTCGATGGGCATCTCGCTTCTGCAAAGCAAAAAGAAGCTCCGAGGCCATCTCCTGCAGGCGGGCCCCCCCCTCAGAATCAGTGTCCTACGGGGGCCCCGAAGGGGCGGGGAGATGCCTGTAGGGGCCTCGGGGCAGGCGGGATAAGTCCGAGCTGGAGATCGGGCAGGTCTACGCCTACGGAAGGTTTTTTGGGGTGACGCCCCTTGGAGACCTCCGACAACACCCTCCTTCCAAAGAGCGATGGGCGAGTCGGGCAATTAACCAGCAAGCCTCTAAATCTCCCGTGAGAAGAGTAGGATGTGCAAGAAATACAAAGGATAAAAATAGCCCCGTCAGAACATTCCAAACCTATGCAGGAGTGCCCCAAACTGCTGATCTGTTGCAGGGGGCAGCTCCCTCGTGCCTGGGCAGCCCCCCAGGGGGGGCTTACGAGGCCAGGGGCAGCGTTGCACTTTGAGGCATAGCAGGCACATCCAAAAAGTTCCAAAGTGTCGCCAGAAATGCATCCCTTTGCCAGCTCTCACTGGCTTAGGCGGGCGGACGCACCCTACTTCTCCATACTCACGCAGGGGAGCGTAGTGGGGGAGAAGGTGTATAGCCAGAGTACAATAAGCTCTAGCAAATGTGATGTCGGTGGTGAGCGATTCCTCTAGCTTCAAATCTGATGGGTGCCTCGCGAGTGCGGCCTTGGCCAGGGCATCAGCCTGGCCACCCCCTCCCCTCCAGAAACGAAGCTGCGGGGATATCGAAACGTCGTCGACCGATTGGTGGGATTAAACATGCGAAACAAGCGAAACATGCTTAAATCCCGGCTCAGCCCTAGCTTGCAAAATATGTCCTGAAGACACGCCTTCATCACTGATTTGCCCGGCACGGTCGGCCCCAAAAAATTAACAACATTCTCGCAGTCGGAAACAATAGACGAGGGACCCGAGATCAATTGGACCCCCGCCAAAAAGGCACAAAACTCTCCAGCCTGGGGCGTCTGAGGGAGATGAGCCCAGACGGGCCCCGAGGCCGTGGCAAGCAGCCCCTGGTCGGGACTGTACAGGGCGACTCCCCAGGAGGCTCTGGACAGCTCTTTAATGACTCTTCTCGAACACGAGTCGTCTACGAAAACCACACCCTCAAACGATTCTGGCCTGGGGGGGGTTCGAATGCCAGGCGATGTTAAGCTCATCGTCGTCCATATGTCGAGGAGGAGGGTGAAGGTCGCCAGGGCGAGGGGGAACCCCATGGGTAACCACAAACAACTTGTCCGACGAAGTGACGTAATCGAACAGAGAATCCAGGAATTCCTGGCCAACCAACTCGGAACGAAGAGCTTGCAACTTCGGACACATCCACAGGCGGTGGAAAATCGAGTCGGTGGGCGCGCCGCACAGCTCGCATTCTGCAGGGAACTGATGCCCGCAGCCACGGGCCTTCATTCGAGTCCAAATACCGTCGCACGCACAGCTCCTCAGAATCCCTTTTTGAAGGGGAGTAAACTTGGAGGAGGCCAAGAAAGAGGAGACCACATCGTAGCAGAGGCGGCCATGCCCGAAACAGTACTTGTGCGCCAGGTAGCGCTCGAGCCCCCTAAGGACCGCAGCTCGAAGGTGTTTCCCTAAGGAGGGCGGGAGAGGTGAATAAAAGCTCGTGAGAGTTCCCGAGATCGTCAACCAGCCTGTTAAACTCAGACATCCCCCAACCAAGACCCACAAGGGCCAGGTACATCCCCGACAAAGGGGGGCCCTCACCCCCCTCCAAGAACGCGGGGGACGGGCCCAGACACTTCCCCACCACTTTCGCAGCAAGGGGATCGGGAACGCGGCAGCGTGGAGATTACTAGAGGAGGCCCAAAGTTCACGATGCCACCTGCTGATGACAGAGACTTGCACTTGCCAGGTGGGGTCGCTTTCCAAGGGCATCAGGCCGAAAGCGATCTACCACTACAAGAGGGCTCAATGAGGCGGGCCAGGCTGCGCCTGAGCCCGAGAACTTCCGATGGGGAGAGCCCATGACATTCGGGTCCGCACGTGGCAACACGCAGAGGACCCGCGACCCAACGACGGCGGAGGCGCTGTCTGCTCAAAATTCGCCCGAACTTGTCAAGCCGTCGGCTTCTCGCGTTACCCTCGGCCAATCTACGCTTGGTCCTGGCGCTTTTCCCCTGATGACGGAAAGAGGCCCCCTGGGCATCGTCAACTCCGAAGTTAACACATGAATTAACCAGGGGTCCTGAAGGTTCAATCCCAAGAGAGTCCTGGATCTCCAAGCCGACGGCCTTGGAGCTGCAGAGAAGGATGGCCTTGTCGGCCGAGAGAGTGGCTCTGATCTCTGCGGTAGCACTCTGAAGGGCTAGAGCTCCTTCAACAACTCCTGACACAACTCCTTGGTGGGTGCCCACCGCAGCAATACTACTATTGTCGATGTACAGCTTGAAATCCACATGCGGACCCCAGGCGATCTTATCCAGAGGGCCCATACTGTTGATACGTATCATAGTGGTAGCCATACTGCAGCCAGCAACAACCCTAAACTGAGCGAAAACAGCTTCGGATATAATCGCCTGGAGACACACATGCGTGGCCGACGCGCAAGCCGCAATGGCAACTCTGCTGACTGCCAAAGGAAAATCGTGCTGGTGGCACCTCTGCTGCAACTGACCGAGGGGAAGGGTTTCGCAATACTTGACAAAATCCCGAAGCAGATTGGCTGACGTATGATCTCTAGCAACTTCGCCCTCGGCTCGAAGCAGCTGACGCCACACGGCACCCCCAGCACCCGTGAAGCTTCCCGCAGCAAAGTAAGGTCGAGCGTTCCGCTTCCCCCAATCGTTGGCAATAGGCCTTCTGGCCTTTGCCCAAACACGGTAAGGGGCACAAAACACACCAATCGGACGGACACCCACGGGAACATTGGGAATAAGATACATCAAACGACCGCAAACCTTGATCAGACAACCACCCTATGTGTCTGATGTGAAAACGGTCAGAGACCACCGCCGAGCGCTCTTTGTGCCGAAGGCACAGATTTCGAACCGCATCCAGCTCGAGCGGCGGCAAGGGAGGGGCGGGGGTGAACACCGCAGGGGAAGGGGTGGGGGAGGGGGTAGCTCTCCACAGCCCTTTGTACCTGGAAGTTTCGAACTGCATGATGTTTAAGGGGTCACTCACCACCTTGCCGTCGCAAGAGAGCACGGTGGTAGGGTGCCAGGGGGTGGTGGCCTTAGAAGCCAGGTGAGCGTTTCGCCCTCCTTGGTCAATCCCTTTCAAAAGCCAAGCCCTCCATCCCTGCGAAGCCTCCTGCCGAGTCCTCTTAAGGGCCGAATCCAGGGCCTCGCGGACGGTGGACCGAAAAAAACATTGATGCCGCACTCTAATCCTTTCCGAAGGGCGCCGATAGCGTCAGCGGAGCGGTGACACCAGTTCAAAAACTCACGGAAGAGATGCTCGTAGTCTCCCGCGTGCTTGCTGACAGCCAGGGGGATAGAAAACCCATAGGATATGGCGTTCGAGAGGCCGCCCTGAGCGGGGCGCTGAATGGCAGACTCGAGCATGCCCGTGGCCTTCCAAAGCCATCGGATGGAGAGCAGCTCGGGGTGTCTGGAAGGCTTCACGTCCTTCGCCGCGACCGAGGACCAAACCAAAGACGGGGGGGCCCCACGGGAACCGGGGCCCTTCAGATCAACCCCCGCCGCTTCCGCAATCTCCTTTTCCGCCAGGCCCGCCCAGAGTTGGTAGGACGAGGTGAGGAGTGACTGGGTGGCGGGGCCGTCGCCACGATGAGCCGCCTCAAGGGCCTCCGCGATCCGCGCCTGAGTAGAATGGTAGTCAGGGGCCTCGCGCAGAGGACCGATCATCCGAACGGCGGGGAAACGAGCGGGTCGCTTCAAATTGAGGGCTCTCAATTTGCCGACCTGAGGGAAGAGAGTGAGCCTGACGGGCCAATGGGGCGAGAGATCCCCATCGGAATTGCGATCCAAGGCCTGAGCGGCGGAACTTAGCCCAGGACTGGCGATAAAGTAATCGTTCATCCTCATCCCCCCGTGGCGAGGCAGGTACCCGAACAATCTGGAAACCTAATAATGCCCCCACTCTGCCTGTGAAAACTCTGCTCGCGTAAATCAGACGGGGGGTTGTTGAAATCCCCACCGATGAGCCACGGTAAGCATGAACTGGAAGCAGCCATTCCCGCGTCGGACAGGAGATGCTGATTCTTGGAGTCAAAACCGCTGCCGTCATAAAGGTAGACCGAGGTAACATAGAATTCAGCGCCACCTGGGACGCCCACGATACCCGAGATTATCCTAGAATCTTGGGCCCCTTGAACTGGATTGAGGTGGAGGCCAGGAAGTCTCTCACGATGATCGCCACTCCGCCAGTACTCCCAGAACCTTCCCCAGGGGCCGCAGGGCCCCATATACCTCGCCAACCTTGCCGAGTCGACCAGGCACTAGCATCGTGGATCCCCTCCCCAGCCAGAATGCGGCGCTCTTGCATAAACACAACATGAGCAGAAGCACCCGCAAGGTACTTCTGACCAGCCCCCCCCCCCCCCCCCTGAAACGCTGGCCGCCCCAAAACTCAGGGCTAAAATCCTGGCGAGAAGGAGGGGGGGGGATCCGAAAGAGAGGAGGGGGTGCTCGACCCCTGGGCACGGGTGTCTAACCGAGACGATCCCAGGAGATCCTGAACCAAGATCCTAATCCATGTGAGCTTGGACCAAAACGAATTTATAGTTGGCCCTAGGCCGAAGTACGTGAAACCTGGGAACAAAAGCCCCCCCCCCCCTCGGGCGCCTACGGGCCTTTAGGCGCTCGCGGCGCCTTGGGGGGGGGGGGGGGGGGGGGGGGGGGGGGGGGGGGGGGGGGGGGTTAGGGGTTGTTCTTAATGATGGCAGCTGCTGCCTCACGGGTGGCACGGCGGGCCGCCGCCTCTGCGTCGGCAGGGGGGCATGTCTGGGCCGTGGTTCCACCACTGGACCCAGCGCCGCTCTCAGGAGCAGGAGGTTCGCCGCGCCCACCTGCATCCGCAGCGCCCCCCTCACCTCCAGGGACGACAACTGGGTCCTCTGACCCCCCTGGTCGACGCTTCTTCTGAAGACGATTGATGAGCTCCGAACGTTCTGACTTGAAGGCCTTGACCTTGTCCGACGCTTCGCCGAAGAGATTGACAACCGCTGCGCGAATCTCCGACTGAAGGTGCTCCAAACGCTGCTTGGCCTCCTTCTGGGTGACCTCGTCAACCTCATACTCGTCTGAAAGATCTCCAGCCAGCGATCCCAAAGAAATAAGTAACTCCGTGACAGCTCCAGAAGTAATGTCGTCGATGCTGATGACCGACGGTGGTGGAGCAGATCCACCCGTTTTCTCATTGAGAATGCGAACCAACCTTGCATGCTCCGTCTCCGCAGCGCCCAACTCTCCAGCGACCTTCTGCACCCAGTCGAGCTGTGACTGAAGCTGCTCTTGAAGTCGCTGATGATGTGAAACCGCTTTGGAAAGCTTCGCCTCCAAACTGCGGACTGAGTTGAAGGCGTTGGAAACTTGCTGCTGGAGTGTCGGCTCCTGGGCGGCGCTGGCCGCCTGAGCCTTCCTTTGCTCCAGCACCCTCTGGTAGCCCTTGGCTCCGTCGACGTCGCCGATCTTGTTGAGTGCCTCGATAGTCTGCTGGATATCGCCAAGGGACACATTGGCGGCGAGCTTGGGCAGCAGCGTCGGGGCGTTGGAGGACATGAACTGCGGCCCTGGACGGACTGGCAGCGAACCGCCAGGAGGAGGAGGCACAGCACCAGGAGGGCCACCAGACGACAGTAGCCTTTCCACCCAGCTCCCCCCCAGCCGCCGCTCCAGTCGTGGCCATTCCCGCCGCGCTCCGTCTGCTGGCTCCAGTGGCGGCGGTGGCCCGAGAACGAGCCTGGAGCGCCCCAAGCCCATTGCCCACGAGGAGCCTGGCCACCTTCAACGGGCGCGACATCGCGGCGAGGGCCGTGACAATGCTTGCAATGCCGCCAGCGCCCCAAGTTACGCTTGCAACCACAACTCTGACAGGTCCAGCGCGGAAGCAGGTCCTTGCTGGGGGCCATGGAACGTAGCCTTTGGAAGTGATTTTACCCTCGTTAACCGCCGATGGGCGGCTCTCAAGCTAGCACAATAAATGGTACAGCCAGGGCAAGTGGCCGAAATCTCCTGAAAAGAGTTCGAGCCAAAACAGCTTGAGGCGATGGTCAGTGAGGACGTCCCCAGTGTTCTGCAAGGCTCACCCGGGCCGCAGCCTGCTGACGAAGACCTCCATGGCCTGAGCTTGCCACTCCGCGTAATCCTCCCCCTCGCGGCCACTCCGTCTCGCTTACTTCGCGAGTCAGCGCCCCTCAGCTGCTCGACTGGTGGGCTCCATTCGCCGCTGCTCCGCGCCCCCCCGCTGCTCCACCGGCCTGCGCGCTCGCCGAGCCCACGGAGAGAACAGGTGTGTCAGGAGAAGCCAACGAGTCCAGGCGGAGTAAGCCAGACGGAGACCGAGCCCTCCGTGCGGACTGTCTCCGTGCGGACTCAGCCTCGCCCGCATGTCGGGGTCGACCGGGCCGGACGTGGCCGGCCCGCTCGCCCACCTCGGCCTGTTCGAGCAGGCTGACCTGCCATTCGACTGCTCGACTGGCCTGCGCACTCGCCAAGCCTGCGGACAGGAGAAGACGCCTAGGTCGACCGGGTCGGACGTGGCCGGCGTGCTCGGTCACCTCGACCTGCTCGAGGCGGCCGAGCTGCGGCCGCGCGTGGCCACGGGCGCGAAGCCCCCGCGGCTGGCTCGGGCCTGCCAGGCTCCGAGCGCAGCGCTGGCAGGACCTCCCCGATGCGGGGGATGGGCCGCCCCGTGGTCGCCGCGCAGCCACGGCGAGGACGAGGAGCAGACGAGCCACAGGAGGAGAGAAGCAGCCGTCTGCTCGCTCGTGCTGCTCTCCTCTGCCCCGCCGCCTCGTCGCTCTCCTCCGCCTCCGCGCGCGCTTCCCGGGCGCCCCCGCCGCGCCGCGGCGGCCGCGGGGTCGGCGAGGGGTGGACGCCGGCTCGGGCGCGACATGCAGAAAGGCAGACGAGAGAGGCGAGGCGCTGCCACTCGCGCGCCGGAACGCGGCCCTGGAAAACGCAGCGCGCTGGAGCCGGGACAAGTAGCTCTGTTCCTCCAGAAATTATGTCGTGCTCCTTTGCTGCTGGAGTTCCTCTGCAGGTATGTCTGGAATGCGATGCCAAGACATGAAAAGCATCGTCAACGCTGTAAACGCAGTGGGACGCAAGGAAGAGAAAGAGGAGAGGGAGAGAGAAGGGAGAAGAGGAAATGCAGGAGGAGAGAGAAAGGAGGAGCAGGAGCAGCAGCATCGGCAGAGGAATGAGAAGGAGCAGGAGGAAGAAGAGACAGGGAGAACGGAAGAGGAGGAGAAGAAAGGAAGGAAAGCCACACAGAACGCAAAGGACATTAGAAGAGGATGCGGAATATTGTAAATACAATAACCATGATGGAGAAGAGCCAGAGGAGTACAATGTGAGAGTTCAATGTCGTGCGAAGCTGATGACGAAGCGGAAGAGGAAT
>CAUYUJ010005491.1:80000-200000 GCA_963575745.1 Prorocentrum cordatum | reverse complement strand
ATCGTCATCATTGTCAGCATCATCATCGTCGTCATGAGTATCAGCATCATCATCATCCGCATCATCAGCAGCAGAGTCATCAGCATCAGCATCAGAATCATCACCATCATCGTCATCATCATCAGCAGCCTCATCATCCTCATCATCAGCACCAGCATCGACATCATCATAACCAATGGCATTGCCATCATCAGCATCATCATCCTCATCATCATTAGCATCATCAGCATCATCATCGACATCATCATCAGCATCATCAGCATCATCATCGACATCATCATCATCATCATCAGCAGCATCAGCACCATTATCATCAGCATCGTCATCAGCATCATCATCATTGTCATCATCACCCTCATCATTGTCATCATCACCATCATCATCATCATCATCATCATCATCATCATCATCATCATCATCCTATTCCTAATCCTCCGCCGCTTTCCGTTAGGGGTGGAATGAGCGGGTGAGGAAGAAGGAAGGGAGAGACGCGAGGGAGGGAGTGATGGGGAAAGTAAGCAGGGGGAAGGAGAGAAAAAGGAAGAGGCAGCGGAAAAGGAAGAGGAGGGAGGGGAGGGAGTCCATGGATAGCAGGTCTCATTTTCCACATCTATAACTATCCCTGTCCCTGTCCGTCTCCCTCCATCCATCCCCCTCCCCCTCCGCCCATCCTCCTTCCCCCTCTTCTTCATGCTCCCATCCTTGCACACCTTGCAGCACTGCGGTGCGTTTACATTACGGCACTCGCGCGCAATCCTGTGCGGCAGCGGCTTTGCTTGTCGAGCTCGGGTACCGCGGCAACGGCCGAGACACATGTCTGCGGCTGTCGTCCCTCACGGCGAAAGTGGTAGTTATGGAAGCGGGCTCAGAGTTTGTGCACGACCCTCTTGCGCAGACCGAGGAGCCTCGTCCCGAACGACGGTGACAATTTCTCACAAGCTTCAAACATATTCAGCCACTGCTAGCCGAAGTATCATTGCCTGTCTTTCGGGGCTTCCACCAGTGCCACATGAACATAATACATGTACAAGTAATACGTCAGAGGAGCATGAAGGGCGAGGGAGGAGAAGTACGTAGGAGGGGGAGAGGGAGGAGGAGGAGGAGAAGGAGGAGGAGGAGGAGGAGGAGGACAAGGAGGACAAGGAGGAGGAGAAAAGACCAGCAGGGGGGGAGGAGGACTCATCCTTCACCCTCTCCCCCCCCTCACCCTCCTCACTCTTCCACTGCCTCTCATAATTCCTCCCCCCCTCCCTGCCTCTCTCTTCCCCCCTCCCTGCCCCTCCGCTGCAGGCCAGACCCATGCACAGGCTGCCGGAGTCGATCGACGTGTCCATCCGGGAGTGCCCGCCGTGGCGACCCTGGGGCGGGAGTCGCCAGGAGCAGGAGCCAGAGGGGAGGAGAGGATGAGGGAGGAAGGGGAAATGGGGAGGAGGGCGAGGTAAGGGGGGAACGAGGGGGCGGGAGTGAAGAAGGGAGATGAATGGAAAGAGAAGGAGGCTGTTGACGGACGGCCCCCTTGCAGTCCCGCCCGTGAATCCCCCGAATTACACGCACAGGAAATTACGATAACTAGACGTATGTGTGTATGTATGTATGTATGTATGTATGTATGTATGTATGTATGTATGTATATAAGTATGTATGTGTGTTTGTATGTGTAAACATTTACATATAGAATATATGTATATATGTGTATGTATGTTTATACATATATACATATATATATGCATATATACATACATATATATATATATAATGTGTGCGCATATAAGTATGTATACGATGTATACATGTAACGATGTCGGAACCATCTGTATGTATGCATATAAATAATACGCATGCATATGAAGAAGTACTTGGTCTTTAGGACCCCCCTTTTTCCAACGGCTCCCCCGGCACTTGTCCCAATGGCACTTGCTTGCTTGTTCTTGCGTGCTTGCTCTCGCTTGCTTGCTTTCTCTTGCTTGCTCTTGCTTGCCCTTGCTTGCTTGCACTTTATCGCCGACTCTTGCTTGCTTGTTACTGCTCGCTTGCGCGTGCTTGCTTCCACTTGCTTGCTTGCGCTTGCTTGATAATACTCTTCCCGTTCTCCTCTCGTCCTGCTCCCGTCCTTCTTTCGTCCTCCTCCTATCCTGCGTTCGTCCTCCTCCTGTCCTCCTATCTATTTGGAATCAACGCTGGCTGATATGTATAGATGTATGTACGTATATAGATGCATGTGTATATGTTGTTATGTTCATGATTGTATATGTAGATAATGCATTCCAGGTGCATAAGTATGTATGTACATATATAAGGAACAAAGAACCACAAGAGAGAGAGAGAGAGCAGGACAAAGCATCCCAAACAAAAGAAAAACGTCCCCCCCTCTCCAACCGACCCCCAGAAACGTCCAACAAGCGAAATCGACTGTGTCATTCACAACTTGCACATTTCACACATCCGGTCTGCCCAACCGCCACGGGCATCGTGCGCGCAACCGTATGGCTTTTTGACCGGCGCCGCGACATGCTGCGTTTGTTTGGTTGAATTGGTTTTCCTGGTCTGGAAATCAACGAAACGCTGCGTATGCTTGGTGTTTCTGGTTTTTTTGAAGATTTGGGAAGCGGCAGCATTCGCCGCGGCGTCCCGCCCAGCACCACTCTCTCTAAACCGCCAAAATCCGAACAAACAAAAACCAAACGCACTCAGCGTTTCGCACCCCGGTGCCACAGAATACTGCGCATGATTGGTTTGTTTGGTTTGTTTGCGTATGTTTGGTCGTTTGATTTTGGGCGTTCGGGAAGGCCCAAGCGTTCGCTGCGACCATAAACGTCTCCATCCCAGCATCCACCCCCCCAAAAAAAACAAGTGCGCAGTGTTCGTTTGATTCCCAAGCACGACAGCCCACCCAAGAAAAACAAAACGCAGCGTGTCGTGGAACCGTGTGAGAATCAACGGAACACCACCGATGTTTGTTCTTCTGTTGTTTAGGTCCGGGAAGGCCCCAGCGTTTGCCACGGCCTACCAACCAGGCCGCCCCCATCCCGGTGTCCAAAACCAAAACACCCGCACACCCACACACACACACACACATACACACACACACACACGCATAGTAAGTTTCATGTCCCCCTGGGGGGGGGTCCTCATATCCTCGGAAAGGGGAAGGAATGACAACTGAACAAAAAGGCGAGACAGGACAAGAAAATTTGAAAAATGCGAGAAACAGACCAAGACAAGTAGGACAATGATCGTATAGGCCGATGACGCACGAACGTTTCTCCGAAAAGGCCCCAGAGTGCCCGAAAAGGAATGCGCGCGGAAAACGAACAGCCGAAAGCTTAAACGGACACCAGATAGCCGAACGCCTAAACCGATAGACCTAGGAAGGACGGGGGAGGGAGAAATGGAAGATGGAGGACGGGCGAGGGAGGGGGGAAGGAGGTAGATGTGCCGCTGGCATCTGGATATAATCAGCGCGTGCCCAGTCTCCTGTATTGCGTCACCCCGGTGGGCACAGACGGACGACGACGACGCCGACGTCGGCTACGACGACCACGACCCAGGCGACGACGACGACGACGACGACGAGGACCACGACGCTGGCGACAAGAAAAGACAAGAGCCCATAGAGCCCAATCAGGTCAACATATCCTGTGAAACCGGAACTCTGGGTAGGCGGCTACACCGCCGACTGCATGAAAATAAATGCGCAGTGCAGAGACAGCCACGCTCTGCTCAGGGCAGCACTTGCCCCCTGGCCGGGGGCCACCCCAAGGCACGCAGCCCCAGATCGGAGTCCCAGCTCTCAGGCGCCAGGTCCACCACTCCTTCCCCGACCCGACCCCCTCCCCCGAGTCCCGCCCCGACCTCCCCCCTATGTGAATGCGTCTGCCACGGCAGCGGCATGACTGGCATTGACGACAACTCCGTTGAATCGCATCCTGGAGCCACCTCGGCGCTGGTCGCACCACTAATCACACTCTGCGAAATCACCCCTCTCTCAAGCAGGCTGTCCAAGCGCGGACTCTGGAAACAAGCCTGCGGCAACTGCGCGGCGACAGAACGACTCGCGATGGCAGCGCTGCTACTAATCTGCGCGCCCTCTTCACACCGTCCAACAGGCGCGAGACCTCTCTCTCCCACGGCCTCCTCGGCCGCGGCCCGCCCACACACTGGCCGCCCTCGGATCCGATGACCAGAGAGAGCGTGATCCACCGCCGCTTTATTATGGAAAATTGCCCCCCTCTTCCTCCGAAGCCCGGGGTCTCCCCCCCCCCCCTCCGAAAATCCCCCCCCCCTGCTGGACCCCCCCCCCCCTTCCCCGGCAAAACCCCCCCTCCCCTCCCCCCCCCCCCCCTCTCGAAAACCGGGGGGGGGTCACTACCGGTTCGAACCCCCCCCCCCTCGAAAACCGGGGGGGGTCACTACGGTTCGAACCCCCCCCCCTCTCGAAAATGGAGGGGGGCCAGTACCGGTTCGAACCCCTCCCAACCCCCCACTCACCGCCAGCAAACGACTCCCGGTCCCTACCACCGTCCGCATCACATCCCCCACTGTTGTTCCCAGCACCACTGTCCTCACCACCACTGTCCCCACTGATTCCACCACCGCCCCTACTGTCCCCACCACTGCCCCCACCACTGTCGCACTGCCCCCACTGTCCCCACCACTGTTCCCACCACGGTTCCACTCTCCCCACTGTATCCACGGCCCCAACCACTGCCCGACTATCCCCACTGTCCCCACTGTCCCACTGACTCCTCCGCAGTCCCACTGAGCTGTCCCACTGTTCCCACCAGTGTCCCCACTGTCCCCACCACTGTCCCCTCTGTACCTCTGTCCCATTGTCCCACCGCCGTCCTCGCCACCGCCTCCACCACTGTCCCCACCACCACTGTACCCTCCACTGTCCCACTGTTTCCACCTCATTCCCACTGTCCCCACACCACTGTCCCCACCACCACCGTCCCCACCACCGTCCCCACCACTGCCCACTGTCCTCACTGTTCCCACCATTGTCCCCACCACTGTCCCCACCACTACCGTCCCCACCACTGTCCCACTGTCCCCACCACTGTCCCGCTGTCCCCTCACCACTGTCCCCACCACCACCGCCCCCACCAGTGCCCGCACCCCCGCTCGGTTTTCAAGGGGGGGGGGAGGGTTTCGAACCGGTAGTGACCCCCCCGGTTTTCGAGGGGGGGGGGGTTCGAACCGGCAGTGACCCCCCCTTTTCATGGTGAGCTGGGGGGGGGGGTCGAACCAGCAGTGGCCCCACCCCCGGTTTTCCCGGGGGGGGGTTCGAACCGGTAATGGCCACCCCCCGGTTTTCCGCCAGCAGCGGTAGAACACGCTCTTTCGATGATCAAAATCAGACCCCCGCGCAGCCGCGCCCCCCCCGCATTGAAACGATCGATGTCCAGGCACGGAGCCGCCATCGCATATGAGCCCTCTTTCTTCTTCTGGATCTCCACACGGCAGTGCTTCACGACCCGACTGAGGTTCTGCAAGGAGCACTTGCTCACGGAAACGTTCAGACCCTCCATGGCCCCCCACGCTGCCTCGACCACGTTCTTCTCGAGCGCGCCCCTCTCCTACGCCGCGCAGCGCGCCACCGTCGCCACGCAGACGCGGAGGCGCGGGGCGCCGCGGACCCGATAGTCTGGAGCCCCGCCCGACCCCCCCCTCATTATTCAACTCCTTGCTGCGCTCGTCGCACAGTTGACCTGATCGCACCACTGCCTCGATCGCGCCAGCGCTGGTTGGGACGAACCGCTCGTTGAAGACGCAGGAGCCGAGGTCGCCACCTCCCGAGCCGCGACCAGCAGGAGCTTGGCGCAGGCCTCCTGCAGGCCCTTGCGCCCCGCGCGGCCCTTCTTGGGCGTCCCGCCTCTGCCATTGCCGCCGCTGTCGACTCCCTCCATTTCCTCTCCTTGCCCCCGCCCTCGGCCTGGCGCGTCGCTGCCTGGCTGCACCAGTCGGGAGTTGCACCGCTGCGCTGTCTCCTGGCATTGCGACCTTCTGCCTGCAGAACACTGCTCGCTGAAGTCCCCCGGGGGGGGAGGGGGGGGCGGGGGCGCGACTGCAGGTGGCTACGCAGATCGGGAAAGTCTCGCGCCGAAAAATCGCAACAAGGGCCGTCGAGGCAACCGGGGGGCCTCTCGGGGACTAAGGCCGAAGGGCCCTTTGTATAATAATGCTTTCGCTTGAGAGATCCCCGCTGACGTCTACGCGCCGCCCCGCGGGTGGGAAAAAATTGGGCGCGGCATGCGCGGACATCCGTTCCAGTTACAACCGAAGCGAGGTTTCAAACATGACTGGCGAAGCGTAGACGATGAAGGAGGCCTTTCTTCGCGGGGAAACGAGATACACAGGGGGGGGGGGGGGCATAACTCACCCAACACCTAAATTCCCTATCCTCACCAGCCTGGGAAGGAGGAGGGGCGGGGGGGAGGGAAGCGCAGCCGCGGCAGCAGACGCCAAAAGGAGGGGGGAAGGAGACGGAGGGGGTCCCAGACTAGGAGGTGGGATACTAACCGCATACTGCTGCTGACGAATTTCGTGGAAATCGATTCGGACAAATTCCTCGCTGGCCCCACTGGCACGAAAGAACCCAAGATCTGACGCGAAAGCCCCGAGGATGCTGCAATCCAAACGCTGAGCCGCAAAGGTGAGGCCACGCACTACTTGCAACAAGAAAAGGGGGGCATGGACCGCGGGGCGACCATTTAGGACCTGGGGGAACCTAGCACATGCAGGTAAGTCACCGAAAAGCACATGACCTGTAGACGCCGCTGGGGCTCTGCAGCCCAACTCATATACAGATGTAAACACCTCAATCCGAGTTCAAGCCGACTCTCTGCACATCGCCAATGACGGAGCAACTGACGCGCGTTCAATTGTGTTGGGTACGCCCCGTCCCAATCGGTGCCTTCACCGTGCATGGCCACCTTGCAGTGTCCAGCTAAAGCTTCGTCCAGCCTGCCACAGTCCGCATCTGTCGGTGCGAACCCCTCCAGACCTGTATAGAGGGAGTTAACTAGCAAGGCTTGCAGTAAACAGCGGCGCATGCGATATGGAATCCCTGCCAGACTCCACACATTGCCAAGCGAACAAAAACTGCCTCGTGCGGCTCTAGTTCGATTATCGATTCCATGGTGACAGCTCCCTCTCTCTGTTTCTCTCTCTCTCTCTCTCTCTCCCTCCCTCTCTCTCTCTCTCTCTCTCTCTTTCTCTCTCTCTCTCTCTCTCTTTTTCTCTCTCTCTCTCTCTCTCTCTCTCTCTCTCTCTCTCTCTCTTTCTCTCTCTGCACCAGAGACGGCCCTAGGTACCTGCATTCATCTTTCGGTGCCCCCTCAAGCCCGTGGTCACCCTGCCTCCAAGTTGCTGCTTAAAAAATCCCGATGCTGGCAGAAGTAGAAGAGGAGTTCTTGTTTCCCGAGGTTCTGGGCGAATCCAGCAGTGGCGAGCGATTCGCCCAGTCTCTCATGTACTCTGCGCGGCAGCGCATAAACGCACTAACAGTCGCCACAGGCGCGGCTAGCACAGTCTCACAGAAATCATCAGCGAATTTTGCCCAACTACCCACCGCGCCCCAGGGGCCCCACGTGGCCGTCAAAGCCCTGGCCTGGGGGTCAAAATCACGTTCTGGGCGCGGTTCCAGGCCATCCCTGGCCATCGAGCACAATCCAAAAAACAGCGCACAATAAACGGGGTCCCCATAATTCCCCCTTGGGCAGTTTTCAAAGTTACACTGCGGTCCTCGCCCTGCAGTGCGACAACGCTGCGCTGAAATCTCTGCATGCAAAATGGAGCGCCCTCCTCCGCCGCCCCCCTCTCCGCCGCCGACCCCATATCCGGCCATCGCGTCGAGGCGAAGGCGTTCGTCGCGTCTGTAGAGCAAACGCAATGTGTTCTACCACTCTGGCGAAGGCGCCAGGTCATACAATTCGCGACAAAAATAGCCCCCCCCCCCCTGCGGTGACAGTGGAACCCGCGCTCAACATTTGCCGGCGCCACTTTTACACGGGCGGCGAAAAACGCGTTTAATATCGCGGGCCAAACACGCATAACTCTGCGAGCTTTCGGCCCTGGGGCGCCATTCTTTAAAAGTCCCGCTCCGCGGGGCCACTGCCAGCACCGCGGGACACACTCGCGGGCTCGCATCTTGGCCAGGCCGAGGTGCAACAGGGAGGGTGGAAAAGCCTCAAGCGAAGGAATCGCCTGAAGCCCCAGCCCACGCTTCTGGCTCAAGCGCCAGTTGGACATCAGCAGCATCGGCCATGCCTCGCACGGCAACGCGCCATGGGGCACAGCCTCGCGCTTGGGCGCGCGGCAAAGGTACTTCTTGAGGCGCGTGATACCATCCTTGGCCAATTCGTGGATACTCTCATCCGCCACGCCCTCATAGCGGGAGCCCTCGCGCTGCTGCCGCCAGGCGCCCCGCTCGATCACGTGCGCCTGCGCGCCGCCAAGAAGGCCTTCCTCCTACAGGGTGTCAAGCCACTCCGCCGCCGTCGGCGGCGCAGGTGCGAGCGCGCCGCCGTCTCGCTTTTTGGGCCCGCACCTGCAGAACGCCGCCACTCGACAGGCCTGCATGGCCTCCGCCTGAACGACTGACGACTGACGACGCAGACGGGAGTCGAGAGCCCCCACTCCCTCCCCCCTCCCCCCACGCTCTCTCTTCGCCCCCCGCTCCCCGCTTTTCCTCGCCGCCCCTGCCCCAGCTGCGCCGACGCGGAAATGCCCGAGGGCCGAAGGCCGAAACCGATCGCCGCCGCCCGCGCCACTTGTTTTGCCCCCGCGCGAGCGGCCCTGGCTCTGCCGACCAAGCCCAGGTCGGGCCAGAGGTCCAATCGCCTTCGCGAGTCGCGCGGCGGCGCGCCTCGGCGAGCCTCGGCGCCTCGGCCAGCGACACCAAACAGACAAAGCAGCCGCGATAATCATCGGGAGGGGCCCGACCACCAGAAACCTTCCACAGGAAGCCCAACCCTGGGACCCCAAGATGCGCATTGATTTTCGGCGTGGGAAGGGCGCGATTTCCACTGCAAAACAATCGAAACCCAAGGAGCCCAGGGCCCCCGGGGCACCGTGGAGGCAGGCGGGGCGTTTCTTAGCAGGGGTCTCCACTGTGCAAGGCAAATCGCGCCCCCCTCCTCTTCTCCCTCGTCATTTTCCTCTTCCCTTCGGCCTCGGACTCCTCGGACCCCTGGGCCCCGAGCCCCAAGGCCCCTGGGCGCGGTCAGCAGCAAGCAGCCAGCAGCCTTAGGCCGAGGCCACCTTGATGGCAGAGCTCATGGCCTCCAGGCGGCTGCAGGACCGCTGAGGGCCACCTTGGACGTCTTCGATCACGAGATCGATCGCGGGGGCCGCCGCCTTTGAGAGAGGAGACGCCGAGCAGCTTTAACGCGCAAAAAAAGAAATACCGCGCCCCCCCCCCCACACACACACACACACACACACCACCCCAACCCCCACCACCCACTCCCCCCTCCCCCCCCCGGAGGTCTGCGGGCAAATGGTCCCAAATGGTCATTATCCTCCTCCGAGGAGGTAGCAAATAAGCCCAAAATTGCTCCCCCTGCTTATCGCCCCTCCTCCTGCCCCATCACTCCTTTTACTCGCCTTTATCTTCGTCATCAGCCCAAGCTTCGTCTTAGCGATCCCCCTACCATTCCGCTGCATCCCCCCAGCCCCCCCTTTCGCCCCCCCCCCTTGCGCTGGCCGCGTGCGACGTGATTGCAAGTATCATTGTGTACATGTGTATACATGTGCGCATGTCTGAATGCATATGCACGCGCGTCCGGGGATGCCGTTTAGAAACGACGAGCGTTCCCCATGCCGGCCTCGGAAATCATCGGGACGCGAGAGCGCCAACCGCGCATCTCCCGATGGGCCGACTCCGTGACAAGGAGCGCGGGCAGCATCCAGATGACGTCGCCCGGCATCGCGATCACGCAGTAGATCTTCGAATTGAAGAAAGCTTGACTGCAGGCGTCGGTGGGATGCTGCCCCTTGAATCACTTCAGGACCGAGTCGTACTTGATGTTGTTGGAGCCAGGCGGGATCCCCTGATATTCGAGGCACATGGCACGCAACTTGTCATATGGCACGATGGCCACGCGGCGAGCGCCGTCGAACTGCAGGCGAAGACAGCCCATAGAGAGGAACTCTGAGCACGCATAATAGGACTTGCTGCCGATACCGGAAACACTTGGTTGCATCATCCACTTCTTCTGATCAGCAGGCGAATCCAATAAATTGACGCTCGCCTCGTCGAGGGCGGGAACATAGTCCTTCGGCTTGCCCAGTGCCCGGATGGCCCCCGTGAGCTTCGCCCCCAAGTTCTTGCCCTCATCGACATGCAGTTGTGGCCGACTAGGTGGCTTCGTCTCCCTCTCCGTGCCCTCGCGAATTGGTCAAACGCCTCTCCGAGCAACGCGTCGCCCCGCAAACCATCGATGAACTCCCGCCCGGCGCGCAACATGAAGGGCACCGCCCAGTTTAGATCGGCATCATGCACGAAGCGCGCGCCCATATCCACCGCGGCGGGCACCTGCTCTGTAACATTGAAGGGGTAGTCGATGATGCGAATACTGTTGCCGCCCTTGCCCGTGTCGGCCGCGGTGGAGCTGTGCCCCGCTGAGCGCATAGATTCGCTGCTTTTTGCGGCCGAATGCTTCTGGGCCATGTCATTGCGCAGGCCCTCCACGTTGTCCATGAGCTCCTTGACAGCAGCTTTGCGCTTGTTGACAATGGCATTGAACTCCTACTTTTTCGCGCAGAGGTCGCAGGCTGCCTCCGCAGTCGCAATCACGTCTCCGAAGGTGTCCGAGAGCTTGAGCGCAGGAAAGGGCAAGGGAGGTTCTGATTTATCCTGGGAGAGCGACGCCAGAAGGGAGTCGGCCATCACTGCAAGCTTGACTCCAGAGGGCTTCTTATCTGAATCAGCGTTGAGGTCCTGGGCATTGGGCTGGGTCTGAATATGTGGCTTCTCGGAAGTGTCGTTATCCTTCTTGGAGGTGCCGACGTTGGCGCCCATGCCTTCGGGCATCTTGCCATCACTGACCTCGGCCCCCTCGGCGGTCGCAGCCGGCGCAGGCTCGGCGCAGGCTCGGCCTTCGCATCGTCGGCGCCGCGGCCTTGAGCTACATATTATTGCGCATTTTTCTTTGCATCCTCAGACTCGTGCTCGCGATTCTCAAAATTATCACCATGTCGGATGATACTGAACAGCTGTCCGATGTTTAGGTCATCCTCCGCATCCGCATCATCAACTGCGGCTACCACCGCAGAGTCGGGAAGGTGGCCAGGAATCTTCTTGACCACGACGGCGTACCAGAAGTCCTCGTTCTGCCACATTGAACCCATGGGCACCTGTGGAACTGACTACGCGGCCACCCGGACATCGAACGCGTCGAGACCGGAGGTGCGCATCTGGGCACTCGTTGACTTGTCAAGAAAAGCTCACGGCTCGAAGACTGCTTCGGCGATGGCATCCTTCGACTGCTCCGTCTTCTTAGGGGTCTTCTTATCTCTGCCCCACCGCGCCTCGATGAATTTCAGCTCTCCTGGCGCGCCAACCATTGCTTTATGCAGGTCGAGACGGGTGCCCGCCAAATATACATTGAAGATGTTCAAGTGTCTGCTTTTCACGGCATGCGCCTGTCTCATGAGGCCCACCTCGTTCTCCGAGCGGCTGGCTTCCATGATCGATTCATTCATCTGCAGTTGAACGAAGCTGACGGCGCGCGAACTAAGTCTCAGGCGTTTTCTCGATGTTGCCACCGACAACACTGGATTTGAATTCTAAGGCTCGTCGCCTTTCTCCTCGTTTTCCCCTGCCCCTTGAATGGGGCATTTCCCGTCGCCGTCGGCGGCGCCCATCTCGATGGCCTTCCGCTTGCGGCGGCGGCTAGCGGCGGAGGCCCCCCCCTTCTTCCCCATCTGTCTCGCCTGCAGCTTGCCCCTTAAGTCGCGACCCCTTCTGCTCTTTCAATCAAGCGGCGCCGTTGATGTCGCCCACGCTTGCATCGGAGAATTGGCCCCTGCCGCTCGGGGCACAAACAAAAACGAGGATTCCCCCAGGGCACCTCCGACGCCGTCAGCCAACATCCCCACCTTGTGAAAGCGAGCGCGGCCCGCGGCAAGCTCCGCGGAGAGGAAGGTCAAAGCATCCTGGACACATTCTCGTTGAGATCCCTCTTCCTGTCGACCCCGCGCTCATCGCGCGTGTCATTGTAGAACTTGAACTTGCCATCTGTGAAACCAGGCATCTTGATCTCCCCATTTGCTGCGCACAACGGCTTCACCCCGTAGTTTGACTTGAGCTACTTCCACTAGATGAAACCGCCTTCTTCTGCCTCACAGAAATCGAAAAACGACGACTGCGTCATGAACGCCCCCTCTGCCCACGTCTCCACGCCCGTAGATGCGACCCTCGCCTCGCGGTAGGTGGCCACGTCAAATGGCCCGGCCTGACCCTTCCTGTCTCGACGGGGCATTGCTCCGTGAAGTCGTCTACCACGCCCCTCCATTCCTCGTCGTAATTCTTCTCTTCATCAAAGAACCATCGCTCGCAGTCTTATGTGACCGCCACACGCCGTGCACGGTTGATGTTCGATTTGCAGAAGCCACACTTATCAGATCATTGCACTTTCGGCACGAGCACCCCAAACTTCCCCATGCAGACCGCGCGTCGGCAATCAATCCTTGCTACAGCGTCGCATTTTCCCCGCGTCTTCTTCTGCCGCAGGTCTTCCCCGCTAACGCGATGGGCGTTCTTCTTGCCGCGTCCGCCACCGCGACCGCGGCGCCGGCCGCGGCCGCCCTGAGGGCAGCGACACCGAACGCATACATGCAAGCACGCACATGATAAGAAAAGCCCGAGCGCGCCCCTCACGGACACGCGCGCGCATGGGCGCGACTCGAAATCAACGACCCCAGAGGCTGGAGCGTCCTCAGAGCGCACAGGGCACGCACGTATCGCGAGTTACCTTTTCCTTTTCCATGCGCGCACTTGAAGCTGCCGCCTGCCCAGCGTCGTCGGCCGCTGGCCGCTGACCGTGAACCATCGCGGCTGCAGTTGCGCAAGGGATAGTCACGTTGGAGAGCTGCCATTCAAATGATATCTAGCAGGCTGGGTCCGAGCTCGGTTGGACGAACGACTCAGAAAACGACTAAACTGGGTAGAATGCGATGACTCGTTCTCTCAAGTCGGCGCCGCGGAGGCTCCAGCCAGCAGGGCCTGGAGGAAACCTAGGAGAGTATTGTTTTTGTTGCTACATTGGTTTTTCACAAGGCCTTCCGAGGCTGCTCTGGGGACGGGGTGCCTTGATCACTGTGTCGACGATGGTATTGGGGACTAGATAGACTATGGGATCTCTCTTGCAAGCCACTCAGGCATTGCTCAAACCTATCCAATGCCAACCATCGCCTCCTCCGGATTCCTTCTGACTGCTCCGCGCCAGGGGTGCTCAGGACGCTGCTTGAATAGCTCTGGGCACCTCAGGGCTCTTTGGGACCTCTCTCGGCCCACTCTCGGGCCTCGTCGCGCTGGGCGCCCTGGGGCTTCTCTTGGCCAATCGATTGCGCATTCGGGGCTCGCTTAGGTTTGGCTGCCCTTGGGGCGGCAGGGGTGCCAAGTAATTCTGGGCGCTGACAGGACTCTTTGGGCCTCTCTTGGGAGTCCACTGGATCTGTCTATTGGGTCTTCATGTTTCTTCGGTCGTGGGGCTCACTGGGTCTGCCTGAAACTCTAGGTAGACCTGCGCCGAGCGCGCAGGGCCACTGCCCCTGCCTGCGCCGCGACCCCCGACGCAGAGCCCAGACAAACTATCCGCCGACAGCTGTTGAAACAAACGGCGCAAGGCGTATTCCAGCCGAAAAGTGATACCGGTTGCACAAATCAGCGAAATCAAAATTCGATGGCATCGCCATCGCTGACGCCGTTGCAGTCGCGATCCACTTGCAAGGGCACCGCGGTCACGGAGTGCACTTCCGAATGAGGGGGTGGAACTGCGAGCGCAAGCATAAGCGCGAAGCCTGCAACCAACAAATTCACCCCATCCCCTGCTACTTCGGCGGCCTCACCAAGGGTAAGGCGCGAGAGGACGTTCGCAACCGCGCGGTCACTATGGCAATGCCCTGGACGAGCATCATCCCTGTGAAGAGGCGGAGGCAGCGGTAGACCGAAAGACGGATGCCCAGGGCATTGGCGGACGCGCTGCATCGCAAGATGGGCGCGGGCCTGGATTCTGCGGAAGGTCAACACACATAACGTTGCACGAGCGCGCTATCTCCATCCCACGCCTGCCGCACCATGCTCAATGCTCTACCAGACTCGGTTCACATCCGGGCGGTAACAGCCCCTCAGGGGGGACGCCGTTGCCGCGCCAAGTGCGCCGCCGTCTCTTGCATTGCCCCAGTCATATCTCCTTCGCGTTGTCATCGCTGTCGATACAGAAACAACTGCCTTGGCCAGCCTGGGGCCCACCGCGGCTCGGAGGGGATTCGCAAGCAATCAAAGTTTATCAGCCTCCGATCTAGTCGTTTATAGACCTGTTTTCGCAAGGCCACTATTGCGACGAAACTAAATGCGCGACTTACGTTAGGAGTGTGACCTTAGGACATCTCATGCTTGAGGTTGTCCGACCAACCAGCAAAACGAGACTTCTTGGCAATGAGAATCCACTTACGGACTCGGCGCGGCTGATAACCATCACAACGAGGTGATGGGTGCTGCCCGTTGCCTTGAATAACAAATCTTCCTGAAGTAGCTCGGTGTTCTCGTGGGTGACGATGCCCCTCGGCTTGCGCACGCGCTCGAACAACCACGTCACGAACATAATGTCGGTGTGGCCACGCAGCGCTAACCGCTCACCCACTGCTGACCAATGGACGCAGGGCGTGCCAGCGATGGGAATTCGCAAGACCTCATCTGCGCACGAGGCCGTTACAAGCACAGTGCAAGCATGAGGAGTTACGAGCACTTCCGCCATCGTCGAGAAAATTGTTGGGCTGACGCTTCCACGAGATGTTTTTCTCCGTGCCCATCGCTACACTGCCCTTGTACTCTGCAAAAGGACTCTGTGACAGATCCGTGAGTTCTGTCGTGGCAATATCTGTGAGCTTGTCCAATGTGTCATTGAATATCCGATGTCCTTTGGGCCTTGGCCATGCTCGCAGTTCACGCAGGCATCGCAAATCCTTCTCGCATGCCTGTGACGAGACCCTGCCATGGGAAACGAAAGAAAGAAAAAAAAAAAAAAAAAAAAAAAATGCTGCATCGATGCAATTGATCGTGAATCCACCATGGCGGATGCAGGCCACCTGCGAGCAGTTACTTTGCGAGTAGTGGAACGCGCTTATCTTAAAGCGAACACTCAGCCAAAAGGCATTCAGGGCTCGGGGCCCCGTGCCAGGATGCAGGTGCATTCAGGCGCATTGAGTCAGATCGTCCGTTGCGACGCGGACGCAAAGGCAACCAACCTAAAAAGAGGTGGAACCCTAGATCCCCGACCCAGACACGCCCAGCATTTAGCTGCACCAATTGCCTCGTCGCCATCCTCCAAGAGAACTGGCCCTGCAGCCTCGCGCCGTTTCCTCGGCGGTTCCCCATGCGCAGTGCCGGTGGCGAAGAACTTGGCACACTACGAAATGCACTGCAAGTGCAAGAGCCCAAGCCCATCGAGCTTGAAGCGTCGGCGCACAAGCCTCGCAGCACTGGGGGCCAGCAAGTAGAAGCGGTGGGGTATTCGACGTCGCTTGCACCAGAACTCCTTGGGCCCCATATCCTCAAGCTCCCGAGGCTCTGGCGAGTCGCCGGCCTTCCCCTCGACGAGCGCGCCTTCGGGCCCCGGCCCTCGCTGAGTGAATACACCCACAACTCCCATCCTGAAGGAGTGGCGATGCTCCTGTTCGGCCCTTGCACCAAGGCCTTCTCTGGTTGTTTGACGCGCAAGATCACGCGGCACTTAGCCAGCCCACATGCGTCCGACTCCTCCGGGAAACGTCATCCTCAACCTCGCAAGCTGCGGCAAGCCCGCAAGCCTGCAGATTGGCCAGGGCATCCAAGATACCCAGAGTGTCTGGACCGCGATTGATTCTCAGCGCGCCCGCACTCAGGGGCACCGCTGACGCCTCGAGCAACCCGTCGCCAACGTCGAGGTCGACGCCGTCCGGCAACATCATATGAATTGGACAATTCCAGGAATAGGTGTCGCAGCACGGCCTGATCTCCGAACAGAGAGCCAAACCGCAGCAACGCTGGAGGCCCGGGCGGCCCGAGGCGCCCCTGCTTCCCAGACCGAGTTTGCAACGACACCGCGCATTCGTCGCCAGCCCGGATATGTTCCAAACGGTTGGCTTCGTCGATGTCGCAGAGCTCGCAAATGCACAGTGCCGCGCCCGTGATCAACGAGGGCGTCTTCGCGGCCCTCTCGGCGCGCAGCATCTTCTCTCTCGGAAAGAAGGGGAAGGACTGCGCAAGGAAAGGGGGCGGAGGGCGGAGAGAGGACGGATGAGCGGGGAGAGGAGGCGGGGCGGAGGCTGAACGGCGAAGGGATCGAGGGGCCGGGGAGAGGAAGGGGTAGGGGGGGAGCAGGAAGAGGCAGCGAGATATGGAAGATGGACGATAGGGGGAAGAAGGGGGGGGGAGATTGGGGGAAGCGAGATGGAATACGGACTGTCCTCGACGGTTCCCAATCCAGCACCGAAGAAAATCTGTCATCACGTGGAAAGCACGGCCTCTCGCTGCGGTCCTCGACGTCTGCGGCATCCACATCTATCAGCACGCAGTCGGCCCCTCCGCCCGAAGCGCGTGGAGCGCCTTCTTCTTTCTGTAGGCCCGCAGAGGCCATAACTACACTGGGTTTCACAATGAAATCCCCCGCGCCGTTCCGCAGCCCCGACCTTGGATGCGGCAAAGAACCGATGGCCGTCGCATCATTCCGGCATGTATATTTCCAACGTTGAAAGGCATGTGCCTGGTGGCCAGATGCAAGCGGGCCCTTAGCGCGCTGGGCTGACGCCGCGTGCAACAGGCCCGCGCGCTGGCCCTGCGCCCTTGTCTCGGCTTGACGTTCGACTTGATACTACTTGCTCTCCGCCATGGCGTCGCATTGGCTGCGAAGATCAGCGCAGTAGACGATCGGTCAAGCTTCCGTGTCCGAAATGTCCTTCGCGCGGGCATTCAATCTAGGGTGATTGAGGAAGTTGCGCCCCCGCAGGACAGCCGCGGGCTTCTTGGCGCCGCCCAGATAGCCTGCCATCTCAGTAATCACGTTTGAGTCTTCGAATGCTTCCCATATCTCGTGCTGCCGAAACTCTACATCGACCGTGGGCGCCTTTGAGTCCGTTGCGCGCACTACAGCTCGCTCGACTTCTGCGCGCGGCCTCTCCCATGCGGTCGTTGACCGTGCGAGTCCCGAAGCGACTCACGATTCTGTCGAAGGTAAGCACGTCTGCCAAATGTCTCTGCCTTGAGGCAAGCAACGACAGGCACTCTGAATAGGGATATCCTGGCCCACAGAAGATATTGGACAGACGGTGATGCACTGACCGGGGGCCACTTCCATCTGCAATGGCAACAGACTAGCATTGCCGCAAACGCTCGCCAGCACCGTCTGCAACGACGCCTACACCTGGGTGAACCAGCACGCAGAGGAGGCGCGGAATCTTGAGCCAAAAGTCAAGCTTGTTTTCTATGTTCTGCAGCGTTGCAGCTTGCCCCAGCTGGAAGCCCTGGATGACACCCTTCCGGTCCTGCGGTAGCATTCTGGCTACGCAGGCAACCAGCGCACATTTCGCAGCTTCCAACAGAGATTCAGCCAAGTTACAGAAGTCTCCTGCGGCCATGGCATCGGCCCGCATGCCTGCCATGAAGCATGGCTGGCTGCGCCAATTTCTTTTGCTTGTGCTTGCTTGAGGGGGGGGGGGGGGGGGGGGGGGGGCACGCTGTTGCATGACTGGCAGTAAATAGTATGATGTGGCTTTGCGTACAACGAAGACCTTGCTATCGTGGCAGCACGCACGACGCGAGCTGAGCGCGATGTGCTCGTGGCACTCGCACGTTTCCGACCAGCCCATGGGAAACTGAAGCACATTTGAAACCTTTTGGATGGTGTAGCAGAGCCCTTAGAACTTGCCCATGCCAATCGCCTCGGATACCTCGTCGATGCTAGCCACCTCCTCCTCCTCATGTCCACCGCCTTTCTTGGGGGGCCCGCTGTCGTCTGCTGCCTCTGCGCCCCCCCCCCATCCGACTTCTGGCAATGCAGTTTGGACCACGCGTGCTCAAGCGCCTGCTTTGCAAACAGGCAGCCGTCGCAACGCTGAACGACAATTTCCCACCTGTGCTCGATGAGCTTGGGGCGGACCGCTTTGTCGCAATACGCCTTGAAGAGCTCCGTGTCAGGACAGCTGCAACAACGCCACTGCAGCCTCTTCCGAGCATCGGACTTGCGCAGGGGGGAAAAAAAAAGCTTCACCGATCCATTCGCATGGCCCCAAAGTGGCAAGAGTTCCGTAGCTCCGCGCATGACGCCGTCGAGAATGCGCAGGGTGCCCGGGGCGATCAGGCCGAAGGGCATCATGTCTGCGAAATTGGTATCCACGCCAACTGCTGCTTCGCGATGCCACGCTCCTTGCTCTCCTGGGTTATCTCTGTAGTCACCGGCACAGTCGACGTCGATCATGACGCTGCGCTGGGGGCCGCAATTTTGTGGAAATACGATGCGATCCAAGCCAATTGCGAGCCCCAGACCACTCTCCGCGCCCATGTCAGCGCAGGCGCCGATGGTCAATCGGCAAAAATCGCCTTGATGGACAGGGCACCGAAGTTCTCCAGATGAACGCTGTGCACCCAGCATGCTGCCTTGCGCACAAGGCCTGATACACCTGCCCACCGCCCAAACAGGTGAGCGGCCACCTATGATGCGCCACGGCGGAGCTGAGCTGCTCCTGGTGGGAGCACATATCAAACTTTATAGGGTGCGTCTATCGTGTCCATAATAAAAACAATAATCGTAATCGTAATAAACGTAGTAGTAGTAGTAGTAGTAGTAGTAGTAGTAGTAGTAGTAGTAGTAGTACTAGTAGTAGTAGTAGTAGTAGTAGTAGTAGTAGTAGTAGTAGAAGTCGAAGTAGAAGTTGCACGTTGAAAATGCTGCGTTGGATTTGTCCGGTGACAGCGGGAGCTGTGGATTGTTGACCTTGTGTCCTTTAAAGTGCCGCTGTGTAGAGTCCTCTCACCACATGGATCGCCCTCGCGGCCCTCGGGATACCGCAACTCCGCGGCAAAGTCGCGCCAGGTTTCAATCACCATTGCCATGTCGTCCAGCTGCATCTCGAACGAACTGATGACTAACCAATCGACGCCAGCCTGGAGGCTACTGTCAAGCCACCACACCCGCGCGACGTTCAGCAACTCAAAGGAGGTCGAACGTGTTCTGCGGCGACTCGGACGTGAAAAGATTGGGCGCGATTCGCCACGGGGGCTAGTGCAAAAGCTCCACGCACGTCATGGACACTGCGTCCGATCGGGAGCGAAATCGGCTGAGAGTCGAAGGAGACGGCGCAGCGAGGTCCTGGAAGCACTCCATTGCCCCTTCGCGGAGCGCAGGCGGCAACGCCGCCAGCAGAGTCCCCGACGCGACATCGAGCGGGTGAACGGCTCGGCGCCGTCCGCGGCTGACGATGAAGCACTGCAGCAAAAAGTGCGATTGATACATCTTCGCGCGCGCGGTCGAAGCCTTCGGCGGGCTGGACACAGCAATGCCCTTCGGGTACTTGATGTTCTCGCTGAATTCCACGCGCGCGCCCTCCTCGTAGGTCGCCGCGCCCCCCACGCGGGGGATGGGGCAATAATTGACGCGGGGCGCCACTGAGTTCCTGGCCAAGGGGCGCGGGGGGTCGCATTCACGTGCGAACGGACGTCGCCGGCGATGCGGCGCAGAGCCTCGGCGTTGAGAGTGGGAACTTCCGCCGGGCGCATGTCTCCACGGCGAGGCCCTGCCGGGGGTGGCCGGCCCAGCACGCGGGCGCAACCCATCTGGGGTGATTGGCCCAGTTGAGGCTTGATCACGACGATGCACTTCCAATCCGAGACAACGGCCAAGCGGGCGACAAGCGCGTTGCGCGATGCGACGCGCGCGCCCTTCCGCCCGAGACCGACTGCACAATGGCTCATTCCAGAACATAATTGGACGTTACGTTTCTCAGGGGGGAGGGGGGGAAAGGATAATGCCATGGAAGCCTCAGGTCTGCCCGCGCGCCAACGATAGGAGGAGCTGCGGAAGGGGGGGGGGCGGATACCCCATCACTCACTTCGGAACGCACCCGCGCGCAATGAATGGGCATTGCGTCCTCGTAGGTGACCTGCTTGATGCCCAAATAGTACCAGACCTCGCCGACGTCGCAGCGCCTCCCCCTGTCCCCCAGGATCGAAAGGCACTCGACCTCGGACTTCGCGAGTTCGTCGAGCTGCAACAGCGAGACCTCTTGGGGGCGTCGGTTCGTAGACTCCAAACGTAAAGTGTTGCCGCTGTCGCCGGGATCTGGGAGACCCTTTGCGAGGCGGAGTGGCCCTGTCAAAAGCGCCGCTCTCAAAATCTCGACGAAGCACATGTCTTCTGCTTCGTGGAAGTACTTGTAGAACCTGAAGGATCAGGCGGTAAATCTGACTGAAGGGGACCACCTGCTGCTGAAGATAACCCTTTCGCCGCCGAGCGGTGAACCCGCGGCGCGTGGGCTCACCATTCGGCGGCGAAACACGGCGCGGGCCCGTAGGCCAATGGGGCGGAAGGTCGGCCTCGGTTTGGCACGGGCGAAACACGGTAGAAAGGACCAGGCAGGGGTCTGTCAGACTTCCCGTCTGCGAACCGAAGCTGCCCTGGGCTCAACGTTTGCAGCTCGCCCACATGCTCCAGGGTTGCTTCCGCCAGCGCGAGCCCCAGCATGTGGCGCTCGCCGACGCAGTCACCATGGTCGAGGGGGAAGCCGCGGCGAGCTGCCTTGTAAACCAGCACATTGTTGACGCACTCTGCTCTTGGAAAGTGAAGGCCGTCTTGAGCGAGGTGGCGCTTGCGGCGCATAAATCTCCCCCATGACGCCTGGCTGCCGTGCTGGTGCGGACGCAGACCAAAAATGAATGCTGGCCGTGGAAATGACTCTGGCTCACCTGGCTCGGGCTCGGGCGCGGCCCCCCGCCCGGGGGGGCCGGCCCCTGCTCCGAGGCCGCCGCCGCCAGCGGCGGCCTTCAAACCAAGATGGCCACTGCGACCCTGCTGCTGAAGGGGGGCGGCATGGAGGCGAAGGAGGAAGAGAAGGAGGCAATGATACATAGGGGCACCCACCACTAGCATGGCCGCGGAGAAATTATTGGTTTTAGATATGTATGTCGGCGATGTCTGCCTTTATTGCGGGGGCGAGAAGGTGTTCTACGTCTTCGCGAGTCCGGCGGCTCCAGCGCGCGAAACCGAACCGAATCCTACTACACACGCAGTGTTTCTGCGACCCGCAGACCAGAATAAGCAACAACATCTCAGAAAAGAAATGCGCGGCGTTCTGTGAAACCGAGGGCACGGAACGCTGCGCATGTTTGGTGTCGTTGGTTCTTCTGCCCTGGGGATCAACAAAACTTCGTATAATTAGTTGGTTTGGCTATTTGGGGGTGGGAGGCTATTGTAACCAGTGCAAACATAAGAGAACCATGGTAACTGGTGTAATCGCATGTCTAGTAAAGCGTGGACATACAATGAGGATCCGAATATAACCTGCGCTGTAGGAATCCTCATGTACCCCGCACACTAGGAATCCGATTGTAATCTGTGCAAACTCATCCTAGTTTAACACGTACAGTGGGAATGTGTTTGCAACCTGTACATAAATAACCTTCGTAGAACATGCACACTAGGAATCCGAGTGTATCATATACAATAGGAAACCGACTGTATATGTACGATGAGAGTCCGATGGGTTTTATGTACATTTGGAATCCGAATACAACCTGTGCACAAGCAATCCTGTAGTCAAGACTGTGCAAAAAAAGGAATGCTAGTCTAACAGGTATAGAAGAAGTCATATTGAAAACTGCACAACGAGAATCATAATTCAACACGCGCACTGCAAATCCGACCGCAACCTGCGCAACAAGGAGCCCACTGTGGAGGAGGGAGGAGGATCCGAAGAAGGGGAACGACGACAAGGCGGACGAGGAGAAAAGAAGAGGAAGATAGCGATACCCAAATCGAGGCCCCAGGGGGGTCGTTCGGGGGGGGGGGGGGGGGGGGGGGGCGAGCTAATGTCTAGATTGACAAAGTGCTGGTATTCTGGGATTGACAAAGTGCTGGTATTCTGGGACTCCCAGATGCCTGCGGTCGCGCGCTCTCTCTGTTGCTATTCTGCCGCTCCTGCAACGCGCTGAAATAATGCAAACATCAACGCGCCGCCTCGGCAAGGTGGCGCCCGCTATCGTGGACGCGATTCTGACAAACTTCCCAGATGGCCTGCCGGATGACTCAAGGCATCGGGAAAAGGCTCACTATCTTTTTCTCTCTCTCTCTCTCTCTCTCTCTCTACAAACTGTAATGGAGCGTGGCGATCCACGGTCATTCCCAATCAATAAACCAGCTACAACTACGATGGCCAATCGTACTTCGCAGGCGTTTACTGCCGGGGTCGCCCATCACTTGCATGGTCGCGCCCACTGCGTCAGCGCGATGCACGAGGCAAGCGTGACCACCACCGAGTCGGTCTGACGCGGTGAAAGAGTTGCGCTCGAGCCGCGAATTCTTCGCTTGCTCGCGCCGCATTGTCGTCTTTCGCGAGGTCGCGCATGCGACTGTCCAGGCCTGTGAGAATCTGCGCCAAACTGCTCATCTCATTCTTCTTGTAGATGCACATCAGAGGGCCCTCGACGCGCTGCCCCTCCGTGACCGGATGCGCGGGCTCGGCCCGCTCCGGGGGCCTCGACCCGCGGCGCTCAGACGATTCGCCCGGCGCTCCGCCGTCGGTCGCCGCCGCCTCTGGCGGCGGTGGCGGCGAGGGCAATCTCACCCAGGGCTCTTTGACCTACGTCCAAAGCTTCTTGTCCTCTGAACAGTGCACGATAGGCCGTGCATCAGCCTGCTGTTGGGCTGCTTCGCCATCCACCTCGTGGCTCCCGGCGTTTTCGAGGTGCTGCTTCAAAAGGTCGGCGAGCGCGTTGCTCGGCTGCTCTTCCGTCTTCATCGCCGCGGCCTTCATCTCCAAGCACTGCGGGCCCCGTGCCGGGCAATCTGGGCAATGCGCGAGAGCGATCTCCACTTGCTCTGAAAGGCTCACTGTCTCTCGCCCAAGGATGTGCTTGAGCCCTAGTGCCCGCGGAAGACTGGCGCCTTGATTGATCTACGCTGGCGCCTTCAATGAATAGTTCGACCGCCCCGACAACTCAACCTGCCCCATCCCTCCTAAACACTTCCACGCGGAAGACTGGCCCACATGTTTCGCGCCTAAATATGCCGCGCATTCTTCCCTGGGAACTTTGGTCGCGACAATTCCTGCCTGGGCGACGTTGTTCTGGGCCCACCAGGATTGCGCGCGCAGGTGGCGAATATTGCCCGCACCTCTCCTGGTCGCCATCGCTTCCGCTGAAGAGCTGCCCGCGCGTAGTCGGCAATTCACGGCAATGCCGAAGTCTCTCGCCATCGCTCTGGACCGAGGCACGCGCCGATGCCATCCACAGTGGCGTGTGAGTCACTCTCCAGAACTCAATGCCAAGGCTGTCTGAGTAGACGAACAACTACGCATGCAATGCCCCCCGCGAAACTGCGCACATCCGCTTGCGCTCCCCCTTGCGCCTCAACATCCGGCGCGGTCACTGCCCGCGTAGACATCGCAAAATGGTCGCGGGGCTCGCGTGGGGGACCTCTGGCACGCGCGCGGGCAGTTCACTGTGTAATTTCTAAAAATATGCCACTGTGGGTTTCGACATTCCCAGCGCTACCTCTCCCCCTGCAAATTGCAACGCTGCAAGGTCTGACGCTGGAATATTGATTCGCGCCCAGCCGTCTCGAAATAACGATGTCATCTGGGCGCCCAAGAACTTCGCATTTTGACACTCGCTTTGTTTTAAATTCCTGGGGGGGGGGGGGGCCACGGACACCGAAGCGCAGCGTGCTCTGCCTAGATCCAACTGCGACGCAACAATTTCAGCACGTCGGTCGCCAGGTTCGCATGCCAATAACGGCTTCCAATAATCACTATCCAGAAACCAACGAATTATCCTGTTCAAACACAAGATCTCTTGAGCGCGGCGTTGGGGGTCGCCCAAAGCACCACGAACTTTGACATCAAACTCTGACTGCGCGAATTTCGTAAACCAGCAAAAATCCAAATCCGCGCCGACTGCCATAAAACCGCCCCCGTGCACTTAACATTTGATATATATATATATAGATATATCGCTCTTGTTGTCTGGATGCACGGATTCCAAACACCTTTTTCACAACTGCCCCTTTTCGTTGCAACTGCGTTTTCCGCCTCCAAAGTTTAAACGGCATCACGAATACCGCATATCGACGCGCGACGACGACCCACCATGCCAGGGGCAGCGTCCTCGGGTGGAAACTGCACGCGCACTCCACGAGCGGCAGGCGCACGAAAGCGCGCGCGTCGAACATCCAAGAAACTCCTGCACGCACGGGATAAATTATCTGTTCCCGCAGTCACACACAGACCCAGCATGAACCTCGAGCGGCGGCCAAGCGGCGCAGCGCACTCCGGCAGCTGCCGCGCGAGTCGAGCCCGCGGAGACCCACGCCGCCTTGTCCCCAGAAAAGGAACTAGGATCAATGCCCACGCTATTCACGCCGTCACAGGCAACCTCATTGGTGCTCATGTCTGCATCCGACTTCCGATTATTCATACTGTCTTCTGCCGAAGCGTCGTTGACATAGTCGCCAGACGCGACGGCGGATGGGAAGTTCTCGCCCGCGACCGACATAACGCACTTGACCCGCGGGCGCGGCACGGCGGCCCCGATGTCTTGCAACAGGTCGGCTATTCGGCCCTGGGCCCCTGAGTCCATGGACCCCCGTTCCCTCTGCCGTGAATGCGGCAATCGCTGTCGCGCTAGCCGTGCCCCCCATCTTCCACCGTCGAGCTGGGTGAACGCGTGGATCCGTAGAATCCTCTTTGGTCCTCTTCAGCCTAGCCGCTCCACGCGCAAGGTCATCTGTCTGCGCTGCGTCGGGGGTCCAGCATCGCGGGTCGCAATTGAAAACCACGCGAATATGCGTCGTCTTCTTCCTGCCCGCCAGCGGCAGAGGCTGGCGAAGCTCCTTGCGAGACGTACCCACTGCGACGACGTTGCGCTCGAAGGACTCGCCCGTTCGTGCTATGATATGTTCGAGCTTGGGCTCTCCCCTCTCGGGGGCAGCTAAGCACTCGGACCGTCCTGCAATAATAACCTCCTTCTCGGCCAACGAGCCACCCCCGACGCTGAATCACACAGCTCTCCGCTCAGCTCCAGCAGGCAGCGGCGGGGCAGGAGGAGGTCCGGAGGGTCCGTCGTCGCCTGCCGGGCCCTCTCCCGCCGCGCCCACAGCCGCCTCTCCTGCGCCATCGTCATGGGCAGGACGCGGTGGCATCTCAATCTCTGCTTCGCTTCCAGCTGGCCCGCTCGGCGACGCGGACCCCCCACCGAACGACTGGCCGCCGTCCGGGGGCTTCTTTGGCGAACGGTCGGCGACGCAGTCTCTGGACTGCAGGCCTCTCAGATCGACCGAAGACATCGTCGTAGACGCAATGTCGCAGGCTTTCCTCAACGGGAAGTGAACAACAGCTCCTGGACACTCGTCGTCAGCAGCGCCGTCTTGCCCCGTTTCGACGACCGCCTCGACGCCAATGTCAACGCAAATATGTTCCGACCTTTCCACGATAGGTCTCCGCCCTTCTTTATTCAGGCCGGTCTGGAAGTCGAGTCCGCCCAAATGGTCAAGCGGCATGCAATTATTATCGGGCCCTACTCGCCCCCCCGCACGATGAACGCAGCCCAAGTAGATGCCGACCCTGGTCCGGGAACCAGTCCCGGGTCGCTCAACGCGAGACGCAGGAGGCGGCGGGCACCGCCCATTGAAAGATGCACCGTATGTCTTTGCCCACGCTGATCCGTCAGCCCCTCCCTCCTGCGCACGGCGGCACGAGCAAAAATAAGGGGCGGCATGCACCTAGCATGGAGCCGGCAAGCCTGCCAGCACGAGAATGGTTCTGGCCCCGCCCTGCACAATAGCATGATAGCGTTGACTCACTCCGCCACCGAGTTGTGATTCTGGTCTGCGGGCTGCGTGGAATCGCGAACGGTCATGGACTCGATCAAGGGACGCGCGTTCAGCGACTTGCATGCCCCCTGAGTTCGGGCGCCGTGTCCGCATAGATGCAGCCCAGCTCCTCGGCGGGCGCCCTCGGGTTCAAGAGGAAGTCGACCACCTGGTCCGCCGATTTGTCGCGAATGCTCTGGTGTGCCAGGAATCCCGCGCACCGGTCGCGCAGCGTCGCGCACGAGGTTTCCCCGCGGAGCCCCCTCGATAGCTCATCAGCTCATCAGCCGTTAACCAGCAGCCCATGGCGCGCAAGGCCCCCGGACCCTGTCGGCTCAAAGCATAGTCACGTTATGGTTGTAAGCCTTGATATTATTCTGCCTCTGTCGCGCCCTCAACGCCCTCGCCCACCGGCACGTGGAACCGATCGGATTTTCAGGTATATGCACGAACCGATACTGCCGGGAAACAGCCCCACGCTGGAAGCGCTCGTATTTCGCCGTTCCTTCGGGCCCTGCTTCTTCCATTGGGTCGTCACCGTGGTCGTCGACTACCTCCGCGGCCCCTGGCGCCTCGGGCGCCGCCACGGCTACCTCGTATGTGCCTGGAGCGGGTACCGTCGTCGAGCGACTAGGCGCGGTCTCGCCCACCCTTCGGTCTTGACGTCGCGCACCGGCAGCATGGCCGCGGTCGGGCATCGGCGCCAATGAAAAGTTTCTGCTAACAAGAACCGCGTCAATGTTCACCCATCCAAGTCTCGCCGCTTCGCGGGGCTGGTAGTAGGAGTAGGTGAGCATATCAGACATCGGTGAAGCTGCTCCACCCGCGGCCAGGAGTCCTTCGGCGCCGTCCGAGTGGATGGCCAGCTTGCCATTCGCGTGGGGGTCTTCTGCCATCACCTTCCGCGAGCGCAGCTCGAGGGTTGCGCGATGCCTGATCGCCTGGAATGGGGGGCCCCCCACCGTGCCAGGATCATCCAGGCTAGACCTCGCGCCGATCTCCACGCGCGCCCACCGTCGAAGCCCAGGCGGGCCTGCCGGAGCTGCCTCGTATACTTGACCCATGGCCCCTCTGCCCTCCAATATGAGATAGGGGATCTTGCCCTCGACTGAGAGATCCAACCTTCTTCCCTGGGGCGGCAGCAGGCACGGTGCTCCGCCGGCCCCCCAATGAAAACTGCAGCCGCGGTCCACGCAGAGCTCTCCCAGTGATATCAAAGTCGGAGTCTCTGGCGTGACGATTGTTTCAGTGTCCCCACTGTTCAGCTCGCCACTGGCGACCCCGACCGCGCCGGCGGCTCGCGACTGGCGCCCGCCGCACTCAGGGCGACGGGGGCGCCCGGCGGGGAGATCTGATCCATCATCCCCGCGCCTCGCAGGCACCTGACAGATATCAGGCTTGAACCGCACATGTCGACGATGAACCGCATGGATCCAAGCCGCACAAGGCCCACCTTCTTACCACCCTTGAACTCTCGTTGTTTCTTAGCAAACGCAGCGGCGACGCGGTCGCCGTCATGCCCGTTGCTGGCGTCGCTGAGATCGCCATCGGACTGTCGCCCCCAGCCTACCCACCTACGCGAGACCTCCTGCTCAAAAGCAGCGACGTCGCCAAACGACATTTGCGCGTGAATATGCACCTTACGCGCTTGCTTCCTAGCCCACTGAGGATCAAACTCGAAAGGAGTTCCCGTGCACCGGGCATCAATCTCGCGTCTCTACGCATCGATCGAAGCGCCCGGGTGGCCGGGCGCGGCGCGCTCGGACCAATGCGCACCTTCCATCGTCCGTTGACTGAAGGGCGCCTCTGCATACCTGCTCGCTTGGATAGAGCGCCCCGGCCCGGCCCCCCATTATTCGGCAGTTCGAGAGCCCATCTCGGGAGCGACGCGATCCCTCCAGCCTGAAGGCACCTCAGCAGCTCCACAAGCAGGTCATCCACGATCCCACCATGTTCGCATGCCGGCGCAGCAAGACTGCCATCTCCACCTTCAGATGCATAGTCGTCACGATCTTAATAATCCCTGCGACGAGAGTCTCGTCGAAGTCTGGCCGACCCGCCAAGCGGCGGCGCTAAGAATTCTGATCCAGCGCAGAAAACTGCAGGAGCAGCGCATAGCGACACCCCCATCCTTGGGACAAGACAGCAACGCTCCGTCTCGGACCCCCCAAACCGGCGCCGGCGACGCAGTCGCCGGGGGCCGGCCGGTCAGGCCACGGATGTCCAGCGGCATTGGGCCTGCCCCAACACTCCATCCCGAATTGGCAAGTCTGCCCGGCCAGATGCTGCCTGCATTGTCGCTTCTCCTTGCATTGCCGCCCCCCTTCGAACTGCCCCGGTCGTTGCTTTGCCCAGGTGCAGCGTTCTTCTTGAAATTCTGCGCCGCTTCAAACATCTGTCCCCGGCTGCGCTTGCAAGGAAGAGTCTTGCCGATCTTGCCCACGCGAGCCTCGCACTTGTCGCGGGAGGGGCTTCCCCTCCTCAGCGGCCTGCCTGTCTATGCTCGCGAGGACATTTGTCAGACGACAACGGGCGAGAACCGCGGCCGAATGCATAGCATATCCCGTTCTTCTTGGAATTGGCACTGGCCGCGCGGCTCGGCGATCGACCCCGGCCCTGGCCTCCGCCCTTGGATCTGTCAGCGGGGCGCTCCTCGCTCCTGCCGCGCCCCCTGTCTCTCCCCTTTTCCGCCGCCTTTCTCTGTCCTTCTGCTTCTTCCCACTGCTCCCCCCGCCATCCTGGCTAGCCTGGGCAGGCGCGGCTGGTCCTGGAGCAGCAGGGCCACCACTTCCTTCCGGGCGCAAGCATTGGCATTGAGCTCGGGGGAATGGGCACTTGCCCCGTGGGAACTGGTTGCAGGGAACCGACTTCTTGAGGCAACCATCCTTCATGCAGAATTTCTGCCCACCCTCGCCTGCACGCCCGAGCCCCCCATGGAAGGCCGCGGGCAGTCAGCGTTCTCCGCTATTTCTCGCGGTCGACGGGCCCGCGCCCCTCGTGCATGAAATCGCTGACCTTCGATGGCAAACACTCGTAAGTCTTCAGTCCTGCGCCACACTCGTCGCTGCAATGATCATGGATCGCCAGCGCGCGTTCCACGCAAGGACACATCTGCATCTGCCGGTAGACATGTTCCTGTATAGCGGGGCGGACGGAGTCACTAAATTCCGTCATCTCGCTGGGCGTTCTCACTCACTCGCCATAGAAATGGAATGGGCCGCCACGTGCCGTCTTAGTCTCCACGAGGCCCGCGCACGCGCACACTTGACCGCGATCCTGGCGGGCGGTCACGCGGGCAGCAGTGACGCGCAGAATCTCGACCCTTAATCATATTCCTGGTGGCTTGCGTGTAGATGTCTAACCGTTAAATCTCGCTCGCTGGGCGTGGATGCTGCGACGAGGAATCACTATCCCTGACTACCTTGTTGATATTAGCCACGCGATCCGCTGCAATCATTCGGTTAAGCCAGACAAAGTGGCCGGAGTCATTCAACTCGTCTGCCTCAACGTCGCACGCGCCCGCTATCCACCCGACTGTTTCACGCGGCGCCACCATCGATTGCAGTTGGATGCGTCGGGGGTCGTTTCCAAGACAGCATTCTCAGTCTTACCAGCATCACGTCAGCGCTGGGCGGTGGCAGGGGCCTCGTCCACCAGGGGAACGGGGGCTCCACCGTCTCCGCCGCCTCCGGGAGGGCCGCCATCAGGCGGTCCTCCGCCGCGCCGACGCCGGCGATCAGCATCGTCGCCCCCTCCCTCATCGGGGGTCGGGCATAACTCGTCATCAAGGCCACATTTCCCATCGCCCTCATCATCGCCACCACTATCTCCGCCATCATCGTCTGGAGGGCTCGCGCCTGGATGCTCCGAGGCTGGCGCCTTCTTCGGGGGAGTCGCTTCATCCTTTTTTCCCTTCGCTGGGAGAGACTGGACAAGCCCCCTGGCCCCGGCGGCGCGCATCCCGGGAAAGAGGTTCAAAAACGAACTCGCGCCGGCTCAGCGTGGGCCTTGATATCCCCTTGCCGCTGAGCCTCGTTCTCAGCCCCTCCCCTTCCTGGGCCTGCCGCTGCATCGCGGCGGCAGCCTCGGCTCGTTGTTCTCGCGCCCCCTGGATCTTCGCCTGGCGCTCAACCCGGGCCCTGGCATGGCCCTCTTCCCGCTGCACCGCTCGCTCGAGCATTTCCCCGCGTCTCTCATTCTCGGCCAAGGCGGCCCGTTCGAACTCGAGCAGCCCCTTTTGACTCAGCGCTCTCCGCCACGCGCCCATCTCCGCCGGAGGACCATCCGCCGGCAAACGCAGGCAATGGCGGGCAGTCAAATGGGCCAGCCCCTGATGCGGAGGCAGCGGCGATCCGTTCCTCGAGCTTCTGTCTCGCCTCACGCTCCTCATCCTCTTCTCTCTCGTGCCAGCTCTCCGCTGCGCCGTCTCCCCGCGTCGCCCCGCGGTCAAAGCAGCGCGCGTGCATCTCTCGTCCTCCGGGGCAAAATGGCCGTCGCAAACGCCCGCGTCGCACGAACTGCAGTCGCGGGATGCCGCCCGGGGGCGCGCGAAGCACCGCGGCGCGCCCGCGCAAGGGCGACGCGCACCTTGCCTCGGCGCACCCGGCCCCCCCGCGGGCGGCGCCGGCAGCGGGGGGGCCCGCGCAGCGACCGCGCCCTAGGATCCGCAGTCGACCCGGCCCCCGCCGACGCCGCCGAGGACATCTCATTGAGCTCGCGATGCAGCCTGCCCCGTTCGGCCCCCCCGCCCTTCATCGCCTGCGCGACCTTCGGCCCCGCCATTCGAGCGTCGGCGATGACTTTCTCCTCGCCGCGCGCCTCGATCAGCTGCGCTTCTTCCCGGGCGCGTCGGACTGCGGCAGCAGAGCGAGAATGGATCCCACCAGCGGCGGCACGATCTGCCCCGGACTGCTCGACGGCGGCAGCTGCCTCTTGAGCCAGGCGCGCATTCCGATCTTCTGCTGCCTAAAGCTCCTGGGCCGCCTGCGACATAGTCGCGCGTTGGGCCCCCCCAGCCCCCGGGGCGACGCGCCTGGCTTCTTCTGCAGCGTGTTCCCCCTGAAACGCGCATGACGTTCGGACGCAGCAATTGCCCCCAGCCTGTCGGCAGGCCCCCGCATCTCTGCAGTCGTCGCCAAGGCCTGCTCGACCGCCACCGCCTGACGGCGCCCCTCAAAAAGTTCCACGGCACCCACGATTGCCTCGCGGCCCCGCGCCAGCTGAAGAGCAGCGGCAGCCAGTTGCTGCACCTCTGACTGTCGAATTGCTCGCTCATCTCGGCCATGTGTCTTTCTCTGGCCTCCATGATCTCGGGCCTCTTCTTTTCCCCAGCCTCGCGCCGCTCATTCGCGCGCAAACCTGCGCAGTCGCGCGACGCTGGGGCGCGGCGCGTCGGGCATGGGAAGTCCAGGTTGCAGAGGCCACAAACATGGAAGCACCCATGCCAGACCGGCTTCTTACTTTGGCCTAGCGCACCAGGACATCGAGTCTCGGGAATCACGGCACATTGCGGCCTAAACTAAGCACACTTCGCGCAGATGCGCACGATGAATGCACTGGACCGACCTGATAGATTTGATAAATCGGACGCCCCCGACCGCGGCCTCGGGGCTCTCGGTCTACCCCTTTTTTCCGAACTCCCCTTACGAGAAGAGCTGGTCCACGGGCCAGGCGCCGCAGGCATTGCGTTCGAATGTCGATAGCCAAGCCGAGCAGGACGCGGGGAAGACCCGAGTGCATAGCCACCGGGCCCTCCCACCAGAGCGCGCACGGGCCCGCCCTCGGAAATGCCGTCAGACCTCTCCCGCGTAATGTGCGGGGACGCAACTGAAAGGCTGACAGTATCGCGCCTTTGCTCGCAGGTGGCTCTGACTGGGCTGCCCGCGGGCCCTCCACGATCTCCTCGAGACCCCGTTCTAGCGAGTCATCGGAAGGAATCGCAGCCTCCTCGCCATCGGCGAGGGGCACCTGCCTGGGAAGCGGGTCATCGGCCAGCGGGACAAGAGAAATGATGCCAGAGGCCTCCGCCCCCCTCCCTGCGGCAGACGGACGCCATCATAGGCAATCGGTTTCGGCGTCGATTTGCAGGAGAAGTCCTCCCCGAACGACATAGATATCACATCCTGCTCGCCGTCCGAGAGGTCAAAGGGAATGTCAGGTTGTCCAGCGATTGGAAGCGGCACCTGGTCGCCGCGCCCGTGCCAGTCGGGCTCCTCGTCGCCAGTAGCCTTCGGGGTGCCTGGCGAATGTTCATCGCCATAGGAAATATTCCAGCTGACTTTTGGATAACGAAGTTGGTTTTGCCCCCCGACATGGTCGGTAGAAAAAGCCCCGGGAACCTTCATACTCAAGCCGTGACATATGTCATATGTAGTATGTCCATCATCCACTGAAGGGAGAAACATAGTGACCCCATCTTGTGGCATCGCTTTCGTCATTGATAGAACTTATGGCTGGTAGCCAATAGTTTGCCTGTCATCCGTCAGGAGGGGAGCCTTCACAGCCCGATTAAACGGCAACGCGTGGAGTTGTTGTTCATGATGATCTCCTCCTTGCATGCTCACATCCAAGCGACATATGAGAGAGGTACTCCTTGTAGCCATGGTTTGGTATGATCTTATGTTGTTAAGCTATGGCTAAGATCGCGTTGCTGTGGGGAAGGCCGGCCGGCGGACGGGCGCGCGCGGCGGGCGGGCCGAACCACCTTTTCGGCGACCGAAGCCAACACAGTTTCGGTAAATGTCAGCTAATGAGGTTGGGGCAAGGCAAGGGTGTGACAAAATCAACCCGAATGCTGGGCCCTCAGGGCCTTGCGAACAGGGGCATGCATGCATAAGATCAATGGCCCATTTGGGCGCGTGGAGGGAGTAGACAGGGCGAGTGGCAACCTCACGCTTGCATTTAATCAAGCCTTCGCCCCACCAGGAACAAATATATTGGTCTGAGTCGGGGTTGGCCAAGAGCCCTCGGCACAAAGCAGACTCGTATACAATCCCGGAGGCAGAGATGACAGCGCTCTCTAGCTGCGCCGCCGCAACAGCTAAGAGGACCAGTCGAATCTTCCCCAAAGGATTGGTCTGCGGAAGGACTTGTCAAATCGCTGGCGGTGGAGAAACGCAACGGAATTGGGGTGGGCTGCCAAATCAGATCGAGAGCGTCAAGATCAGCATCGATGTCTCCCAAAGCTCCAAGGAAGGCAATACTGAAGATGTCTCCCACCAGAGTGGACCCAGGACGCGGGCCAACAGTAGGTCGGGCCCACATGGAGGCCCAGGCAACTATCCAAAGAAAATCACTCCGCATCTCCCGCAGGAGGAGGAGGAGGCGCTGGTCTTCAAAATTATCGCCAAAGAGCAGGGTCTACCTAACTGAGCTCGGACCTCATTCTAAAGAAAAGGGTTGGAGGCCATAGTCTCCAGAGCGTACTCCAGGCCAGATTCTCTTCCTCCAGAGCGTCCTCCTCCTCCTCATTTTCCCGCCTCCTCCACCTCCTCCTCCTCCTCCTCCTCCTCCTCTTCCTCCTCCTCCTCCTCCTCCTCCTCCTCCTCCTCCTCCTCCTCCTCCTCCTCCTCCCCGTTTCTGGAGCTGCCTCGCCCCCCTTTTCTCCACGCCTGCTCCTCCTCCACCACAGCCTCCACCAGCTCCGTCTCATCCTCTCCGCCCCTCTCCCCGCGCACTCGCACCCCTCCTCCCCCGCCCCACATGCGAACCCAACCCCTACCCACCACGATTTCTGAGGGAGGGTGGGGGGGTCACTTCGCTCGGGAGCTCCCGAGCGAAGTGAACCCCACCCTCCCCCTCAGAGATCGTGGGGGGGCAGGGGCAGGGCTCGCACGTGGCCCCTCAGCTAGGGGAGGGTGGGGGGCGGGGCGCCGCCTCCAGCATGTAGCCGTCGTGCCCGCGGTAAGGCTCTGGGCCGGGGGCGAGGAGCTGGCTGAACCAGCCCTCACCCTGGGGGGGGGGGCGCGGGTGGGCGGCCGCCGGGGCGAGGAGGGGCTCGAAGTGGCAGTCGGCACGGCAGGACGGGAGAGGAGGGCGACGACGAGGAGGAGGAGGAGGAGGACGACGACGAAGAGGCGGGAGGAGGAGGAGGAGGCGGGAGAAGGAGGAGGAGGAGGCGGGAGGAGGAGGAGGAGGCGGGAGAAGGAGGAGGGAAGGGAGGAGGAAGCACGAGGAGAGGTGATGAGAAGAAGGAAAGGAAGGCAGGAGGAGGAGGAGGAGGAGGAGGAGGAGGAGGCAGGAGCAGTAGAAGGAGGAGGAGGAGAGGGCAGGAGTTGGAGGCAGGAGGAGGGCAGAAGGAGGGGGGGGAGGAGGAGGAGGAGGAGGAGGAGGAGGAGGAGGGAGGAGGAGGAGGAGGAGGAGGAGGAGGAGGCAGGATGGGCAGGGAGCAGCAGGAGGATGCAGCAGTACATTACAGGAGCGGCATACGCAAAGACGCGCCCCGTGCAGCCTGCCACAGGCCTTTCATGCACCGTCTCTCCGTTCAAGCGCCTTCATTTGATATAGGAACGGCACGCGCTCAAACCTACAGGGAGGAGGAATAGGGAAGGGAACTGCACATGTAGAGCAGGGGAGGTGTCAAGCACGCGCAGGATGCAGGAAGAGCTGGCTCGAGCTCCCTCCACATTGGGGTTCTCACTATGCTGACCCAGGCTGCTGTCTCAGCAGGTACACTCAACGACGGCTAGGAAGGCGCGAGGACCTCTGGGAAGCGCCGCCGCCCACTCGGAAGGCCTGCCACGCTCTCGCTTCCCCCCCAGGCTCGCCGCCGAAGACGGCCGCTAGCCGCGATGACTACACGAGGCAGTTCGAGGACGGCGGCGCTGCAATGCGGACGCCGAGCCCTTGCCCTCGGAGTACCTCTTCGACGCTGCAGCCTGAAGAGACGCTGGCCCTGAGCTCGGCGCAGCCTGGCGCCCTCACGACGTCATGCAGATTGGCCTTCAGAGTCCACATCTGGAGATCCTCAGCACATGAGCATCGTTTGACCGAACCTCATCCCCACTGGTGTGGCTTGGCCCCGCTGGCCGATTTACCCACCTGGGTGAGGACATACGCTGATCCCGTCGGGTTTCGCGTGGCTTCATCGGCGAGCAGCGCCGAGGCGTCTGAACTGCTTGCTCCGCGCACCGAAGAAGGAGGAGGAGGAGGAGGAGGGCGACGACGACAACGTCGACGACGACGACAACGACGACGACGAGGACGCGAGGCGACGGGGGTGCGACGGCCACAACATAGCCGCCAAACCGACAGACAGGCCCAGTTCCTTAGAAAAGACAAACCGATGTGTGCTGTGACGTGCGCTGGCGCACCTGGCGCACTCCGCACTCTGCGCGCGACGCGCCAGTGGCGCACCTGGCGCGACTGGAGCACGTGGTTCACTGCGCGCACGTGGAGCAGGTGCACCAGGCGCGCCTAGCAGGCTTGGGCCCACGGAGCACCTGGCGCATCTAGTGCGCGTGGCACACCTCCTGACTGGTGTCTGCATTGAATCCCGATGGCTGTCGATGGCGGCCCCTACCTATGCTGGGACTCGGGTGCTACTTAGTAGTGGGAGAGCGGGTGGGGGCGAGCGAGACAGCTTGCGGCGTTCCAGTTGGGACCTTGATCGCCCTTCCTTGCTATATACACCCCCTCTCCCACCCGACCGGCGAGCGGACGCCCCGCGATCACTTTGCTTTGGCTTCTGACAGGGACGGACGGCGGCGGTGCAGGCATATTGCCTGCTGTGTGCAATGCCGACACCCCCGGCCATCCCTTGCAAAAAACAATCTGGATCATGCGCGGACGCTCCGCCAGGAGGCCGGCATGCTGCCTGCGGCGAGCAATCCACTCCAACAAACAACCCAGAACGCATGTTGCACCGAAGTCCGAATCATGCGCCGACGCTCCGCGGTCACTTCGCCTTGGCTTCTGACAGGGATGGCGGGGGAGTCGGCAGATTGCCTGCTGCGTGCAGGCCTACAATCCGCTGCAACCCGACAATTCGTGCAAAGTGAGTTTGCCAGGAACGGTGGGCAGGCGGCATGCTGCCTGCTGCTCGCACGCCTACCACCCCTGTGGAAGACAAGTGCAAAGTGATTGTGGATGCACACCCAAACACACACACACACACACACACACACACACACACACACACAATATACACACACACAGTGCACAATGCTCGCAAGCCCGCCGTTACTTTGCATTGGTTGTGACAGGGATGGTGGAGCGGTCGACGTATTGCCCCATGTGGCGCACCTGGCCTCGCGGGCTTCGCGCACCTGGCTGGCTTCTACCTTGGTTCCGGATGGGTGTCAGTGGTGGCCCCTGCCTGTGCTGAGACTCGGGTGCTACTTCTGTAGTGGGAGGTCGAGTGGGAGTGAACGACAGGGTTTGTGGCTTGGGGCAGCTTGACCCCTCCCCCTACCCCCCCTCCGGGATCTGGAGGAGGGGGGGGCGCGAGGGATTAGAGCGTCCAAAATGGCCAAGATGACTCCAAGAGGGCCAAGATAGTCCAAGGCGGCCTCCAAGATGGCACAAGATAGCGCGGGGTGACTCAATATAGCCTCCAACATACCTCCAAGAGAGCCCAAGATGGGTCCAAGAGGCCACCGAGCCTCCCAAGGACGCCCCCGGCCTCCCAAGGAGGCCCCCGAGAGGCAACCATCCTTCAAAAACCAAACGCAAGTCAATGAGTAGAGCATTACCGTTAGCTTTTGAGGCCTCAAGATGGCTTCAGTATGGACCAAGCGGAACCCCGTAGGACTTCAAGGCAGTCCCAAGAGGGCCCAAGAGCACCCCAAGAGCTTTCCAAGAGGGACGCAAGAGGGTGATTCTTCGGGTCGACGAGTGCAGCCAACGTATCGACGCCACCCACTGCTGTCCTCGATGGCCTCCAAAATGGCCCTGAGAGGGCCCCAAGATGGCCCCGAGGACCCAAAAAGAACCCCAAACTGCAAACAGGCTCCGCGAAGGCATTCTGGTTAACTCATGGGTCTGCTCGGCTTGAGCCCGAGCTTCGGTTCGACGGCCGACACCCCCCCTTTGATCCGCTGCTTGCTCCTACACTTCTCTGGTCAAGCAAGGCAACTCGGCTGGGCATCGTTTCTGGATGTGTTACTGAGGATACGCAAATGGACGCCAGTGGAAGGGGCTTCTGAGACCGCGGCGTGGCACTTGAGACTTCGACAAGTGCGAGTGAGAGCGTCGTGCGGCGACCCTGTGGGCGAAGCCGAGCGGACCTGATAAGTCGGCATCGCCCGTCTCGACAAAAGTCCCTCTCCCTGGGGTCTCTTTCGGAACCACGCAAGCAAAGCGTCAGGGACTGAGTCCGTGTGCAACCGGCGGCGACGAGGCGGCGACGGGCGGGCACCGAGCGAAAGTCTGGCACGCCCCGCCAGCGCAAGAATCGGCCACAGGGCGGCAGCGGGCTGCAGGCCTCCTGGACCAGGGGACGGGGTCGGAGGATCGCGCCGCATCGCCGATGCGTTGGCGGTGCATCGTCGATGCATCGGCGATGCGGCGCGATCCTCCGACCAAATCTGCTCGGACCCTCATCCGCCTCCTCCACCCTCCCTCTTCCCCTCCCGCTCTTCCTCCTCCTCCGCCTCCTGCCCGCCCGTGCTCGTTTCCATCTTCGTCGTCTTCAGGGTCGGCGGCACTGGCCGTAAGGCCTTCGCAATCTGCTCGGGCCTGAGTATCGTTTAACCGATCCCCATCCCCAGCGGCGTGGCCTGGGCCCCACTGGCCCATTTACACCCCCAGATGGGGATGCAGGCCGCTCCCCTCGGGCTTCGAGGGGTGTATCCCCAACTGGGGCGGTAATTTGGCGGGTGTCTCGAAGGGGATGGGGATGGAGATGGGGATCGGATAAACGGTACTCCAGATTTCGTAATAAAGGGAGGGGGGTCTGATTTCGGGGGGGGTCTCTTCCAGGCTATCTTGGAGGGCCTGGGGGGGTCTGGGGACGGAGTTTTGGAGGGTTCTCCCACGGGGGAGGTCTGAAATGGCTTGTCTTGGAGGGTCCAGACCCCCTCCCTTTTATTACGAAGTCTGGAGTACTGATGGGAGGCCCAGGCTGGCACGCCCAGCGAGCGCACGGGGAGGCGGCGAGGCGGCGAGGCGGCGGGCACCGGGCGAGAGGTCGGGGCGCCCGGCCCGCCACGGAGAGACCAAAAGGAGAAAGCCTGTGCGTGCGGGCACCGTCTGGGGAATCGTCCATGCTTTGAATATCTTCCTCCGCCATCCTTCATCGGACCTCCGTCCCTCCGTCCTCCTCCTCCTCCTTATCCTTATCCTCCTCATCCTCGTTCCTCGTTAATCATCATTTCTCCCCCTCCACCTCCTTCCATATCCTCCATCCGCATCCCTCCCCATACCTCATCGCCCCTCCTCCTCTACTCCGCCCCCTCCTTCCTTACCTTCATCCCTCCTCCTGCCTCCTGCCTCCTGACTCCTGCCTCCTGCTTCCTGCCCCATGCCTCCTCCCTCCTGCTCCTCCTTCCGTCCATCAATCCACCCGTCCCTCATCGTTCCTCCTCCCCTCCTCCCTCCCTACCCACGCCTCCCCCCTCCATTCTTCCCCCGAAGTCGTCCGTCCTCCGCTCCTCCCCTCCCCCCTCTGGTCGGGGCTGCCCGGCGGTCGCCATGCTGCATGGCGGCAGCCCTCCGGGTCGAAAAAAAAGTCAGGGCGGCTGAAGCCAGTATGATAGTTCAGATTCGGCCTCCCTCCTCAGGGAGGCGGAGGAAGAGAGGGGAGGACAGGGACTGGTGGAGGGGGAGGGGGAGGGGGAGGGGGGGGGAGGGGGAGGAGGGGAGAGGGCAGGGGGGGGGGAGGGGGAGGGAGAGGGAAAGGGGGAGGGAGATCGCAACGAATCGGCGGGCCGAAGTCCGTCCGGGCACGGGGTGCTGGCGCCCGCTGCGCCCACCACTTCAGGAGGGAGGTGCCGCGTGTGAGTGGCAGGCGTGGCGCTAGCCTCACCCCTGGCCCGGTCGGAAGCACCCCCACTGGAAAGCAGAAACGGGATGTGGTGATGAGGGCGACACTCGCCCCTTTCTGCACTCCCGCACAAAAAAGGGGCACTGGCTTTAAACGCCCCCTGGCATGCGCGCCAGAGCCCTGACGCGAGAAGGCGCCGCATTGGGGCACCTGGTCTGCGAAGCAGGTCGCCAGGCGTTCGCGCAGCGTGCGGCAAAGTGAGCGGAAACAACTGCAGACTGCTCCACCCAACGGGGGGGTGCAAGGGCCTTCCCGCGTGAACCCAAATGCGACAGGACCCGAGAACCAGCGGCCGTGCAAACACCTGGCGCCGCCCAGCCCCACACCCGCGGCATCACGAGGTACCGCCAGCCAGGGGCCAGGAATGGACAGGGGGACGTGCAGGGGCGCTGCCACCCCTCGGCGCACAAGGGGGTTTGCACCCCCCGCGGGGGGCCGAGTGCGGAACAGGTGAGAAGACCTCAGTGCGCCGCCCCATGGCCGCAGCCTGCACACGGGGCGTATCCAGGGGCCCTCACACGACGATGCAAGCCAGATCCCGCACAGACTGGTCCAAACCCTGCGCGGGCAATGCACCTGGGTGGCGCGCACCCGAAAAGGCCAACGGAAGACAGCAGCAGAAGACGGCGTTCATGGCAGCGGCGCCGAGAGGCAGCATGGAACATGGGGCTGTGCCCCCAAGAGGCAGCGAGCCGTCGGTCAGTCGACAGACGGCGTCGGAATGCAGGGTCGGACGAAAACGTCTTCGTCGTGGCATGTCGGGCCCCACCGGTGGTTGAAAGCGTCAAGCCAGGACAAGCGTCGGCCATGGGCGTCGTCCGCTTCCGTGGTGAGGCAGGCGTTGGTGCTGCAACGTGGGCATGGTGACCTCTTTGGCTGGTGTTCCTGAAAGTCGGCAGTCTCTCAGAATGAGGGTCGCTAAGGCCTGCGTCATGAGCGGCATCACGGTGGCTGGCTGGAGCGACGGCTTAGTGGCAACATTGAGCGGTTCCAGTGGTTCTTTTTCGGACACTCGGCGGGAGGGTCGCAGTGAACCACGGCCGCTGATTCCCCTCGGGGTCCGCGGACGGTCGGAATGAGGGTCGTCGATCTTCGTCGTCAGAAGTCGGGCAGTCGACAGTCGGTCGTCGGCGGTCACTCTGGCCGTCGGCGGACCAGCGTGGGCCTGCTGGCCCACGTAGCTGATGTCCCTGGGAGTCGGCAGACGCTCACACGTACAGTCACTACGGACTGCGTCATGGGCGACATCACGGAGACTGGCTGGAGAGTTGGCCCAGTGGCAGATCTGAGCGGCTCCGTTGGCGGTCGTCCAGCGGCCAGTTGGAGGGACGCACTGAGACCTGGCAGGTGCTCTGGCTGCTGCGTGGGGCGGATGGCCCCGTTGGCTGGCGCCAGTGGTACCGCAGTCGGTGAGCACTCAAAGGAAGGGTCACTATGAACTATGACATGGCCCAGTGGCCATGGCCAGCTCCAGTGGCAGCCGGTGGAAACCCGTCGGTAGGGCCGTGATGGTCTGGCACACGGGGGAAAGCTGCAAATCCGTCCTGGTGGCCTCCGTGCTCGGCGGGTGGCGGGGCTTCGGCATGGAAGACGGTCCCCATGTCACGCAGGGCTCCAAGCAGCCGACCACGGTGATCCTGAAGGCCTCCACGAGGAACGCCGCGAGGAGGATCAGGGTCACCCTGGCCGGCGGGGGGGCGTGGAGAGACGACCCACATGTCACGCAGCTCCACGAGGAACGCCGCGAGGAGGACGAGGGTCACCCTGCCCGGCGGGGGGGGGCGTGGGAGTTCGGCACGCAGAGCACGAAGATCATCGCGGACACCGCAAAGATCGGCACGGGGCGTCTGAAGCTCATACACTGGTTGCTCCTCGTGAAGATCACCTGGACGATCGGGAAGATCGTGCGCAAATGGATCAGGAAGAGCCAGGTCGTCCAGAGCGGGAATCCGAAGAACGTATCTCCCGTGATGGGCGAATTCAAAAAGCAGCACCGGACTTAGTAGCCAACTTCGGGGGCGCGAAGCACGGCACGAGGCAGCCGCCGCCCTCCGGACTCGAGCACGCTGGGTCGCTGAAGCAGTAGGCCACGCGGTGGTCACTGCCCGGAACGAAGTCAGAGCGGCGGCGAAGGACATGGCGGCGCGGTATGGAGGGGTGGTGGTGCAGATGACTTCTGCCATGGGATGGGCCTGCACATGCGGCCGCGCTCTGTCCTCGAGGATCCCGGACACGGTCTGGAGTGGAGGAGGGAAAGGGAGAGGGGGAGAGAAGGAGATGGGAAAGGACAGAAGAAGGAGATGGGAAAGGAGAGGAGAGGAGAGGACAGGAGAGGAGAGGAGAGGAGAGGAGGAGGAGAGGAGAGGAGGAGGAGGGGGAGGGAGAGGGGGAGGAGCAATGGAGCAGCGCCGAAGAGGCGCAACCGAGTCGCGAGCGCCCGGAAGGGACAGGCAACCAGGCCTGTCGGAAGAACACGGAGAGGAGGACAACGAATTCGCAGGCGGCTGCTCCCCTCCGCGGGGAGCGGCATCATCGCCGACCCTGCCGCTGCGTCCCCCTCCCAGCACCAGCGCCGGCGCCAGCCCCGCTCGCTGGCCCCTCGTCGTCGCGCGGCCCCGCAGCGTGCAGCCTGAGGAGAACCAGCGGCACGACCTCCTCGTCGGACGCCCTCGCGCCAGGGTGCTCGGGGTACTGCTCAGCCAGCTGCTCGCGCCCCAAGCGCCCGGCAGCGGGCTCCGCAGCAGGGGCCGCCGACGGCGGGGCGGCAGGCCCCCCGCCGTCGGCCCTCTCGTCGTCGGGCAGCTCCGACGCCGCCTCCCCCACGGCAGCAGCACCGGCCGCAGCAACCACCCCCGCGCCCCGCACCGTTGTCGGCCTCGACCGCAGACGCCACGGGCGCCGGCTCGAGCTCGAGGCCCGCGCGGGCATCCCCAGCGGCCGCGCCACCGCCAACCGCCCCTGCAGCGGCGGGCGCCTCCTCGGCCTTCGAGTCGATGGTCCATCTTGGCAGTCGCACGTCGCGACGCACGGCGCTGGCGACGGCGGCGCCGCCGCGCAGCCCGCACCGCGGGGTCCGCGTCTCCGCCAGGACGAACCAAGTTGCACCTCGTCGCCAGCCGCTGCGGCGGGCGGGGGCGGGGCCGAGACGGCGAACGCTGCCGCCGACACGGCGGACCTCGCCACCGCCGCGACCGTGCGCCTCGGCGCGCTACCCGCCCCGCGCACCAGCCACCTCGACGAGGAGGGCGGCCGACGCGGGATCCACAGCACCTCTGGCCGAGCGCGCAGCAGCCATCGCGGGGGCAGCAGGCCGAGCGCCAGGCATGCGAACGCTTGAGCTGAAATGTGGGAGAGGGGGAGGATAGGGAGGGGGAGGGGGAGGCGGAGTGGGATGAGGAGGACGGAGTAGGGAAGGAAAGAAGAGGGGCCAGGGACGGGCCGACGGGGATAGGGAGCAGTGGAGGATCAGGACGGGGAGGCATGAGGGAGAGGGGTGGGCAGAGGGGAAGGGTTAAGGAAGAGGAGGTGGGAGAGGGAAGAGGAAAACGGGGAGGAGGGGTACGGGAAGGGGGAGAAGGTGAACAAAGACACCGCATCCAAACTATCTCTGTGGAGCCGGCTGCCCTGGGAACAAAAAAAAGGCCTCGCGGGAGGGGGGGCCGCGCGGCCGCGCGGGGGTGGCTAACGCTGTCGGCGGCGTCCCAGCCGGGCGGCGCTGGCCCTGCCCTCTGCAGGAAGGGGGCTGTGGAGACGACGACGACGACGACGACGACGACGACGACGAGGACGACGACGACGACGACGACGACGACGGCGAACGGCAGGGAGGAGAAGGATGACGGAGAGGGGATGGCGGAGCCCTCCTCTCCCTCCTGGTGTTTTTCGTACCTCTTCTCCCACCGCCCCCTCATCCTCTATCCCTTCCCCCAGCCCACCCACCCACCTTGCCTCCTCGTCCTCCTCCAAATCTCCCCAATCATCGCTGTCATCGTCGTCCTCCTCCTCCTCCTCCACCTCTTCGTTATGCGTTCCTTTCCCTCCTCTCCCTGATCGGAAGAGCGCTGGAGGAGGACAGGGGAGAAGGCGGAGCAGGGTGAGAAAAAAACGAGGGGGGAGGGACGGGGAGGGAGCAGAAGGAACAGATAGGTGGAACAGGGTGAAGGAACAGGGACAGAGGAGGACGGGAGTGGAGGACGAGGGGAACGGGGTTGGTAGCGGAGCGGGGGGATCACGGATTGAGGACGACGAGGACGAGCGAGCAAAAGAGCGAACAACCAATGCGTAGCATCCCGTGGGCCCGTCTAAGGCTAGGCGGGCGAGGCCGCTCTCTCCGCCTGGCCTTATCTCTCTACTTCTCTATCGCTCTTTCTCTCCCCCCCCTCTCTCTGGTGATCCCTCTCTCTCTCTCTCTCTCTCTCTCTCTCTATATATATATATATCTTTCTCTCGGCGTATATCTCTTTCGCTCTCTCTCTCCCTCTCTCTAGTTTTGTCTCTCTCTCTCTCTCTCTCTCTCTCTCTCTCGCTATATAACTGCCTTTGTCTCTATCATTATCTCGTGTTCTTTCTCTCTCTCTCTCTCTCTTTCTCTCTCTATCTCTCGCTCTCTCTCTCTCTCTCTCTCTCTCTCTCTCTCTCTCTCTCTCTCTCTCTTTTCGGCCCACCCAAAGATCATGTTACTTCATGTCCTTCCTCCTCTCCGTCCACTCCACCGTGCCCCTGCACCACGGGCGCCCAAGCTCGAGGCCCCCGACTCGCCCAAACCGTGCATACAGCGCGAACAGGAGTCTTCGGATGTCCCGGCTTCGAGCGACGGTGACCACAGGACCCGGTGCCCGAATCCCCAGACTCGGGCGCGCCGTACAAATCACATCGTATTTCGTGGAGTTCCTCGGTATTCAAAGTTTTCGCTCCAGCCGAAGCTGCTTGAGACGTCGAAGGGCAGGTTGATTCATCATCGAATGCGCAGTTGCAGCTCGCTCGACCACATCCTCTCGTTCGCGGGCAAGGTGGCGAGAGACCACCTGAGTGTGCCATGTCAGGAGGGGCACAACTTGATGGACGCCCACATGACGGTCCTGAGAGGGATGCGGCAGTGATTTCATCTGGACGATCAGGATTTGCAGTTAGAGGCGCGGAACCTGGCGCTCAGGGCGGTCGAGATGGGGGGGCACCACCAGCGGCGACGAGGGGAGTCTGCACAGCGACCAGCTGACGCGGCCGAAACCTCACGGCCTTGCTGGCCCCCTTCGTGCCGAGCAACCTGCTACGGTGGGCTCGACCGGTGCCTTCTTGACCGATCTTCGTTCGTCTGCGCATCGCGTTCCGCAGACCCAGATTCGTGACCATGCGTTGGCCTCGCTCTGGGGCCGACGCGACCACCGCCGCGCGGTAGTGATTGCACGCACTTTACTTTCACACCACATCGATTTCGCACTGGCACCGACCCCACTGGGCAGACGCCCACTCCAGGGCAACCATCTTTGGTCTATCATGTCTTTCCATTTTGGTGTTCGAAAGGCGCGATTCAACTTAAACGATTCGTGGCGCGCGGAGGTTCGACTCGGCCACCACTTGGGCACGGCGGATCCTACCATATCTCGCCCATGAGTGGACAGACGCCTCAAAATATGGAAACCATCCGATGATGTCGATCGCTCGCTCTCGGCGTGGCGGTGGGGCTACCGACGGAGTACACGGCTACGGTGCACCCTCTGGCGACTGAGGCCCATGCGCACGTTGGCAAGGCCGTGTTCCGCCGCTCAGAGGGGCTGCTAGGCGTGCGCGGCAGAATCGCGGAGCACGCCCGCGCCCCCCCTCACCCCGTGCCGGGCCTGGCTACCGGCCCAGGTACCAGTAACTCAGACTACGTTTAGGATCCTCGCTCTTCCTGCCCGCGCTGGCCCTGGACACTGAGGAGGCGGCGTTCTACTTCGAGAAGCAGGCGATGGCGCGGAGACAGCCGTCCGCCAACGTCGCGGACGCCAGGGAGCTGAAGCGGCGAGCGTCAGCAAGGGCCCTGGGGCCCCGGCCCCCAGTTGGGCCCCGCGGCGGCCACGTCGCCGACCTCCTCGCTGGCATCGGGCCCCTCGACGGCGACTGGGCGACAAATTGCGGCGGCGTGCCTTCCAGCATTACACGGAGGATCCCACGGTCGAGGACGCCCTCCTCCCAAGCGCCCCAGGCGAGATCGCCCCATGCGCAGTATGGCACCGAGAAAATGAAGAATGGCACCATCGCACAGGACAGAATACATCATGGAGCCACGGCGCGTGGGCCCGTTGCTGGCGCACATGGCAGCCAAAACCGCTCCGCTACCACCTGGAGGTGACCGCGCGCGACTGGCTGGGATCCTTATCCGAGCCATGACCGTCGCGGGTGTTTGGCCGGACTCACCGATGCGACAGCGGGCAGCCCGTCGCCGCGTCGACCTCGCGGCCCAGGCCATGGGATATCCAGCGGCGCAGGCCCCCACGGTCCGAATTCCCCATCCCCTACGACGCCATGACCGTGCTCGTTGTCTCCGCGGAGGCTTGGACGCGGCCACGAGCGGGGTGAAGTTCCGCGCAGCTCGAGACACCTGCCGAGCAGGAGTGCGCGTCAGGTTTGCACCGCAAACACGATGGGGGGACCACATCTCGGCGAGCCGTCTCTGCGCCAAGCATGTTGTGGGTCACCCGCCTGGCCCCCCCGCCGGGACTCCGCGACCCCCCCTTCGTCTCGGCAGGCTCGCGGGACCCTGGCGGCCACCGGCGCGGGGGGGCCCGAGGCGGCTAATTCAGGAGCCCCGACAGGCTCCGCTGGAGCGGTGCTCCAAGGCCCACATACATCCAGCGAGCCTTCGAAGTGGGATGCGACGTCTACGCGACAGCGCGGAGGCCCTCCGCCAAGTTGCACCGAGCCCCCCCCCGAGGAGTGGGCCGACCAGGAGTCCATCGTGAAAAAGGGCTTGGATAGCGGCACCAGTTGTATCTACATCGCCGATGGCAAAGAGCCCGACCGCATCTGGCGCGCGGATGGGCCTGCTGCGGCACGCTACCTGTTGGAGCATGCAGCATGTAGTCCGACCCGGAGAGCGCGGGCCGACCTCGCGCCAGAGTCGGCACATGCGTGGCTCTGGGCCAGGGCCCGTCGTGGACCACCCGAAGGACTACTACACCGTCGCCTTCCCCCACGACCTCCCCCCCTCATCCTCCACCGCCCCACCCCGCGCATTTCCGACGGCCAAGTCCAAGCGCGCCAACGACGGGCGACGGAAACGCGCCACGCCGATGCACAACTGCTTCAGACGCGCGGTCAGTTGCGAGAAGGCAACTGGCACACACGGGCACAGAATCATCGGGCGAGGAAGACGCGCCCTACTCCAGCACGCAAGAGTGGCAACGGAGATCTTCGACCCGTGCCCCTCGAGCGCGGCCATCCATGACATGCGCCAGCAGCCCCCACCCATATGTTCCCCTTTTTGTGCGCGATGCCATGCGCCGCTCGGGGAACGCAGTCTTGCGGCTGTTGACGCCGACCAGATCCACGAGCAGTGCACCGCAGCCCGCGCTGGGGCCGCCTGGGCAGAGCGACGCCCGAGGGTCGACTCATGCCTGGTCAAGCGCAGCCGTCAGCAGCACACAAAAAAGCGGCAGGGCTTTCCACCGCCTTCCTGGTACCAAGTGTCGACCGATGATGCGCTGCGGGCCATGATTAGTTTTTGTTTCGTGATTCTGGTTGTGATTGAAGGCGTCGCCCACCAGCTAGACGGCCCCCCCATCGGAGGTGCGCTTTCAGACCTGGGACTGCCGGCGATGGTGGGCCTCTGCGAACTCAAAGCGGAGAATGAACCGAACGGGTTTGCTGACAGAGTTTGTAACACATCTTCGCAATCGCTGTCCCTCGGCATTGCCACCAGAACAAATGTGGATGACATTGTTGCAATGAGTGCCAGGTGTCGTCGAACATGCCTGCATGAGCACCTCGCGCACCGGCGCGCAATTCGCCCCAGCCCTGCATCTGACACAGCATCAACTACCACGGCAGCACCCGCTGCAGCATCACCGACAATAGCATCACCGCCATGCTCAACAGCACCAGTATCCACACCCCAGCAGCACGTACACCAATGGCACAAACTGTGGGCACGAATACATACAGGGCGTCATCAAGGGCACATAGTACGGCACTCTCAGATACGGCACACGGCATGGACACTACACGAGCACCAGACACATGGAGGCCGCGCGTGGCTGCGGGGGGAGGAGCAGCACAAGCAAATACGCAGATCCTACCGTGGACAAGCACGTTGCCCCAGGAATTCGGAGGGCTCAAATCCCGCTTCACCAGCGAGCTTGCCAAGGCCCAATTTCTCGAGCTACCATCCGTTAAATCAACGCTGTGAATGTTGGAACTTACCCTCGAACTAGACTTGCTTCACTACCCACCACCCCTCATCATCTCTGTGGCACATGCCCTTCCTTGGTCGGTTTCGGCCCAACAGTTACGGGCCGCCAGGAGACTTTGGACCCGCGCATTCCAGTCTGAGACGAGACAGAGGCGGGCCGTGGGAAGCCGCGGCAGCAGACTGGCAGGTGGATGGGCAGCGACCGCGGCGCGTCTCAGCCTCGGCGAGAACGCCGCGGTGAGGGGCGTCGATCCGACGACGACGACGACGACTACAGCCTCCGCGGCGACATGCGCGGCCGCGATGGCCGCATGGATCGCGACGACCGCGGGCGGCGGGACCGCGATGCTCGCTGGGGCCACTGCGACAAGACCCTCGGGGACGTGGGCGCGACTCTCCGCCGCGGCCTACCTCGCCCCGCCGCGACAGCGGACCCCAGGAGCTCAGCAAAATGGAGCTCGAGCAGGCCCGTGAGCAGCACGCCGAGATCGACAGCGAATACGCGGCCTTCCTCCAGCAGAGGAAGGACAAGGACGAGGAGTTCCGCTTGCGGTGGCAGGGCGAGCGGCTGGCAGCATCGCTCAAGGGAACCCTGGAGAACCACTTCACAGCCCGCAAGGGCGGCAGGAGGAGGGGGGCACCCAGCTCGCGACCAAGACGCAGACGAAGGGGGACCACACGGGGGCCGCGAAGACCGCGTCCGACAAGCTCAGCCGCGCAGAGCAAGGCTGGCCCCAGCCGATCATTGGCAAGACCGACAAGACCTCGGAGGACATGGACACCAGGCAGGCCTGGACAATGCTCGAGCAGGCGATGTCGAACAAGGTCGCGGTCGGACAGGCGCACAAGGTCATCCATGCCCACTACCCACGGCACACGCCGCCTGCCTCAAAGGCGGCCAAGGCGTAATGTGTCACGGCCACCACCCGCGGGAATCGGATCTGAGATGGCACCCTAGACGACATACTCCACGCTCCATGGGAAGGACAGGAGTGGGCAGAATATATGAGTATCACCTCTGGCTTCCTGCACGCGCTCGGAGTGTTTCCATGCGGCCTGGCGGCTTGAATCGGGCTTGGCGTAGTGGTGCAGGTCGCGAACCCCGATTCAGATATAGGTATCACTGCGACAGCGAAGGCCTACTACACCCTCAACCGGGCCAATGTCCATAAAGCGTACTTGATCCAAGGTGCGGCAGATAGAGCAGGTGTCCACACGTCGGTGCTAAACCTTCCAGGGTGTCAGAGGACCAGTTGCGCGGCGGACGACTTGGGGCTAATTGTGATCGCAACGATGGCCAGACGAGTAAGATGCAAACGATGTTTCGAGATGCTAATTTGGGTCTCCCCCCCCTCTCTCTCTTTCTCTCTCGCACCAGTCCAATCTCAAATCCCTCAAGGCACAGGAGAAAGAAGCGGGCTACCCGCCGCCGCCACCGCCACGCGCCACCCTGCACCGGGTAGCGCCACAGGGCCAGCTGTGCGCGGGCACCGCGTCCAGCAGAGCGCGCGCCACGCCCATGGCATTCCGGACGCTTATGAGCGTCCGCCACTCTCCCTCTCTGTCCCTCTATCTCTCTCTCTTTCTTTCCCCTCTCCGCCCACCCAAATATCATGTTATGTCATGTCCTTCCTCCTCTCCGTCCACTCCGCCGTGCCCCTGCACCGCGGGCGCGCAGGCCCGAGGCTCCCGTCCCGCCCAGGCCGTGCTCACGGCGAGAACGGGAGGCGGACGCACACGCTCCCGGGGAGGTGCATCATTTGCCAGGGAGCGAAACTCTCTCCCTCTCTCTCTCTTTCTCTCTCTCTCTCTCTTTCTCTCGCTCTCTCTCTCTCTCTCTCTCTCTCTATATTTCTCTCCTTCTACGTGTATACACACACCTATGTATGTACCGCTATATCCCTATATATATATATATATATATATATATATATATATATATGTGCACATATATATAGTTATATGTGTATATAGATGTTTTTCTCTCTAACTATCTCGCTATCTCTCTCCCTCTCTCAGTATACATACGCATGTGTCTCCCATTGGTTACAGGTAGCATGTAACCATTAGAACAATCTACAAGAGCATGTACATGTATACATGAATATGCACGTATATATGTATATGCGAATATCTATACTATCTATAATGTGTCTAAATGTATATGTACTCACAAAAGGTTACGCATGTATGCACGACCGTATGTATGCCAGGACCCCGTGCCCTGAGGCACCAATTCGAGTGTCCTCAGGCCCCGTCGGGTTCTCAATATAGAATACCGCAAATGACTTTCTAGCGGTCACCACCCAAATTCCCAGACGCACTGGGCGCTCATGAGCGCTCCTGGAGTTGGTCGCGTGATTGTTCCGGAGGCCATTGGGCGCCAAGACGGGCCAAGAGGGCTCCAAGAGGCGCCCAAGAGGGCCCCCGAGGCCTCCAGGACGGCCAAAGGATCGCTCCAAGACGCCCAAGATGGCTCACAGACAATCCAAGAGGTCCCCCAGACGACCCAAGAGGGTTCCAAGAGGCCCCAAAAGAGGGTCCCGAGATGCCCCCGAGATGCCAAAAGCATTGACTTTCCCTAGGTTGTTGAAGGATGGCAGTGTTCTTGCGTTTCCCGGCTGTCCACGCTCCAAGACGGCCCAAGAGCCCCCCAAGATCGCAACAAGTCGGCCCAAGGGGCCCCCAAGAGCGCCCTCAGGCGGCAAAAGATGGCCCCAAGATGTCCCAAGAGAAGACGGCCCAATGGGGCCGTCAGAGAGGAGCCCAAGAGAGGCCCCAGAGGGGAACCCGAACCGACATGTCGAGCCCTTCGCCCCAAGGTGGCCCCTGAGACCGCCAGCAGGCCCCCAAGAGGCCCCCACAAGCTCCAGGAGGCCTCCAATACGCCCAAGTCAGGCCCCAAGAGGCTCCCAAGAGACCCCCGAGAGGCCCCCAAGACATCACAAAACCCAGTCCAAGAGGCTCCCGAAAGGCCCCCAGAGATCCACACGGGCATCCTCTGACCTACAACCCAGACACGGTTGCGGGATGGGCCGAAGGCCACCAATGGCAGCGCATTGCATTGCATTGCATTGTATTGCATTGCATTCGCATTCGCATTCGCATTCGCATTCGCATTCGCATTCGCATTCGCATTCGCATTCGCATTCGCATTCGCATTCGCATTCGCATTGCATTGCATTCGCATTGCATTGCATTCGCATTGCATTCGCATTACATTCGCATTGCATTCGCATTGCATTGCATTGCATTGCATTGCATTGCATTGCATTGCATTGCATTGCATTGCATTGCATTGCATTGCATTGCATTGCATTGCATTGCATTTGTGTTTCAGTGGCTTGCGCTGCATTGCATTGCGTTGAAGTGCTTTGTATTGCGTTGCGCTACAGAGTGTACAACCTAGATTACACACCACTGCTTGCACCACCTAGATTGTACTGCATATATCGCAAAGAACAGAAAAGTCGAAGTCCACGCTGGCCATATGTGTATATATATATATATATATATGTCAGATATCCGCAGGCCCCCTTGAGGGGCCAACAGGCTGTAGGACTAGGGTTTGTTGTTCGCTGCACCAGTTCTAGTTTCCAGTTTCCACTGTTACAAGATTGTTTTATGCTGCTTACTGTTCCTTGTTGTAGACTGCGCGAGGGGGTGGGAGCCGAAAACCAGCAAATCTAGCGTCTCCTGAGAGGGTTATCAGAATTACTGGGGAGGTCGAAATTGACACCCCTCAAACAGATCGGCGGGGTCAGGGTCCAAAAACAAATGGGATTTGCCACATTTCTGAAATTCGGTGGCACCCCTCACGCAGATCGGCGGAGTCAGGGTCGAAAAACCAACGGGATTTGCTAAATTTCTGAAATTCGGCGGCACCCCTCACGCAGATCGGCGGGGTCAGGGTCCAAAAACACGTGGGATTTGCCACATGTTTTGAAATTCTGTGACCCCCCTCACGCAGATCGGCGGAGTCAGGGTCGAAAAAACCATCAGATTTGAAGAAAAAACAAACCAAAAAAATCGGAGGGACCTCTCACGCAGATCGGCGGAGTCAGAGCCGACAAACCCATGGGAGTTGCCACATTTCTTGAAATTCGGTGGCACCCCTCACGCAGATCGCCGGGGTCAGGGTCAAAAACACATGGGATCTGCAACATTTCAATACTTCGTAGAAAAGCTGTGTCAGCGTACGCGAGCAATCTCGGAATGCAACACCGAATGCAACAATATCATCAGAATCTCAATTTGTCTTGCCGGCTACTCATCGTCTTCGCGTGAAGCCCCGACGCTGCTTCACGGCGGCGCCAAGGCCTCATGATTTCGCTCTTGCATTGCCCATTCTCCGAGGGAGGGGGCCAGCGACAGAGGGCGAAGCCCTTACGGATAACCAGACGGGGGCCACGGGGCGGAGAGGGCGGGGAGGCGCACGGCACGGTCGGGCAGGGGGGGAGCACGGTCGGTCGGTCGGGAGAAGCAGACGGGGGCCCGGGGGCCACGGGGCGGAGAGGTGCCGGGGGGGCCGGGCAGAGGGAGGGCCACGGTCGGTCGGTCGGAATAAGCAGACGGGGACCACGGGGCGGAGAGAGGGCGGGTGGTGGCGCACGGTTGGTCAATCGGAAGGGAGGAGGGGGTGAACGAGGGGGCACGGTGGACCCCGGCACACCCAGCACGTATCCCAGCACGCATCCCAGCACACGGGGGCGGCACGCATCCCAACGCACATCTTGGCCCAGAGACCACAGTGCACCCAAGCCACACCCCAACACGTATCCCAGCGCACGAAGGCAGCGCACATCCCAGCACGTATCCCAGCACGCGGAGGCAGCACACAGCCCTGCCCATATTCCAGCACACGAAGGCAGCACACGTCCCAGCACACATTCCAGTCCAGTGCACATCACACGCACGGTCGGTCGAGCGAAATAATGCAGTGCGAGATCACACCAGTAGGTATGATAATATACACATCTATATATATATATATATATATATACACATACATATATATATATATATATATATATATATATATATATATACACATACACACATATGTGTGTGTATCGGAAATTGGGGGGTGAGATCGAAGTGGAACGGAGAGCCCCCCTACTGGGAAATCGATTTCGGTTTCGTGTTCGTGCCGTGCGTGCGGGCGAGGCGAAGCTGCATGGGCGGGGGAATGGAAATTCTCCTGTGGCTGGGCCGCGGCTGGACAAAAAAATTCTCCGCCCGGCAACCAGTGTCCCGCCGGTGTCCCGCCGGTGTCCCACTGGTGTCCCGCTGGTGTCCCGCTGGTGTCCCGTCGTGGCTGGGCCGCGGCCGGACCAAAAGATTCTCTACCCGGCAACAGGTGGTGCGCGGTGTCCCGCCGGTGTCCCGCTGGTGTCCCGCTGGTGTCCTGCCCGTGTCCCGTCGTTGTCCCATAGTGTCCCGTGGTGAGATCGACAGTGAGATCGATAGTGAGATCGATAGTGAAATCGAAAATGAGACCGATTGTGAGATCGATAGTGAGATCTATAGTGAGAGATCGATCGTGAGATCTATAGTGAGATCGATCGTGATATCTATAGTGAGATCGATCGTGATATCGATAGTGAGATCGATCGAGTGGGATCGATAGCGAAATCGACAGTGGAATCGATAGTGAGATCGATAGTGAGATGAACAGTGAGATCGAAAGCGAGATCGATAGTGAGATCGATAGCGAGATCGATAGTGGGACCGATAGTGAGATGAATAGTGAGAACGAAAGCGAGATCGATTAGGTCCCGTCGGTGTCCCATCGGTGTCCCTTCGGTGTCCCGTGGTGTCCCGTGGTGTCCTATGGTGTCCCGTTGAGTGCGATCGATAGTGAGATCGATAGTGAGACCGACAAATGTCCCATGGTGTCTCGTGGTGTCCTATGGTGTCTCGCTGAGTGAAATCGATAGTGAGATCGATAGTGAGATCTAGAGGTGTCCCGCGGTGTTCCGTGGTGGCCTGTGGGAGATCGATAGTGAGATCGATTCGATTGAATCAGATGTTGGTTCCCCCCCCCTCTCCCCTCCCCACAACCTCCTTATCACCCGAAGGGTGGTCGTATAGGTATACATATGGTTGAGGGTTTGGGCCCCCCCAAATCCTAATGCCATCGGCCCCCCCCCTCCCCCGCGCGATGCCCCCCCCCCCCCATGTGGGCGAGGGCGTGGCGTGGTGGAACCCCCCCCCTTGGATGTGGTGTGGGTGTGGTGTGTGTGCGGGGTGACGCCATGGTCCTCCTCCCCCCCTCCCTCCCCCCCTGCGGGTGCAGCCGCCGTCCCGGCCCGAGGCTTCTGGGTTGCAAGTATCCAGGATACCTGCGAAGCCTCGCGGGACTCGGCGGCCATACGCGCTCGCCCGCGCCTCTCGCTGGTGGCGCGCGGGCCGGCCGTGCTGCTGTGCTGCGGCGTGCGCCGCCCCCAGGGTGGGCGGGCGCACGACGGCGCGGGCGCCTGCTTCGCGCAGGGCGCGGCGCCGACTGCGCGCGCGCGAGCCCGCCTGGCACAGGCGCGCTCGCGAGCGGCGCACGCAGTCGCGCACCATGCTGCGCGTCGCCGCGGCCGCGGCGAGGTTGCGCGCGCACCACAGCACCGGGCCGATGGCAGGCCGTGCTGGAGGCGGCGGCAAAGGCGGCCAGGGCGGCAAGGGCGGCGGCAAGGGCAGTTCGGGCGGCGGTGGGAAGGGCGGCGGCCACAGCGGGCAGAGTGGCAGCATTCCCCCGTGGGCCGCGCCGCCGCCGCCGCCCGGATGGTGGCGCCCGTCGTGCGGAGGCCTCAACGGCCCGTCGGACTTGCTCTGCCGCGCGTGCATGCCCTTGCCCGCCAGCGGGCCGCAGCACGGCGCGGCGGACCACGACAGCGCGGCGGCCGATCGACGCAGCCAGCCGCGCGACCGCCACCGCCGCGCCTCGGGCTCGCGCCGCCGCAGGCGCTCCAGCCAGACCAGGTCGGCCTCCCGCGTGCGCTTCGCGGAGGCCGAGGACGACGACGGCGCTGCCAACGAGGGTGGGCACACCTCGGACGGCGGCGACGACGAGCTGCGCAGCCCGGCCCTGGGCATTCTGCCCGCGCTGCCGGAGGTCGCCAAGGCTCACCCTGCCTGGGTCGAGCCGCCGAGCGATGAGCGTGAGCTTGGGGCTCACCGCCGCTCGCTGCGCCAGATGGCCGCTGCCACTGGCAAACGCCTCCAGGCCGCGAAGGACCTCGGCATGTCGCCCGAGCAGATGCGCCCTCAGGAAGAGGAGTATGCCGTGCAGCTCTGTATGATAATTATCGCTCGCCCCTCTGGCGTGCGATGTGACAGGCAACGGTCGTTTGTCCAGAGAGCGCAGCAGAAGCTTGAGAAAGCTCAGGACGCCGCCGCTGCGGCTCGTGCCGCCCTGGAGGAGGCGGATGCCAAGGTCCAGCAGAGGTCGGCCGCCGTGGAGAGGGCCAAGACGCTGCTAGAGCAGCTGGAGGCCATGCGCCCGCCGCCTGCTGCTGCTCCCGAGGCTGCCGACGGAGACGTGCCTATGGGCGCGCCCGCTGCAGGCACGCCGCCAGCGATGCCAGGCACCCCGCCCGACACGGCCCCGCCGATCGCGGCGCTCGCGGCGCTGCAGGCTGGGCAGCTGGAGCTCGGCCAGGCGCTCGCTGGGCTCAGGGGCTTGCTGACGACGGTCCAGACGGAGATGGCGGCGATGCGGGCCCAGGGCACTGCGGCGCCGCCTGCTGCCCCCCCGGAGGTCCGCCCGTTCGCTGGCCCGCCGCAGCGCCTTGGGCCTGATGCGGCGCCCGCTGGCGAGCCTGCAGCGCCTGCGGCTGCGCCTGCGGCGGCGCCGCCGCCTGCGGCGCCTGCGGCAGCCCCTGCCGCCGCGCCTGCGGCGGCCCCCGCAGCGGCCCCCGCTGGTGCAGCTGACGCCGCTGGCCCTGGGCAGGGCCCGCCAGCCGCTGCTGCCGACGAGCCGCCCCCCGCGCAGCGCGGGCGCCAGGCCGCAGGCGCGCGCCCGCGTGCGCGCAGGGCCGACGCCGCGGAGGCGGCAATGGATGCAGCTGACGAGGTGGAGGCGAAGAAGGCCCGTGACGCCGAGGCGCGGAGGGCCCGCCGCGATGCGGAGCGTGCGCGCCGCCCGACCGGTCAGCAGGGGCTGCGCGAGGCCATCGCGAGGCAGGAGGGCGTCGAGAGCCATCGTGGCCGCGGTGCGGTCCCACCGGCGCCTGCTGGACGCGCCGAGCTCGCTCACGAGGCTGGGGCGCCTGATGCTGCCGCCGCTGCCGAACGTCGTCAGCGTCACAGTCGCAGCCACAGCCCGCGGCATACGCGTGCTGGCGGTGCCAAGGGATCCGACTCATCTGACCTGTCGGAGCTGGGGTGATGCGACACGCCGGGCAGGCTTCGGGGAGTGAGATGCCTGAGCCGCGCGTGCTGCCCTCTCACAGCCTGCCCGCTGCTGGCCCTGGCCAGCCACGTCGCCGCGCCCCCGCGCTCGGATGGAGTCCGAGCCTGAGCAGCCCCGCTGCCCCATTCCCGATTGCAGTGAGCTTGTCAGGCACCTACGTCAGCCCTGGCAATCTAGTGCTTCTCTCTCCCCCGTCTTTCTCGGGCCGTGCCAGACGGCTGATCACTGTCTATTTCACCCATACCTTCACAGTAGTACGCGTTCGTTTTTTGAAACCCACGGAGCCTCCCCCCCCCTCAGAGGATGAGCAGGTCGCTCGGGTGGAAATCTATACCGATGGGTCTGGAGGGTCTCGCCAACAATCCTTGGGAGGGCCACCGTCTTGGGCATGGTGTGTTTTCACAGTTACTACCTCGGGACGGTATGTTTGTGAAGGTTACCTGTGCGGGATTGATCCTGATCTCTCCAACTCCGTTGCCAGTCCCTCTGGTGCCGCCGAGTTTCAAGCAGGCCTGTGGCTGGTGCTATGGTTATTGCAAGCCGACGATAGATTCTGCCAGTACCCCATTGTGGTGTACACAGACAACCAGCTTGTGGTGTCGACGGCGGCAGGTGGGACCAAGTATGCGTCATGTGGGGATTTTACGTGGCTTTTCGACGGTGCCTTGAAGTTGCTACGTCAGTTTACGACGCTTACCTGGAAGCACATCCTGGGACACAACGCCCACCCGTTAAATGAGCTTGCAGATACCATTGCACGGCTTGCCTCTATGGGACTGTTGCCGACCGTAGACGCAGACTTTCAACCGTGGTCAGTATTGCTCGCCGCTGCTGCCCATGTGCCATGGCTATGGATGACTGCCAGCTCCAACGTCGGCTCAGGGGTATACCCGAATGTTGGTGCATGCGAAATGCCGCATCTTGCCCCTCCCTACCTGGACCTTCAGACTGCCTTCTCGCCGCCTGCTGGTCGCAGCCCGAAAAACACGAGTGTGCCTCGTGATTGATGTCCCTCAGGTGTGCTGTCCCTGCCTCAGGTCCACTTTGCTGTAGCTAATGTGCTTACGCTACGGCCCCGCAGGAAGGCAGCCAAGGGAAAAGGCGACAGCAGGATCAGATGCCGCAACCAAGACGCGGCCGGCCTCAATATGCCTGGCAGAATGCTCGCTCTTGCACATCAGTTCTCGTCTCGCCAGTTGCATCTTGTCGGCACTCTTGAGACACGGCTATGCCGGAATGGTTGGACACCAGCAGGGGATTATGTTGTCATCACCGCTGCCGCCGAGGATCGAGGGAAGTTCGGAGTAGCTTTGTGGGTCAACTCGCAGCACGAGTATGCTCGCGGACACACATTGGCGCGCCGTCATGTACGTGTGCTCAGTTTCTCGTCACGTCACCTACTAGTTGCCGTTCGTGCGCCTGGTCTGTGCATTGACGTGTTGGTTGTGCATGCCCCTCACTCCCGTCGGCCACCAGACGAGATCCGAGGATGGTGGGATCAGGTTGCGTCAGCTCTCTCTGCTCGGTTTCAGCCAGCGCCGTTGCATTGCCTGCTTGATGCGAATGCCACGGTGGGCTCACAGGTGTCAGACTCAGTGGGTGATGTGGCGCCCGAGGTTGAAAACTTCAATGGAATGTGCTTCCATAAGTTTCTTCGGGATACCGCGCAATGTGCTGTGTCAACCTTTTTGCAGTCGTACTCTGGGGTACACGGCACATGGTTACCGCCTGGGGCCCAGGGTCAAGCACCCCGACGTCGCATCGACTACATTACCACTCCCATCGGACAGCTCACCAGTGCGTTGCGCCAGGGTGTCGATGTCGATCTCGATCTGTCGCTGCGTCGGGACGACCACTTCGTGGTCACTGCTTACGTGCGTGTGTGCCATGCCGATCGGTACGAACCTGCCTTGCTATGGCCTCGGTCTCGCCACGACGTAACGAAGTATGACGACCCCGACTGTCAGCAGGCCTTTGCACAGGCCCTCCAGATGGTACCCCAGCCCCCGTTCAACATGCATCCGGACGACCATGCTGCACATTTGAATGCGGCCTTGCTTGCGGCGGCTGAGCTAGCCTTCCCGCCTAAAGCGTCAGCGTCCGGACGCACGCCCCGACATAGCTGGATCTCCCAGGGCTCTCTGGACCTCATGGATCAACGTACGCATGGCCGTCGTGCACTACGATACCTGCGGTCCAACCTGCCGCGTCTGCTGCTTGCTACTGCCTTTGTGGCCTGGGCCTCGGACGGGGCCTCTGCGGGCGAATGGTTCTGTCACAGGATGCACTGCTGGAGGTTCTCGTATCGTGACGGGCCCTCCCACCTACTCCTACTACAGTGCTGTCGTAGGATTGCTCAGGCGACTGACAGCGTCCTAGATGCGACGAAGGCTTTCACGGTCCCCTTACAGTCGCCCAGCGGGAAAATCAGCCTACCCCCGTTCACGACCGACCATGTCATCGGCTTGCGTTACGTTGGGCGTCTCCCCACCTTGCACGAGCTGGCTGAGGGCCCCTGGGATCTGCGGTCTGACCTGGATATGATGTTGCGGTTTTACCAGGCGTGGTTCGGAGTTTTCTGGGCACTTAATCTGGTCTTTCTGCGGGGGGGGGCGCCTACGTCATACAGACATCCACGGGACAAGACTCGGCCTGGCACTGCCAACATCGCCAAAGGGGTGCGTACAGCTTGGGACAGACGTCAGTTTGCCGAGGCATATGCTGCTCTGCGTCGGATCGGTGCCGGCTCTAAGAGACGCCGATTCGAACGAGTCCTTCCTGCGTTACAGGATCTTGCAGGCCAGGCGATCGACTCGGAACGACAGGTTGCACAGCGTTGGAAGCAGCATTTCGCAGGACTCGAACTCGCAGCTACGTTGCCCGTCACAGACGTGCCGACGTTCGCAGGACACTTTGGGCGTACCCCCTATGCGCGTATGTCGGCCGAGCCTGTCAACCTGTCTGTTCCAGTTCCAGTTCTCGTGCCGACAGGCGCGACGGTCGGCCCCGGGATGCGATGGCATTGCAGGCGGCCTCTTGAAGGCCCCCCCGACACTGATCGCCGAATACTACTACCCTCTCCAGCTCAAGTTTGCCCTCACACTGGTAGAGCCGATTCAATGGAAAGGTGGTTTTTTTATCGGGATCTTATCAAGTCTGGGCAAGCCGACCCGACGCAGTGCTCCAGTTCCAGGTCCATATTGGTCTCGTCACAAGTCGGCAAGGCGTCTCGCCGATGCCTTCGGCCCCGGCTACTCCCATTCTTGGCTTCTGAGGCGGGGGAAACGCAGTTCGGTGGGTTGCCAGGCCGGGGGACCACGCATGCGTCTTTGGTGTTGCGGGTTGCACAGTCGCTGGCCAAACTCCGACATCAATCATTTGGTGCTCTCTTTTTGGACGTCGTACAGGCTTCTTACAAGGCCATTCGTGAACTCGTGGTGCGTGCCCATCGCGAATCCGACCTCGACGACATATCGGTTGCCGCCATTGTTCGTGCGGCAGGCTTACCGCCTGCGGCCATGCAGCAGCTTACCGACCGCCTCCGACAGAGAGCTGCGGCTCTCACCCGATCCGACGTCGACCCCCATACCATCGCCCAGGTCGAGCAGTGCTATCTAGCACCCTGGTTCGTGTGTGAAGGGTCCGGACAGGTCTCGCTCCCCCAACGCTCCTTCTTCCCCGGCCAACCTCTCGCTGATGTGCTCTTTGAGATCCAGATGGCCGAGTGTATGCAGGAGGTGCGTGAAAAGCTGCTGGCCGCCGACTATCCCTACATGCTCCCGAAGGCCACCCAGAGATCCCTCACAGCGCTCACCGCCGAGGACCCCGATGACAGGCCCCCCGCAGAGCTCCCTTTGGTCGATATCTCATATGCAAATGACGGCACCGTGATCCTCATCATGCCCGCCGACCAGATTTATGGGGCCCTATCCAGATGCCTGGTCATTGTCTCGGACGCGTTCGCACGGTGTGGCCATATCTTGAATCTCGGACCCTCCAAAACAGCAGCGCTCATTATGTGGCGTGGACACGGTACCAAGCGTGCGCGGCATGCGGCATGGCACGAGCATGATGGGCACATTCGTGGCGTATCGGACGTACTCGGACCGCTTCGTGCGCCGATCGTACATAACTACGTGCATATTGGGTCTGTCTTCGATGCAGGCACTGCTATGGCGCCCGAGATTCGCTACCGCGCTGCCACCACCGTCTCGTCCCCACAGGTACTTCGTCGCCGCGTTTTTGCCACGGACGACCTAGATCTCGCCCATAGGCTCGTGCTTGCCGACAGCCTTGTTCTGTCCGGACGACTATACAACGCTGGCGCGTGGCCCGTCCTTTCAGATGCCGAGGCCAAGCTGGCACATGGTGAAACTATGAAGGTATATCGCGCAGCTGCCCGTGTTCGGTATTGCGAGGACGCGTCTCAGGTGTCCGACGCTCTGGTTCTTGCTAGGTTACGCAGGCCTGCCCCTGCTATCCTACTGCGTGCTGCACGACTCCGGCTCTTGGGTTCACTCTTTCATACAGGACCTCTGTTGGCCTTTTCGATTGTGGCCGCTGAGTGGCATGCAGCCTCCGCCGACATGAAACGACGTCGCACAACCCTTGGACAATGGTTGCAGGATCTTGCGTGGTTGCGCCTTGCCGTTAAACAGTGTCAGGATCCACCCCCGCCCGAGGAAGATCTACAACCGTGGGGGGCCCTCATACGACGCAGCCAACCCGCCTGGAAGCGCATCATCCGGATCGGAGTGCATGCATATACACAGTACACGGCGCGCAGCACACTAGCAGCCCACATGGAGTCCCGTTTCTTTGATGAAGTACGCCCTGCGGGAGTGCCCCCTCGGGCATACACCGATGAACGTGGACTTATTATACCGCCGCCACCGCCTGCCCCAGCACCTAGCATGGATTGCCCTTGGTGTGGGCAGACCTTTGCACGGCATCGGGCGCTGCGCACACACGTGGCCCGCGTACATAGGCAACTAACTACACTTGCACGTGGGTATGCCAACCCGTCTGGGGCCTGTCAGACATGTCTGCTCAGGTACAATGCACGGCCGCACTTAGTGGATCATCTGTCGATCGATTCGCCTCGCTGCTTGCTGGCTGCTGCGCTGACTATGGACAATTCGGCCTACCACCTACAGCTACCAGCCCGTCCGCCACTACCACGTGGACATACCACCAACGTCCACATCCCTCGTCGCCACGTCGCGGCACCCACAATTCGGACGCCAGGCCCCATCACCGAACTTGCGTCCGACCTAGCCGCGCTGGTGTCTCAGGAATATGCCCGTCAAGCCCTCTTGGAAAGTGACCCGTATCTCACTCCAGAGGCGCGTGCCGCACTCCTGCCTCCACCACGGCCCGATGTGGCCGACGAAGATGCCCCTGAGCCAGCCCAACCACCACCGGCTTCCCACGAGCGCTACCCGACGCGAATGTTCTTGACCGAGCAGTTTACCTACATTGCTGCTCAGGATTTGCCCATTGCTATCCGACGGTCGGAATACTTCGCTCTCAACCTGCACTGTGGCCGACGACGGCCTGGTGACATCCAGGCCTGCCTCGAATGGACCGAGTATCACACCGACTTCACCATTTCGGTCTTATCCATCGATATCGCGATCGACCCAGTACTAGGTAACATGATGCGCCGTGAAACGCTGGAGGCATGGAAGGAGCCTATACGGGCCAGGCGAGTTGTCTTGTCAGGCGGCGGGCCACCCTGTGAGACGTGGGCCGCTATCCGTTGGGCCCCTGATGCAGGGCCCCCCCCCTTCGGCCCCATGCCGATTTCTGGGGTTTGCTGGCCGTCACTCCCCGACAAATGGAGCAGTTGCGTGTGGGAAATGAGCTACTAGGGGCGATGATCGAACTGTTCGCCGTGCACCTCACCGTCGGTACCTCATGCTGGATGGAACATCCTATGCCTGCGCACTGGCGACCCGACTCGGTTAGTTCTTTCTATTGCCCGCCCTTACGGGCCGTTATGGCATCCCCAGCAGCGTCGGTGACCGACTTCGATCAGTGCGAACACGGTCAGGTTGCACGAGCGCCGACAAGAATACTCGCACTGCGCATGGGTACACTGCACGGACGCTTGTGCGAGACACCTGGGCGCGGCCGTTGTTCTCACGGACGCGGGGCCCACGAGGTACTCATGGGGTTCGACAAGCAACGTGATGAGTGGCGCACGGCCAAGAAGAACACCTACCCTCCGGCCCTATGTCAAGTCCTCGCAGACAGCATAATGGACGCAGTCAATCATATGCGCGTGACGTGTGCCGAGCATGATTGGCCAGAGGACATGAGGGAGGAGGAGGAGCAGCTCCGTGGGTCGCTTGCAGCTTTTTACGTCTCGTGGGACCCGTACGTCGGCACGGACGAGTCCTGGGCTCCAGATTTTGTTTCGGGGCGTGCTAGGCGGTCTCGGGCGGATCCCGAGCGGCATCGGTTCCTGCCTCCCGAGCCGCAGTCGCCCTCTCAGCCCACGCCTGGAATTGTCTTTGATCCCGAGGCTGAGGCCCGCGCCCCGGGGCCCATCGAGGCCTCGGACGAACAGGAATACGCAGATGCTCTAGCGTTCCTCGATGGCACCGTGCCCCCTCAGCCAGGGGATTCCGAGCCACCGTTTGAGCCTGCCTCATCCCCTGCCCCCCCTCCGCCCCCGCCTCAGCCCGTCGAGTTGAATGATGCGATGCGTGCGCGGATTGCGGCGAACCGAGCACAGGCTCGAGAGCGACGCCGTCGTCGGCTCGCTCAGCGCGTCGCCCCCTGGACGTTCCAGCCTGGTTTCGGAGCCGGAATTCTGGACGTGCCCCAGGTTTAACGTCGCTCGCTGCACACCGAGTGGGATTTCAGGTGATGACGAGAGGAGGGAGGTGGTTTGGGTTTACAGTGTTCCTGTCAGTGCACCCCGCTGCCCCATTCCCGATTGCACTCCTCTATGGCACCTTCGTCAGCCCTGGCCCACTAGTGCTTCTCTCACACAGGTCTTGGGCATGGTGTGTTTTCACCGCTGAAGGTTACATTTGTGGGATTGCCCCCACTCTCCAACTCCGTTGCCAGTCCCTTGCCGTAGCAATGCTACCAGACAGCCTGTGGATGGTGCTATGGTTCTTGCAAGCTGACGATAGTTTCTGCCAGCATCGCGCGTTGGCTTGCCCGTCTCGAGCTTGCAGATCCCATTGTGCCCGTGTGTATGGCTGATCACTGTCTATTTCACCCATGTCCCTTAGATGGCCGCTGCCATTGGCAAACGCCTCCAGGCCCCCGAAGCCCCTTGCCCAGATGCGCCCTCTGGAAGAGGAGTATGCCCATGGTTAGCCATTCACATGCTCGCCCTCGGCGTGAGATGTGACAGGCTTCGGTCGTTTGTCCTGAGAGCGCTGCAGGCTTGAGAAGCTTGCGCGGCCGCCGCTGTGGCTCGCGCCGCCCTGGAGGAGTGGAGGATGGGGGGGGCGACGACGGACGTGGACGAGAGCAGAGAGCGGGGCGCGCGCGCGCCCCCGCCGCCCCGCCGCCGCGCGCCCGCCCCCGCCGCCCCCGCCGCCCGGCGCGAGCGAGCGGCGCGGCAGTGTAGCAGCGAGCGTCTTCTCGCCTCCTCCCCTCCGAGAGAGCGTCTTCCTCCCCTCCCCCACCGTCCTGTCTCGGGGGTCGAGCCGCGACCAAACCAAGCACCCGTAGCGCTTGGCCCGTGGCAGGGCTCTCCGGCGTCGTCGTCGTCGCGCCCGCCGCCAGGTTGCGCCTCCACCCGTGCAGGATGGGGTAGCAGGGCGGGTGCACGGATGCCTCTTTGCTCGCACTTGCAGGATGGGGTAGCAGGGAGGGCAGAAGGGCCGGCGAGGCTCGCTGCCAAAAGAAGTCTGTCGCAGGACCGCCGCCTTCTGATTGTCTCACTGACCACGGCTGCGAGTCTGCGATACTGTCCCTGTTAGGTCGCCATACGTGCGGCCCGCCTCCTATAGGTCGGGTGGACGGAATAGTACTGTTAGTTGCGGGGGGGAGGTACGATCTATATGCCTTGTTTCGACGCGTTCCGTCCGCTCTGATGCGGGGGGCGCTCGTGCTGTGCTGACCTTGTCCCACTTGGTGCCCGTGCAGATTAATGTCTTTTAGTTCAGCCGGCCTGCCTGACTGATCTTTAAAGCTTCTGCTAGCTGCAGCGCCACTCTCTCGCGACAGCCGTCACAGGTTCATCGCGCGTGCAATCCAAAAAAAATCCCTGTGGGTGCGGTGTGGGTGCGGCGTATGGCTGGGATTGGCGTCATGTTGACAGCTCCAGTGCTCGACGTCGTCGCCGCCGCCGCTGGTGGTGCCGTCGACGTCGTCGTCGTTGTCGTCGTCATCGTTGTCGTCGTCGTCGTTGTCGGTATCGTCGTCGTCGTCGTCGTTGTCGTCGTCGTCGTCGTCGCCGTCGCCGCCGCCGCCGCCGCCGTCGCCGTCGCCGTCGCCGTCGCCGTCGCCGTCGCCGTCGCCGTCGCCGTCGCCGCCGCCGCCGTCGCCGTCGCCGTCGCCATCGTCATCGTCGTCGCCGTCGCCGTCGCCGTCGTCGTCGTCGTCGTCGTCGTCGCCGCCGCCGCCGCCGCCGCGTCGTCGTCGTCGTCGTCGTCGTCGTCGTCGTCGTCGTCGCGTCGTCCTCCTCGTCCTCGTCCTCCTCCTCCTCCTCCTCCTCCTCCTCCTCCTCCTCCTCCTCCTCCTCCTCCTCCTCCCTCCCTCCTCCTCCTCCCCCCCATCCCATCTGGGGGGGGGGGCCGAGGACCCTGGGACCCATCCCATCGGGGGGGGGGCCGTGGGCCCGGAGCCCGCGATCATATATACTTCAACCATCACGCGCGCTCAGGTTCTCCGGAATCCCGGCGCGCAGTGAGATGCCGAGGGCTGGGCGACGGTTGCCGATGTGGCTTTAGCCCGAACAGGGTCAGGGTCGAAAAACCAATGGGATTTGCCACATTGCTGAAATTCGGTGGCACCCCTCACGCAGATCGGAGGAGCCAGGGTCGAAAAACCAATGGGATAACACATTTCTGAAATTCGGCGGCACCCCTAACGCAAGTCGGCGTAGTCAGACACGAAAAAACCATGGGACTTGCTACATCTTTAAAATTCGGCGGCATCCCTAACGCAGATCGGCGGGGTCAGGGTCGAAAAACCCACGGGATTTGCCGCATTGCTAAAATTCGGCGGCACCCCTCACGCAGATCGGCGGAGTCAGGGCCGAAAAAACAATGGGATATACTACATTTCCAAAATTCGGGGGCACCCCTCACGCAGATCGGCGGAGTCAGGTTCGAAAAAACCTCTGGTATTTGCCACATTTCCGAAATTCGGCGGCACCCCTCGCGCAGATCGGCGGGGTCAGGGTCGAAAAACCCACGGGATGTGCCACATTTCTGAAACTCGGCGGCACCCCTCACGCAGATCAGCAGGGTCAGGGACGAAAAACTAATGGAATTTGCCACATGACCGAAATTCTGTGGGAAACCTCAGTGCACAGCATACGGGGGCAGGTGCAAAATGCAACACTGAGTTCAACAATATCATCAGACTCTCAATCTCTCTTGCCGATGCTGCTTCACGGCGGCGCGAGGCCTCATGATTTAGCTCTTGCATAGTCCATTATCCGAGAGAGGGCCGGAGGCAGGGGGCGAAGCCCTTACGGATAAACGCAAACCTCCATATACATATTTCTATGTACGTATACACGTACATACACATAGCTATACATACACGTATACATATACCTACATACATGCATACATGCATGCACTTCTGCATGTAGACATAAATAGACATGTGTATAAACATATATGTGTATATATATGCATACATACATGCAAACGTACATTTATGCAGACAAGATTGCATACATACATACATGCATACATACATGCATGCATGCATGCATGCAGACATACATACATACAGACATGCATACGAGAGAGCGCTTCTCAAGTTCGCTTGCCTTAGAAAAGGCTCACGACACGTGCGCGAACCGAGGGGTCTTCCCCCCTTAAAATCTCGCGAGCTCAGGAAACCCCGGTCTCCCCCCCCGGGCCTCCCCAGCCCTCACCCCCCGCTTATCCAAGGGGGCGGTCGAACCGCATGTCGGCCCAATCTCAGCCGACCGGCCCCAATCCCAACCGACGGGTACCAATCCCACTCCGCGCGAAAAGCATACTGGTCGGAATCCCAACCAATGGAAGATAAACCCACAATAGGAAACAATATAGAGATCGGTTCAAGACAAGTGCAAAAACAAGTAGCATTTCTTCTGTCACTGCATATATTCTGGAAGCCAACATACGTGCGAGAGTTGGAATTGGCACCACTTCGGTGCTCGCAGGAGCACTCTGATGAACAGCTGTGGTAGCAACAGCCATAGAACCTGTCGTATTGAAATATATATATATATATATACATACCGCGTGAATACAAAAGCAAATGTAGTAGTGGCAGTAGAACTAGCAGTTGTAGTAGAACTAGTAGCAGTAGTAGTAGTAGTACTAGTACTAAGTACTAGTAAGTACTAGTACTACTAGTACTACTACTACTACTACTACTACTACTACTACTACTACTAGTAGTAGTAGTAGTAGTAGTAGTAGTAATCGTAGTCGTAGCAGTACTAGTAGTATTATTACTAGAAGCAGTAGTAGTAGTCGTCGTGATTAGCAGTAGTAGTAATAATAGTAGTCGTCGGCGTCGTCGAAGTAGTAGTAGTAGTAGTAGTAGTAGTAGTAGTAGTAGTCGTGGAAGTAGTAGTAGCAGTAGTTATAGTCGTAGTCTCAGTAGTAGTCGACGTAGTAGTCGTAGTAGTAGTACTAGTAGCAGTCGTAGTAGTAGTAGTAATATTAATATTATCGAGAACGGTAATAATAGAGGTTGCCGTCGTAGTTGTAGTCGTAGTAGTCGTAGTAGTAGTAGTAGTAGTAGTAGTAGTAGTAGTAGGAGTAGTAGTAGTAGTAGTAGTAGTAGTATCAGTATCAGTAGCAGTAGCAGTAGCAGTAGCAGTAGCAATAGCACTGGTACGAGTAGCAATAGGATTGGTAGACAGTAGAAGAAGGGTGGTTGTTGTGGTGGTAGCAGTAGCACTAGTAAAATTAGGTAGCACTAGTAATATCAAGTTTCGCTCCGATTGAACTCCTGATGGTATCCTCTCAGAGACCTCTTGAACGAAATTATACTGAATTCTAAGGAGGCCTTCCGGGTGCAATTCCCCTGGCCTTCCTATTCACATCCCATTGAATTTCAACTGAAAGTCAAGGAGGCATTCCCATTGAAATTCCTATTACACTCATGTTGAAAGTCCTGCCCTGCTACTCCCTGCTAAGCCCTGGTTAAGCCTTGGCAAGCCGTGGCTCAGCCTTGCTAAGCCCTGGCAGGCCCTGGTAAGATCTCCCGAACATCTCTGAATGATATCTTAAGATCCCATCAGTTATTTTCGGCCCCCGTCAGATCTCATAACATATCTTAAGGCATTGCTCCACATCCTTAAGATATCGTAAGATCTTCCGCGATATCGTAAAAGTCCGCAGGGTCCGGTGAACTATACATTCGGATATCATATATATATATATATATATCAGCTAAGATCTGTTAAAGTATATAAGCTCTCTCTTAAGATGTATTAAGATCTCTTCTCAGAGCAAAATATGTCTTGAGATCTCTTAAGATGTCACTGAGGATCTCCAGTCACTTAAGATCACTTAAGATAGCTTAAGATATCTCTTCAAAAATCTTGAAATATGTCGGTCCATCTTAAGATTTCGTAAGATAGATGCGGGCATCTGAATGCACATGTACTATACATGTGTACACATACATATATATATGTATATAAAAATATATGCATACATATGAGTTAAGATCCCACAATATCGCTTGAACCGATGCTACTATATGTATTGAAATGTGGTAAGATAAATGCATATATTCTTGTGTCCACAAGATATATACATCTGTATATATAAGTGTGTTGATGCTAAGATATCTTGATATCGTTTAAGACCATGTAAGATCTCGTGGGATAGTTTGAGATATCTTAGATATATTTAGATCGCTCTTCAGATCTCTCTTGAGATCTCGCCAAACCTCGTTTTCACAACATCTCTAAACACCTCTATCAAGATCCCTTACGATACCTTAGCGTCCCGTAAGATGTCTGAAGTGGTTGGGGTTGGGACCACTTCTGGTTGCAATCCACTCCGAACGGTTGGAATTTGGGACAAACCGGTTGGGATCCGTCCCATTTCGGGCTCGAATCCCCCCCCCCAATTCGAGGGGAGGAGGGAAGATTCGAATACCCCCCCCCCCGCCCCCCCTGCCACGGCACCGCCGCTTGAGACATCCTCGCAACCGCAGCGCCGGGATACTGGTCTTGCGTGGTTCGGGCGTGGTTCTGACGTATTTCTGGCGAGGTTTTGGTGCACCGCCTTGCTACGAGAGTTCTGGAGCAAGGCGGCGCGCAAAAATCATAATCAACCTGGCCCAATCCTGGCTCACAATCGCGCCGCGGCGCGGCAAAACGCAACTCGATTTGCATGCTTGCGCGCCGCCTTGCTCAGGAACGCCCGGATCAAGGCGGCGCGCGAAAAGCCGCCACTCGAGACATCCCCACGATCGCGGCGCCGTCGTTCGAGACATCCCCACAACCGTGGCGCCGCTGCTCGAAACATCCGCGGCGCCGGCGTTCGAGACATCCGCGCTATCGCGGCACCGGCGCTCGAGACATCCGCGCAACCGCGGCGCGAGCGCTCGAAACACCCGCCGCACTACCCCCGCGCTGGTGCTCGAGACATCCTTACAACCGCGGCGCGGGCGCTCGAGACATCCTCACCACGGCGGCGCCGCCGCTCGAGAAAATCCTCTCAACCGCGGCGCCGCCCGAGACATGCTCACAAGCGCGGCGCCACAACCGCGGCGCCGCCTCTCGAAACATCCTCACAATCACGGTGCCGCCGCTCGAGGCGTCCTCGCAAACGCGTCGCCGGAGGGAGGACAAGGGGGTTCGAACCCCCCCCCTCCGAGCGCTCACAGAACGCTCAGATTCATACATACATATATGCATGTGTAAGAGATACACACGTACACACTGCATGTGTATGTATACATATACACATGTACTGCGTACGAAATGTTTGCATATGTGTTGCAAGACATGTTGAAATACGACAGACCAGATAACAAGAAAGGAGAAGGAGGAGGAGCAGGTCTTGTAATCTATGTTTTCGTGCGCGGGTGGTGCCGTATCCTTGTGTATAATCGTTGTGTGGTACAGGACGAGAAGCGGAGGAAGGAAGAGAGGAAGGGATGCCAAGGGGGAGAAAGGAGGACACAGAAAGACTAAACGGGAAGGGGAGCGGAAAGGGGAGGAGGAAGGACGGGTGCGTGAACGAATCGGGTTAATGCCGCCAGCTGCCATACCGTACTCCGCATTATTCACTGGCCGATCTGTCATACAGCTTCTGGTTACGAGCGTCGTGGTTTCGGGCGTCCTGAGCTAAACCTGCGCACAACTAGAAACGTTAGAGTACGCTGCGCCTCTTCCTCCACTTCCTCCTCCCCATTAAAGAAGTATCAGTATTCCCCCCTCGTTCCCCCTTCTCCCCCTTCCCCATCCTCCTCCTCGTCGTCTTCCTCTCCGTTCCTACGACCTACCTACCCCTACTGACGGTACTGCTACTGCTACCCCTGAATCAACAACGAAAGAATGCGCTGTCCTGACGAGGCCAGAAGCCCTCCAGCTCGCACCGCGAGCGCTGATCCACCCAGCCCAGTGTGGCGCAGAGGCTGGCCCAGTGCGCGCAAAGGCAACACTCGCATGACGCATAACTGCTCACGCTACTGCTGCTGCTGCTACAGTCAAATCGCATCGTAAGGATGAGCAGTTTTCCAAGGCTACCCTTGCATCCTTGATCATTCGGCCCATCTTCGGCGACTTTCGCTGGCCAGCTTCGTCCGGAAACGCCAACATGGCTCTCCAGGGCCCTCGCGTCCTTACCGCGCATCCTTACAATGCGACCTCACTGTATCACTGCTGCTGCCCCGGCGAGGAGGGCGAGCGTCTCGAGGGCGACAAGCGGCCGCGACGCAGGCGGCGACCGTGCGCCCCCCGGTCTGTGGGCGCGCGGCCTCGGCTGGCGCCCCGCGGGGCCGCGCGGCTCCGCCCGCCCCCCCCCCCCCCCCCCCCGCGGGGGCGGCCAGAGGCCACACACGAAAGGATGAGGTCCTTTCCTCTGGGGCAGGGCCCAGGGAGGGACTGGAGGGAAGGACGGGGGGCGGGAGGCAAAAGCAAAACGTAACGCACTTGAACGCTCGAGGCCCCTGCGTGAGATTATGCACTCAGGGCCGCAATGTGCCTCGACACCCCCGGCCTGCCTGGGGCGCCACGACGGGCGGCGGGGGAGGAAGAGGAGGACCAGTACAAACCCAACACGCATCAACGGTGTGGCAGTAAACCCTGCCTCCAAGTTCCCTGTTAGTAGGTCCCTGCCACACTGCAAAATTTGCTATCATTGCGGGACATGCAAGAACCATTGGAAAACAAACGTCTGACAATCCTCAAGCGTGCCAATGCACAACTCCTGGAACCCCAACACCAAGAACCATTCTGACTGCTACGTCCTGACGATCGCCAACCGCCCCAGAACACCATTCCTGGGACTTCAACACCGCGAATCAACGTGGGTGCTACGTCCTGACAGTTCTAAACCGTGCCGGGACACTATTCCTGGAACATCACCCGTACGAACCCTTGACACGATCGGAAGCGTTGACAGTAAATGCGCGCGACACTAAGGCGGGAGCCACATCTTGAAAAAGAACCGCCTTCCACCCTTGAAACTGTTGCAGTTGTTTCGAACGAATGCGAGCGGCGCTACGGCGAGGGTCACATTTGAAAACGGCATGCCCTCCAAGCATGAAATTGCTGCAATATTGGAGCTGCGCGGCGCTAAGGCGAGAGCCGCATGTTGAACATGAAAAGTGTCCGTCCGCGACACTGCTGCAAACTTTTGAAACGAATGCGCTTCACCAAGGCGAGAAAAATACTTTGAAAACGAACCGCCCTTCGTCTGTAAAACTGTTGCCCATGTCAAATTCCAGGATCATTAATGGTTAGGGTCTCTCAAGCGAATCGCCCAGCCCGCCCTGCTGACACGTCCTGGGATGCGACAGGGAGGAGTTATCTACAAGAAAAAGAAATGAGGAGGAGGAGAAGGAGAAGAAGGAGGATCAGGAGAAAAAATAAAAACGAGGAGGAGGAGGAGGACAAGGAGGAGGAAGGAGGAGGACCAGCGTAAACCATAGAGTCATCAACGATGTTGGAATTAAACCTCCCTCCAAACTCCCTCTTCATAAGCCCCTACAACGGTTCATTTCCATTGAGGGAACTGCCTCGTTGGAAGACACCCTTGAAAACCCTCAAGCATGCAGCATGCCAAAACATTGTTCTCGGGATTTCAACGCCACGGATCAACCTGACTGCTGCGTCTTGACGATTTGGAACCGTGCCAGAACGCCGAATGTGCGCGGCGCTAAAGCCAGAGCCACATTTTGAAAAGAAACCGCCCTCAATCCGCGTTTTGCAATTTGTATCAACAAATGTGCGCGGCGCTAAGGCGAGAGCTACAATTTGAAAACGGCCCGCCCTCAATCCGTGAAGCTCTTCCAAATATTGTGAACAAATGCGCGCGGCGCTGAGGCGAAGGCCACATGTTGAAAACGACCCGCCCTCAATCCGTGAAGCTCTTGCAAATTGTGTGAACGAATGTGCGCGGCGCTAAAGCGAGAGCCACATGTTGAAAACGACCCGCCCTCAATCCGCAAACTCTTTTTATATATATAAACATATATATATATATGTATGTATGTACATGTTATTGTTTTGTGTTGTTTTTTTATTCTATTTTTCAAACAAAAAACGAATGCGCGCTGCGCTAAGGCGAGAGCCACATTTTGAAAACGGTCCGCCCTCCATCCGTGAAACTCTTGCCTTTCTTTAAGGGCGCTAAGGCGAGAGCCACATTTTGAAAACCACCCGCCCTCCATCTGCGAAACTGCTGCCACTTTTTTAAAAAGCTTCAAAGTCATAAGTGGTGAGGAAGTCTCAGACGAAACGCCCGGCCCGCCCGAAAAACTGCCCTCGGGGTGCGACAGGGAGAAGTCATTCACAAGTAAGAGGAATGGAGAATGAGGAGGGGGGCAGGAAAGGAGACGCGGAGGAAAAAAGGGAGGAAGGGGGGGGACGGGTCTGGCACCGCCACCCGCCGCGTGCTGTGCACCACGCTGGCGACGCGTGCTTCGTCTCCCCGCGGGGAGGGGGGGGGGACGAGAGGGGCAGGAAGGAGAAAGGGAAGAGGGACGGGGCGGGCGGGGGAAGGACAGGAGGGGGGGAGGGGGCAGGAGGGAGGGAGGGAGCAGGTAAAAAGTAGGAAAAAGGGGAGAGGGAAGGAGGCAAGGGAGGCAAAGGAGGCCCCGCTTTCCCTAGTTCCCTCCCGCCCCCGCCTATCCTCCATGTTTGGTATATTCCATCCGGCTATCCAAATCCTGCTCCTCCTCCTCCTCCTCCTCCACCTCCTCCACCTCCTCCACCTCCTCCTCTTCCTCCTCCTCCTCTCCTCCACCCAGTCCTCCTCCTCCTCCTCCTCCTCCTCCTCCTCGTCCTCCTCCTCCTCGTCCTCCTCCTCCTCGTCCTCCTCCTCCTCCTCCTCCTCGTCCTCCTCCTGCGTTTCCTCCACCTCCTCCTCCTCATCCTTCTCGTTTTCCTCCTCCTCTTCTTCCTCCCTGTCCTGCACTCCGACGCTGGTCGGAACGACGGGCCAGGCGTTCCGGCTGAGACTCCAAAATGCGCATGCGTTTCACGGATTGCGGGCGGTTGGATTCAAAGTGTGGCTCTCGCCTTAGCGCCGAACTCACCCGCTGGTACAAATCACGGGTTGAGGGGGGTCGTTTCCAAAATGTGATTCTCGCCTCAGCGTCGTGTACGCACGTGCATGAGTTCCGCGGATTGGGGGGGGCTCCTTTTCAAAATGTGGCTGTGGCCCTGGCGCCGCGCACATCCGTTGCGAAAAAAATGCAAGCGTTTCACGGAGTCCAATGGTTAACGCACCCAAAATGATGTCTTGGAACGGTTCAGGATTGTCAGGACGCTACAGGTACATTGAGTCGCGGCGTCAAAGTCCCTGGAATGGTTTCTGACACGACTCGGGATAGCCGAAGTACATAATTTAGGTTGGTTTGCGACGTTGACGTCATGAAAGTGGTGTGTGGCACGCTTTAAGATCTTCAATCGGTTGCCTCCCAACGAAACATTTCCTGTAGCGGAAGTGACTCCGTGTAGGGGCATCTGAAGAAGGAGCTTGAAAGGCAAGTGTTTTCCAACATCGTTAATGGTTATTGGGTATACGCTGGTATCCCGCTTGCTGTTTCCCGCATCATCATCCTCCTTCGTCGTCATGATGTATGATCATTTTGTGTCACGCATGTTATCTTCCACGTTGAATCCTGCGAATAAGCCTGGTTGTCCTCATCCTCACAATCACCATAATAATCATCACAATGCAACGATCAAAACCATCGTAACCATCATTCGTAACAACCACAACAACAACAACAACAACAAAAACAACAACAACAACAACAACAACAACAACAACAATAACAACGGCAACACCAATAACAACAACAACCGCAACAACAACAACAGCAGCAACAACAACAACAACATCGCGATCATCATCACTATCACCGACACAACCATCGCAATAATCATCAACATCATTATAACCGTCGCCATTATCATCACGACCGTCATTTTTTACCACCACCACCACACCACCACCACCATCACAATCATCATCATCATCATCATCATCATCATCATCAGCAGCAGCAGCAGCAGCAGCATCGGCATCATCGTCAAAATCATCACCACCACCGTCATCAACATCATGGTCCTCCCCAACTGCATCATCACCATCACCATCACCATCCTCCACCTCCATTTTCCGATACCTTATCATCGTCGTCCTCACCATTTTCCTCCCCCGCCTCGTCCTCCTCCACATCCACCTCCTCCTCCTCCTCCTCCTCCTCCTCCTCCTCCTCCTCATCCTCCTCCCTCCTCCTCCTCCTCCACCCCGTCCTCCTCCTCCTCCTCCTCCTCAATCTCCTCCTCATCATCCTCTTCATCCTCATCCTCCTCTTGCTCCTCCTTACCCCGCACGTCATTTCCCTGTCACACATGTTCGTCGGGCCACTCAGCGCGCAAGCCGGGCCCAGACGTCTCATCGCCCAGAAGTTCCCAGCAAAATGTGCCCGGCCCGCAAACCACGGAAGGCCCCATAACTGCACGGATAAAAGGCGGATCGTTTCCAGAATCCTGGCCATCACCAGAGACTTCCGTGCAACCAGTGTCATAGTGTTGTCCACGGCATGGGCGTGCACGAATGACTCGATCGCTTGGACTTCTCACGATGTAGATTTCTGTACGACACTGCCCCCAGCACTTCGCATGACTATTCTGCTCAAAGCCTCCTGCGCGCACGATTCTGTGGCGCACACAGAATACGCTACAGAACACGCTTAAATGCAGTGGCAGGCCTGCGAAGGGCCAGCAAGCGTTGTGCAGTAGAGGGCTGGCCACACACACACACACAAAAAGCTTCCTCCGACTCGCCGATGCACTCCAGCCGACGAGTGATGCAACGCTAGTACACGTGCTTTTCGGCGTCGCGGCAACGCGAGCAGCGACACGGCGGGGTCAAGCAAGAGCAGGCAAAAACCCAGAAAAAGCACGCCGCCGCGCGGGGTGGTCACACATCTCCTCCTCCTCCTCCTCCTCCTCCTCCTCCTCCTCCTCCTCCTCCTCCTCCTCCTCCTCCTCCTCCTCCTGCGCCGTCCCCTTGACTGGTCACCCAGATCATCGTTTCCTTCGGGTGTCGAAGGCATGGCGTAATCCTCGAGTCCTCCCACCACCTCCGGCGGGAAGCCAGCCAAATCCGTCGTCAAAATCTCAACCACGAAGCCCTTCAAGGGCGAGATCTGAGGGATGGCCATCGCGGCCACAAAGATCTGACTCCCCCAACCTTCCACGACGGCGGGGCAACAGGCGCGACGACGACGACAACGGTCACGGCGCCGACAACGACGACAATGTCGTCAACGACGACGACGACGACGACGACTGCGACGACGTCGACGACGACGACGACCACGACAACGACGACGACGACGACGACGACCACAACCACGGCCACGGCGACGACCACGACCACGACGACGACCACGACCACGACGACGACGACGACGACGACGAGGTCCATGCCACACGCCCTCTTCCAGCCCTCGCAGGGCCTGAGCCTGTGGCAGGCTCGCAAGGCCCTCGGTCATTCCGACCGGCGCTCGCCGTGGAGACGAGCGAATGCATGAACGTATGCACTGATGGGCGAACTCGGGACGGGAGGATGCATTGCAGCATCAGCACTGTGTGCTACGACTACTCAGGTCCTGATGTTGCTGCACCTCGTCTTCATCCTCCTCCGCATCCTCCTCCTCCTCCTCCTCCTCCTCCTCCTCCTCATCATCATCATCATCATCATCATCATCATCATCATCATCATCATCATCATCATCATCATCATCATCATCATCATCATCATCATCATCATCATCATCATCATCATCATCATCATCATCATCATCATCATCATCATCATCATCATCATCATCATCATCATCATCATCATCATCATCATCATCATCATCATCATCATCATCATCATCATCATCATCATCATCATCATCATCATCATCATAAACATCATAAACATCATCCGCATCATCATCAGCATCATTATCATCGTCATCAGCAGAATCATCATCGTCAGCATCAGCATCAGCATCAGCATCATCAGCATCATCATCAGTATCATCATCATAATCGTCGTCATCATCATCATCATCGTCATCATCATCATCATCATCTCAATCGTCATCATCATAATCAGCATCATCAGCATCATCATCATCATCGTCCTCGTCATCATCATCACCATCATCCCCACCAGCACCACTACCAGCACGATCAGCATCAGCATCACGTATTTATCATAACCACCATCACAATCAACATCACCATCATCAGCATCCTCATCCTCATCCTCATCCTCATCAACAGCATTATCATCATCAGCAGCAGCATCAGCATCATCATCATCATCAGCATCATCATCAGCAGGATCATCATCAGCACCAGCATCATCGTCATCATCATCAGCAGCAGCATCAGCAGCATCATCATCAGCATCATCATAATCAGCATCATCAGCAGCAGCATCATCACAATCACCACCACCACCATTAGCAGCATCATCATCGGCATCATAATCATCAGCATCATAAGCATCATCATCGTCATCGGCAGCAGCATCATCGTCCGCATCCTCATCAGCATCATTATCAGCATCGCCACAATTATCATCCGCATAATCGTCATCACCATCGTCATCATCATCATCGTCGCCATCATCATCATCACGATCACCATCATCATCATCATCATCATCATCATCATCAGCAGCAGCAGCAGCAGCATCAGTTTTATCATCATCATTGTCATCGTCATCAGCATCACCATCAACACGACCACCACCTTCATCATCATCAGCAGCATCATGATCACCCTCCTGATCATTATCACCATGCTGTTCCTCCGTCTCCTCTACTTCTCTCCTCCTCATTATCCTCCTTGTTCCCCCTCCTCCTCCTGTCGCGCACTGCCGGCCACTGAAAAGATGGCGGCCATGCGATGAACAATGATATCCAAAAGACGACTTGCGCGAAGGCTCCTGCGAATCTGGACATGTTTGGAGCAATTTGTTGTTGACTCTAGGCGCGCTAGCACGCTGGCGGGCGGGTGTGGGTGCGCACCAGATGTTGAGACGCGATCGCGCAGCAGGACAGGGCGCCGTCAAAAACATGATCGTGACCAGGCAACGGCATCTCTCCCGCGGGCGCGCAGGCCATGTATTAATCGGCGGTGAACGAACCTCCCTTTAGTAAACCTCCCCTTAGTGAAAACGGCCTGGGACCGAAACCGACGGACCTGGACCCGCAAAAATGACGGCCGCGACGCCCTCTCGCGAACCGAAAACGGTCAATTCCTTAATCGACGTGTCAGGGTAGGAGGTCTGTCCACCCCCGAATTAAAAACATCCCTGTGCCCTCTGTCCTCCCCCCCTTCGCTTCACCCTCCTCGGCATCCCCATCCAGGGGGGGACGACGACGAACACCACGCAGGCGGAGGAGCCAGAGGAGCGAGAAGGAGCTGGGTTCACCCCGGCGGGGGCGGGGCGAGCTCCGAACGATGAGCAAGAAGGCGTGAGGATGGGACGGGGGAAAGGCCGAGGAGGAGGAAGAGGAGGACCAGTGCAAACCCAAAAGTCATCCACGAAGTTGGAATAAACCCTCCCTCCAAGCTCCCTAAAACAACCGTTTGAAAACCCTGAAGCATGCCAAAACATTGTTCCCTGGATTCCAACGCCACGGATGAACCTGACTGTTACGTCTTGACGATCCGGAATCGTGCCAGAACGCCACTCCTGGGGCTTCAACACAGCGAATCTCAACGTAACTGTTGCACCCGCATAATCCTGAACAGTTTCAAAACACCATGTTTGGTACGCCGATGATGCGAATCCGTGAAACTCTCGCAGATTGTGTGAACGAATGTGCGCGGCGCTGAAGCGAGAGCCACATTTTGAAAACGACCCGCCCTCAATCCGTGAAACTCATGCAAATGTTTCAAACGAATGTGGGCGGCGCTAAAGCGAGAGCCACATTTTGAAAACCACCCGCCCTCAATCCGTGAAACTCCTGCAAATATTTCAAACAAATGTGCGCCGCGCTAAAGCGAGAGCCACATTTTGAAAACCACCCACCCTCAATCCGTGAAACTCCTGCAGATATTTCAAACAAATGTGCGCCGCGCGAAAGCGAGAGCCACATTTTAAACGACCCGACCTCAATCCATGAAGCCCTTGCATGTTTCAAACGAATGTGCGCCGCGATAAGGCGAGAGCCACATTTTGAAAACCACTCGCCCTCAATCCGTGAAGCGCCTGCAGATATTTCAAACAAATGTGCGCCGCGCGGAAGCGAGAGCCACATTTTGAAAACGACCCGCCCTCAATCCATGAAGCCCTTGCGTGTTTCAAACGAATGCGCGCCGCGCTAAAGCGAGAGCCACATTTTGAAAACCAACCACGTTCAATCCGTGAAACTCGTACATTTGTTCAAACGAATGTGCGCCGCGATAAGGCGAGAGCCACATTTTGAAAACCACCCGCCCTCCATTGGTGAAACTGTTGCCAATTCTTAAGCTTCAGAATCAGAAATGGTAAGGAAGTCTCAGGCGAAACGCCCGGACCGCCCTAAAAACTGGCCTCGGGATGCGACAGGGAGAAGTTATTTGTAAGGAAAAGGATTGAGGAGGAGGAGGACGACGACGAGGTGGAGGAGGAGGAGGAGGAGGAGGAGGAGGAGGAGGAGGAGGAGGAGGAGAACGACGAGGAGGACGAGGAGGAGGAGGAGGAGAGGGGACGAAGGAGGAGGAGGAGGAAGAGAAGGAGGAGGAGCGAGGAGAGAAAATAGAGGAAGGACCGAGGAGGATAAGCGGAGGAGCGAGGAGGCGGAGGAGGCGGAGCGAGGAGGAGGGGGGGAGGGAGAGAGGGGGGGAGGGAGGGAAGAGGACGACGACGAAATGGAGACGGGGAGGGCGAAGCTCGTCATCCCCCAGTGGCCTCTGCTGCCCCGCCCTCCTCGCCAGCGGCCTTCTCGCGCGCCCGCGGCTCACAGCTCGTCCGCCTGGGGCGGCACGCGTGGGCGGAGCGCCGTCGCCGAGGGGCGATGAGGGCAAGGGAGGGGGGAGGGGAAGGGGACGGGGAGGGGAGGGAGGGAGTGAGGCGAGGAGGGAGGCTAGGTGAGCGAGGCGGGAGGGAGGCGAGGAGGGAGGGAGGGAGAGCGGAGGGAGGGGGGAGGCGAGGAGGGAGGGAGGGAGAGCGGAGGGGGGGAGAAGAGCAAGGAGACCAGAGGACAGCGGAGGGAGGAGAGCGGAGCGAGGAGAGCAGCAGAGAGCGGGGGGAGGCGAGAGCGGGAGGCGGGAGGGCAGCGGATTGGACGGAGGAGGGGATGGGGGGGGGGAGGAGGGGGGAGGGGAAGTTGTCGTCGTTTAGCGAGGGTTTGGCGGATGTCCGCGTGCTCCGAGACTCGGCAAAGTCGTATACCTGCCAGAGGAAAAGAGGTGCAAGGAGAGGAGGAGGAGGAGGAGGAGGAGGAGGAGGAGGAGGAGGAGGAGGAGGAGGAGCGGGGAAGGCCGGCCTAACCGAGCCAAGCTCGAAGGTCGGCGAGGGCCGCTGCATCCTGCGCCGCCGTGACCCCCACGGGCGGCTCGGGGAAAAGAGGAGAGGGCTCTGCGCCCCAGGGCGCCACCAAGCGGCGGCGGCGCGCCTCGCGGAGGCGTCTCGCATCCTCCCTGTTGGCGGCAGTGCGGGCTCTCTGGGCGTGGGAGAGAGGCAAGGGAACGGGCGAGGGAGGAGGGTAGGGGGAGAAAGAGGAGGACGAAGGACAGAACACCCAGTGAACCGCCTGCTCCTCTTGGGAGCCAACGAGCTGGTCCAAAATGGCTTGCTCGTCGGCAGCTTCGATACCGATTGCAGTGACGGGGGCAGGGGGGGAATCCTCCACGGCCGCCTCTTCGGTATCAGACTCCTGATACCGAACCTTTTCCGGATCGACGCGAAGACGACCACGGGACCGACTGAACCCCGCAAAGTCGGGCTGAAGCGCCGGGTCACGGGGGCCATCGGACGAGAAATCTTGAACACAAAAATCCTGGAGCTCAGCCTACACTCGCTCCGAAGGCGGCACATCGAGGTCATAATTCGCATCAGGGGAATTGAGCAAAGACTGAACGTGTTGCCAAAGCGAACTAGCAAAAGCGGCACACATACCCGGCGGGTACACCTTCGAGGCGGTGCGAAAGGCACCGGACGAGTCCTTGCCGAGTAGACAAGCATGAGCCATCGGGCCGTGACTTTGCTTGCCCTGGCCAGGGGTACAGCGCAACGCATCGTGCAAGCCAGGCATGCGAATCGAGACAACACGTGGGAGCGCGCCCTACAGAGACAGTAAGGAGAGGAATGCGAGGAGAGAGGAGGGAGGGAGGAGGGTGTGAGAGAGGAGGGGGGGAGAAGGGAAGAGGGAAGTAGGAGGGAGAGGAATGGGAGGAGAAGGCGGACAAGAGTAAACTCGACAGGATGCATCACTCATGCTGCGGTCCAACCTCCCATCCCAGGTCCGACTCCTCCTGGTTTTGTGAAAAAACATCTTGCACCTCGTTCGAACCCGTGCCTCCTCCGCCCCGACCTTCTCAACGCAGGGCGCGGCACCTCCCCCCCATACCCGCCTCATCCCCCCCGCCTTCACCTCTCCGGCAGGCCCGCGCCCTCTTCGCGTGTTTCGGGGCTCCACAGGGCGGGGCCTAAGTGAGAACCGCCTCTTCTTTGACCGATACCCTCCAAGAGGGCCCCAAAAGGGCACCGAAGGCCTCCAACAATGGCCCCAGCGGGGCCCCCAGATTGCCCGCGTAAGCTGCCAAGAGGCTTCCTTCTCGAAGGCATGTATGGTTGACTCCTGGGCCTGCTCAGGCATACCCCGATATTCTATTTGGCGGTTGCCCCCCTTTGTTCCACTGCGTGCTCCTGCATTTGCTTGAACAATGCAACTCGCCTGGGCATCGTTGCTGGATGGGCTGCTGGGGATACTTTTTGCTCGCGAACGCGCCAGCGGGAGAGCCGCGCGCCGTCACAAGGGTCAAGCAAACCTGATGGGGATACTTTTTTGATTCGCGGCCCGCAAGGAGAAGTCCAGAGGGCGGTATGACCGAGGCTGGGGCACAGCGACAGATAATTGGCGCCTGATAGGGGATACGCTAAGCGTCAAGAATTCGTTGTAACGCAAGCGCGCACGCACGGCACGCAAAACGCCCCCCCCGCCCCGACGATGCAGCCCCCGCGCCCCCCCCCCGTTCCCCGGCAAACCCTGGCCCCCTTCGCCCGGACCATGTTATCCCAAACGCACGCACGCGCGGCGCGGCACTCCCCCTGGCCAAGACGCCCCAGCTCCGCCCCCCCTCTTCCTTACCCCAGCAAGCCCGCGCCCACTCCGCCCCGACCTGTGTTCCGCACGCACGCACGGCGCGGCACTTCCCCTGCTTGACCAGGCAGCCCCGCTCCCAAAAAAATCTCGCACGCGCACGCGGCACCTCCCCTCAGCCCAAACCAGCCAGCCCCCTATCCCCCCATGCGCGCGCGCACGGCACTGCACCTCCCTGCCCCCCAGACGAGCCAGCCCCCCCTCCCCTCCCACGGCAAGCCCGCGCCCTCTCCAGCTCAACCTTTCCACTCCACACACGCACGCACTCCCGCACGGCCCGCCTCCCGCGCCCCTTCCACTTCCCCGGCAGACCCGCGCCCCCTCCATCCCGATCTCTGCATTTCCGCCCGCACGCACGGCACGGGACCTCCTCTCCGACTGGGCCAGCCCATTCTCCCCCCCTTAGCGCTCACGCGCGCCTGGTGACCTTCCCCTGCCCGCCCTTCCCCACCCCCTCCCCCCCCCTCCCGCACGGGCCCGCGCCGCTCCGACCCCTTGATTTCGCACGCACGCTCTCGCGGCATGGCGCCTCCCCATCCTGCCCCGACCACCTTAGAGGGGGGACCAGCATGGCGCCACCCACCCCGACCTCATTCGGCACGCGCGCACCCACGGCACGGCACCTCCCCCCCGACCCGTGCGTGACAGTCTGGACTTACGACGTCAGGTGTTCGAAATATATAGCACCCGCAATTGCGGATAAGAGTGAGGGGACGGGCGCGGGCGACGCGGGCGTCGTCAAGCCGGCGGACCTCGTGGCCCCCACCTTCCCTGTCGATGGCGCTGTCCTTCTCCCCCTCCTCCTCCTCCTCCTCCTCCTCCTCCTCCTCCTCCTCCTCCGCCTCCTCCTCCTCCTCCTCCTCCTCCTCCTCTTCCTCGTCCTCGTCCTCGTCCTCATCGTCATCGTCGTCCTCCTCCTCCACCTCGTCCCTCCTCCTCCTCCTCTTCTTCCTCGTCCTCCCTCTCCCCCCCTCGTCCTTCCATCATCGTCCTCCCATTGTCGTCATGTTCCTCCTCGTCGTCCTCCTCCTCTTCCCCCCCTCCCGATCCTCCCCCCTCCTCCTTTTTGTCGTCGTCGTCGACGTCGTCGTCGTCCCCTTCCTCCTCCTCCTCCTCCTCCTCCTCCTCCTCCTCTCTCCTCCTTCTCCTCGTCCTCCTGCAAAAGCAGCCCGCCGCAGGCGCCGAAAAATTTGGTTTGTACACTGAACGTGGTTTGGGTCGCTGGTGGGCCGCGGGTTCTCCACCAGGAACGAATGCAAAAGATGCCCGCCGCAGGCGCCGAAAAATTTGGTTTGTACCCTGAACGTGGTCGCGGGTGGGCTGCGGTCTCTCCACCTAGAACGAATGCAAAAGATGCCCGCCGCAGGCGCCGAAAAATGTGGTTTGTACCTGAACGTGGTTTGGGTCGCGGGTTGGTCGCGAGTTGGTCGCGGGGTGGGTCGCGGGCTCTCCACCTGGAAGGAATGCAAAAAAAACCCGCCGCAGGCGCCGAAAATGTTGGTTTGTACCTTGAACGTGGTTTGGGTCGCGGGTGGGTCGCGGGTGGGTCGCGGGGTGGATCGCGGGCGAGTCGCGGGTGGGTCGCGGCTGGGTCGCGGGTGGGTCGCGGGTGAGTCGCGGGGTGGGTCGCGGGTGGGTCGCGGGTGGGTCGCGGGGTGGGTCGCGGGGTGGGTCGTGGGGTAGGTCGCGGGTGGGTCGCGGGTGGGTCGCGGGTGGGTCGCGGGGTGGGTCGCGGGATGGGTCGCGGGGTGGGTCGCGGGGTGGGTCGCGGGTGGGTCGCGGGTGGGTCGCGGGTGGGTCGCGGGTGGGTCGCGGGGTGGGTCGCCGGTGGGTCGCGGGTGGGTCGCGGGTGGGACGACGACAACAACAACAACAACAACAACAACAACAACAACAACAACAACACGAATCCGCACCGCGGAATCCACTTCAGCCACGCACCCAGGGACAGTGAATGACCGTTCGGCCCCCTCACTCTGACGATGCATCAGTGGGCGCGCAGTCGAGCGCGGGCGGGGTTGGGGGTGCCACACCGTGCGATCAGTTTGGCGCGGGCTGGGTTTCCACCCGCGACTGCAGTTGACAAGAAGCGGGGGGGCAACGATGAGTTTGCCACAGCTTGCGGTTAGACGAAATGCTGGGAAGCAACCCTGGAATCAGGCAAAACCGAAAAAACTATACACATGTATGAGAACTGCACTTGCAGTGATTAGGACATGTGTCCATTGGGTACCAAAGAAGACGGTGCTGCAGGTGCGTGCAGTGAGAAACGCCTGGTGTATCCCAAGACGCCCACGAGGCCCCCGTGGTGCCCGTGAGCTCATGTGCCGTCGATAATGAAGATGCATATGGCAAGCCACCTCATGAATACAATGTTCGGCGGTGGACAAACCTCCATTTAGTAAACCTCCCCTTAGCGACAACGGCCTGGGACCGAAAGCGACGGACCTGGACCCGCAAAAATGACGGCCGCGACGCCCTCTAGCGAACGGAAAATGGCCAATTCACTAATCGACGTGTCAGGGTAGGAGGTCTATTAACCTCCGAAAGTTAAGCGACATGCTGTATACATCCCAAGAAGAGGGGGGGCGCAGTCGAGCGCAGATGGGATTGCCACAATGCGATGAGTTTGGCGCAGGTGGGAGTTCCACGCCTCTCGAGCGCAGCTGAAAACGAGCGGGAAGTTTCACCGATGCGGCTGCTACAGCTTGCGAGTAGACGAGAGGCTGGGGAGCACCCCTGTGGGCAGGGAAATACGAAAGCCCAACCAAAGTTGGATAAACATGATTAAATGCAAGTGGAAAGAAGCATTGTGTAAGTGGTGTTGCTTCGTTTGACGTTGTTTTGCTAAGGTGGTGTAAACCCAGTGTGTGTGTGTGTGTGTTTGGGCACATGCACTCTGCCACACCCTTGGGAGCCTCGAGCTTGCCCTTGAGACCCCTAGCATGCACCCCGAACAGTTGTATATTATAGACATCTGTATGCCCCTGGTACCACGGGCATTCTCGCGACTGCCATCACCACCATGTCTGGCGTGGCTACGATCGCGACTACCGCCGCTGCCATCGCCATGTGTAAAACTGTAACTGTGCGTGTGCGTCTCGAATGGTATCCGGTGCACTCCATATCCGTACCTGGGGTGTGGTTAGAGGCCTCTTGCATGTTTGTTGGGATCTCGTCAGTGGCCTCTTGGGTGCCTCGTGGGGGGTCGAATTGAAGCCTCTTCGGATTTCATGTTGGTCTCCCGGGGGCCTCTTGGGGCCTCTTGTGGGCCTACTGAAGCCTTTGGGGGGCGTCTTGGACTTCCTGGAAACCTCTTGGGGCGGAATGCTTTAGTTGTCGGTTCGTATTCGCCCTCTGAGGCCCCTCTCGGGGCCGTCTTGGGGCCCTCTTGTGCCTTCCTGGGCGCCTCTTGAGCCGTCCTGGGGTGGGGCTCCAGGCGCCGTCGCACTCGTCGTCGAACGTCGCCGACGACGTCGCGTCGTCGTACGTCGTCGCACGTCTTGGGCCGTCCCTGGCCCTCTTGGGCTGTCGTGGGGCCCTTGTGGCAGCCTCTCGGCGGTTCCAGGAGCGGCCTTGGAAGTCATGTGGGCCATCTTGGTCAGTCGGGGACCTGAATCATAGAGAATCTGAAAGTATCTCCTCCTCCTCCTCCTCCTCCTCCTCCTCCTCCTCCTCCTCCTCCTGCTCGTCCCCCACCTCCATCCCTTCCGACTTTCTCCTCCTCCTCCTCCTCTTCCTCCTCCTCCTCCTCCTCGGTTCTGGCCGCCCTCCTCCAACACACGGCGTGCGCCGCCCGCCCCCGCCGCCTTCGCAGCCTTGCCGAGCACGGCCGAGCGGGGCGCCTGAACCAGAAGGGGGGGTCCGCTCCTCGCCGTGGCCCTTCCCGAAAACGAAAAAAAGGAAAGGGTGAGGGAGGGAGGAGGGAGGGAGGAGGGAAAAGAGGGAGGAGGGAAGAGAGGGAGGAGGGAAGAGGGAGGAGGAAGGAGGGACGAGGAGGAGGGAAGGACGGAAGGAGGGAGGTTGGTTGGTTGGTTGGCGCCTGACAAAACGAGTGCTAGCGAAGCTGCGGGCACAGAATCGTTGTTGGTCGCCCAAGGGAGAGGAGGGGTGCCCGTCCCGGGGGGTCCCGACAGTCTTGGCGCGTGTTCCACCAGACATAAGAGTCTGAGGACATGGGCGCCGGGCGGACGGGGGGGGGGAGCGCCATGGGGCGACAACAGAGACCCCTCAGCGCATCCAAAACAAGAGCACAGCCTGGGAGCGGCATCGCCCCCGAAGGGCCATCCCGCCATGAGCGGCCATGACGCCCAACCCTGCCACCAAGGAGGAGTCAACAGCTGAGCAATGCGTCGCGAGGCATGGCCGTTCCAGCCCGAAGCCTGGTACAGAGCTTCATTCCTGAGACGCTCCTGTGGAGATGCGCGGAGCAGGCGCGGACCGCATGAGGGGGACGTATAAGCTGATCCAGCCCGGAGTCGGTGTGGCCCCGTGCAAGGGATACCGCAGTTTCCCTGCTGTTGGGCACAGGGGGTCTGGATCCGCCCCAAAGGAGACAAGGCCCAGTCGGGAAGGGAGGCGGGCGGCGGGAGCGAGCACACTGCCGCGTCACCAGCAGGAGGGCACGGGTGCAATGGTCCCGCTAGAACCACTGCCGCGAGACCAGTCCTGCTTGATGCGACTGTCCTTTCTTATCTGACAACTCGTCGATGCGATGGATGCCGGTGCGCGGGGGATACGCGGGCAGCGGGGGGCGCGAGGCTGCTCGTGCGATGGTGATGGGAGGGAGATCATTGATGTTGCGGGCCAACTCGCAAGCCTGCGCCTCGGCGGCGCGCGCCAAAAAGTCCACCGTCGCTCTGGCGCCACCAGGGCTCGAGCCATAACGTTTTCTGCAGAAACGTCCTGGGAGCACGCGGAATTTATGCAACGGGCCTCTCAGGCTTGGGGTTCCAAGAAGGCTCTCGGGGAGACCATTAAGCAATACTGGAGCGCAGACGGAGCGGGGAACACGACGCGCCGTGAAACGCGGATAAACATAAAGTTGGGCCCCCTGTCGGCCCAGATGTGCATCCAGGGGAACTCTCACGCACGGCCTCTAGAGGTCATCTGTCGCAAGTAGGCTCTAGGCAGGCAGGCTCTGGGCTGTGAGTTGCGTTGCCCAAAGATGAAAATTCTACGTTGCGGAATCGAGGCTTGCCTCCGGCCCCCGAAATCAAAAAAAAACAAAGAGCGCGGGAACTGCATCACCGCACACTACAAGGCAATGTCTCCAGCAGGAGACTTCTGCTCGTAGGGATTCTCGCGGGCGAAAGAGACTGGGGCCTCCATCAAGGCGTCTCCGCCGATTTGCCGCGGTCGAGCCTGTCCACGCCCTCGAGCCTGTCGATGCCCTCGAGGCGACGCAGCGGGTCGCCCACCAATCTCCGGCGCCGTCCAGATCTGAAGAACTCCAGCAAGACCTCGGCTGCACGATCCCTGGTCAGACCGCCAGCTAGCAGAACATCGCCGTGAACCCTGCGCCTCTGGAAGACTGTCTGATCCTTCTGCTATCCATTGCCAAGGCACGCAGCACTCATTCTCTTGTCGCGCAATCCAAAGCCAGCTGACACACCCTCCTCGATTGCGTCATATCCCGACTTCCCGTCAGTGATCAGGACGCAAGGGCAAGCTGAGATGGCGTCATTCACGCGCTGCTTGGAGGCGCAGTCCTCCAGCGCGCAGATGAAAAGGCGCACGTAGCTGATTTCGTCAAAGGTCTCAGTCATCATCTGGACCTTCGCAACCGCACTGCTTCTGGCCACTCGAGGTACCTTGCACGCTCTCCATGAGATAGACGCCACGGCCTCAGTCGCACCGCCGAGGAAGAACAAGCGGGGCCAGCACGATCATCTCCCCACCATGGGATTCGCGGGCAACGCGGGCGGCCCAGCCCGCGTCGCCCTAGCCAACCACGGCGATCTGGTCCATGGCCAGAACGAGTATGACCACGTCGGCAGCGTCGCCGATGGCGCGGATGAGCTCGTTGATCTCATGGATGGTTGAGACCGTTGCCGTAGGAATCTCAGCTCGTAGTAAAGAAACATCATCTGCACGGGGCCACGGGAAGAACTGCTGAACTCACTATCCGACTGTACCAAGTCGGCCTCGCATGTCTGATCGCTCCTTGTCCGAAATTCCCCCGGTAGGTTTTCGGCCGCGCCGTATCTTCATGGGCCGCGCGTTCAGGCTGCAGCTGTCCTTGGCGAGGCTGCAAATGAATTCGCCGTTCCGTCGAATGCTGACGCCGTTCTGCACGAGAGCTGGGCTCTCCAAGGGCGCCCACTCGAAAGTCCCCTGGATCTCGGCACGCTTCTGGAGCAAGGCTGAGCTCGTAGGGGCGCTGGCAATCATCATATCGTCGACGCGTAATATCACCGCGCCGACCAGCCTGTCGCCGTCGCTGATGACCAAGACGTAGGGCCCACACTGGACAACCTCAAGTTCGAGCTTCCTGAGCGCGCCCTTGAAATGGAGCCAGTACTTGCGAGGACGTGTACAAACCCGTACATTGGCACAGAGAACTGCAGGACCTGGTCGTCGCCCATGCCGAAGGCCTGGCGAGCGTCTCTCGGACGGTCCGCGTAAATATTCCTCTTCTCCTTGTCGGTCTCTCCCAGTAGGAAGATTGCCGCGGCAACTGCCTTCTCCAGTTTCCACTTGCGTCTCGCTGCCATGGCAAGTAGAGACTGACGCGCCCGTCGCGAGGCGACAGAGGACTGCGCGCGCCGGCGGAGCGGGCCGGGGTCGCCGAAGCCGAGCACGACCAGTCTGGCCTTTCCTCGAAGCACGTTGCTTTCTTCGCCCACCTTCCAAGTCAACGCGAAGCGGCAGCGCAGGAGGCGCGCCGAACCATTCCCCTGTCTGCTCGGGCCCCGACAGCCTGCGCACCGAGAACGGACGGGCGCTCCTTCTGCTGAACCTCGAGTAGCAGCTTCGTCTCCTCTGCGGTCGCCCCCTTGAAAGAGACCCCCACCTCGCGGGCCTGCGGCGCCGCGAAGTTGCCGAGATCGCCCATGTAGGCAATTGAGCGCGTCGTTAACTGGAACGCCCAGCACGCTGAGTCCTTGGCCTCGTCGCGCCGCTGGACGCTGCACGCGCAGCCCCATTATAAGTCCCCTTCCTGCAGGGAGTGGGGGATGGCCTCCTGGGCAACAGCGGCGACCGCTGCTTCTTGACAAGGGGGCTCCGACGACCCTGGCGCTTGCCGATGGCGCTCGGCGTCGATATCGGGCGCCGCCACCCCCATCCAGGTCGTCTTCGTCCGCGGCCACAGCAAAGCGTGCTCTTCATGGTCGCCGTCACGAGGGGCCTCGATGACAACTTCTTTTTCGGGTAATCCAGCTTCTTCGGTTTGTTGGTCAGCTTGTTCGTCGCCAGGCCGAGAGCGGCCCCGCGGCTCCTCTGGCGGCGCTGGCTGGCAGTCTGGATCAGCACTTGCATCGAACCTGGGGCTTCCCTCATGCGCATCCTCCTCGGGGGGTTCGGCCCCGGCAGAGGAGGTCCTTCTAGTCCAGGCGGGGCCGAGGGACGCTGCCGCCTCCGCCACCTCCTGGCCCGAGACTCCGAGGGCCCCCCTGGGGCGCCAAATGAAAGTCGCCCTCGCCAACTGCCCAGGGTCCACTCGGATTGCCCGCGAAGGCGCGGGCGCTGACGGACTCGCCGTCGCCCGCGGCCAGGTCCTCGCCAGTCGGCGGGGCATCGTTGGAAAAGTCGGCCACCTCGTCGGTGTCGAGATGCTTCTGGACCTCGCCGACAGCCAGCGCCCCTGGACGCTCGCGAGCGCAGGGGGCCCATGGCCCCCTCGGATGGGATGGCAGGTCGAAGCCGCCCTGGGGAAACTCGGCAGGGGCGACCAGCCAGCGCGACGTCGACCACGGCCCCTGGTAGACCAGGCGGGCGCCCCGAGCTCGCAGGCCCGCGGCAAAGACCTCGCCCAGGTCCACGCCAACGGCCCCGCACTGGCACGGAGAGAGGCTGCCCCGTCTTCCGCCGGGCCCTTGGCGGGGGAAGCCTGCGCGCGAAGACCTGGTCGGCAGTCTGGTACTTCTTAAAGGAACTGTATATTGATGCCTCGGCTCGCATGACGCGATCCGAGCTCTCCTTCTGGATGTTTGCCAATCTCGCCCGTCGTCGCACTTGAGCGTCTCTGCTGAGGGCACCGCCCTGCAGCTCGGCGCCAACGAGAGGCAGGTTACTAGGCCCTGGAAAGGCCCCACTCATTTTCGTTCGCGTAACTTCATTCCATGCGGAAACATTCATAATGCTAATGTGTTAGACGCCGATCATCGATGCATCCATCTCCAGAAGTTCACACGCATGTGATTGTTCCAAAGTTATCAAGAGCCAATGTTAATGCGATCCTGCTCATATAAGCTTAGACACTAAGACTTGCGTTTTACATATTCATGATATTCCTGAAGCCATCGAGCACAATGGAATGTGAGTATGCTAAACATAAAGGGAAACAACAAATAATGCATGAATAAAATAGAATACCACTTGGTCTTCGGTGGCACGACCAGCGTTGAGCTCAATGCTATCCAGCGTAGCTTCGCTACGCTCACATACGGGAGCCCCCCCTCAATGGATTACTGAACAGGTCATGTAGCATTCCCATGGGTGCAACTCCATTGCGCTGCGTCGAGGGCACCCGCCCCCCCCCCCCCACCTTGCACGCCACTCATTCTATCTCCTTTCATGGGATTTGTGGCTGGCACGGGCTGGGGGGGCACAAAACTTCCGCGCCCCTATCCTACGTTACAAAATATACGCAGGATGGGGGCGGGGAGGTTCTGCGCGCCCCATCGCCGGCCCATGCTCGATCGAGTAGCGAGCGGACGCAAGCACTTGAAGAACCGATGTCAGGTAGTTATCGTCTCTGAGTTACCACTCCGCTCCCCCCATCGCACTCACACCTCGTGCTACCTACCTACCTACCTCTACCGTGCACTGCGCAGCGCATTGGTTATATGCGGGCTACTAAGCTTCTCACGTGCCGCTTCCACTCTGTCTGTGAGGCGGAGACTCTGTCCCACCCCGCGTATCCCCCAGCTTCCTGTCGCATCATCAAACACAACTGTTCCACCCAATTCTGTCGAGGCCTGCCGCGACGTCCCACCCAAGACTGCAGTCTCTGGCGCGGTGCCGGCGCCATGGAAAGCGACCTTCCTCAGCTCTGCCTTGGACGGGTCTCTGATCACCTGGCCGAGCACGTTCAACTGCGAACTCCGGATGCTCGCCGATAAACTTTGACACGGTGCTCTCCTTCAGACTTCATCATTGCTGACTCGCGAGATGAATGCCGGAAAAAATGCGGGGGATCTTTCGTAAGCAACGGCAGAAAAAAATCCATCCAACCGGCGCAAATCTGTCTTCATGAGCCGCATAGACGCCGTTGCGTATTTCAGTTTCGACCCAATTATACTCTGAAACAACTCGATCTTTCTGGCCAGGCTGATCGTCGCGTTCTTCCAGACAGTGCAGAGCGATCAGAAGTCCGCCGTGGCGGCCCCGATTTTTCTGCCCACTTCCGAAGTGGAGCGGCCGTCGCTGCGCACTGGCCCCCAGGTACAGCATGGCGCCCTCGGCCACCAGCGCGTCCCCGGTCGGAGCGGACGTTCAGGTCCGCGCATATCTCCATAAGCCGCAGCTTCCCCCCAATGTATCTGGAGGCCGCACTGGCCACCACAATGGGTCATCGACTCCATCAACTCTTCGATGTGCACTGCCGAAGAGCTAATCAGCAAGGTGTCGTCTGCATACAGCCATTCAGAAAGATGCCCTTGGTCTGCGCCTGCTTGGCCGCACGGCCCAGGCGACTGACCGCGTCTCTCATGAGCATTGTCATCACAATGCCAAAGAGAAAAAGAGACAGCGGGCAACCTTGGCTGATGCCCGCTCGTTGCTGTCGCGGGCACGACTCGACGCCGTCTTCCACGACTGCAAACAGGCGCTCGCTGTAGATCTCCGCCACTGCGAAGATCTTGCTGTCCTTCACTCCGACCCGCTTCAAAGCCGCCAATAAGCGCTCGGGCGCGATACTGTCGAAGACCTTCTTCCAGTCCAGCGCGAGTAAGAATGCCTCGCCGTCCTTCGCGGCCCACGCCTGCTCGATCTTACGCCGGACGCTGAACAGAGCATCCTGGGTGGAGAATTTCCGCCGGAACCCGAACTGCGTGCTCCACAAACGGTTTTCCGCCCCTGCGGCTTTCAATCTTGCTAGCAAGATCATCGCATATACTTTGCACAACACGCTGACGAGAGATATTGGTCTGTAGTTCTCGCAGTCCGTTGGGCTGGCATTCTTATATATCTCTCTGACTTTGGCCGAATGCCAACTCAGCGGAGCGGCTTTGGTGTCCCAACATTCCTGCATTACTGTCGTAAGCCATTGCGCACCCGCACTGTCGACATCCCCCATGAATGCCTTCAGGGCTTCGGCTGGCACCTGGACGGCGGCCCTCCCGGCCTTCAGCTTGCGCACTGCTGCCTGGAATTCTTCCATTGTGATCGGCCCCTCGCACGCGGGCAGCTCTTGGTCGACCGGTTCCTGCGCAATTGGTGCCGTCAGCGGCCAGACGGCCCATTGGATCATCTCCAGGTGCTCAGCAAACGTCTCTGCCCGGCCACATGACTCTACAAGCACGCCGCCTTTGTTGCATAACTTCCCTCTTGCAGGCTGCCTGGGCCTGCGGAGCTTTTGCACTGATGTCCACGACCCGTCTGAGGACCAAATCGTCGAGCCATTTTCCCATGTCTGTCTTCGCGCTGCTCCGGATGAGTTCGTTGAGCGATAGTTTCAATCGTCTGTCTCCGCGTGTTCGGGCCGATGTTCTCCTCTCGATTAACTCCAACGTGGCCTTGCTGAACCATGGCCTTCTCGCTGTCGCCCGGACGGACGACACGGTGTCTTTTACAGCTGCGGCCACCGCCGCCTCGAATCGATCTACTGTGTCATGAATACTGGAGGTCGGCACGCGCAGCTCCTGCGTTGCCAACGACCCAAGGCGGTTGCGGAAAGCGTCCTTCACGGTCGGGTTCTCGCCCAAACTGCGCATGTCTTAACGACTCTTCGTCTGCCGGACTGTCTTTTCCATTTCGACAGCAATCGTTGATTCGACCAAGAAGCGATGCGACTGAAAAAATTTGTCGACGATCGCTCCCAGCCCAGCCGACGCGCCAGAGAATGTCTTGCGGCGCCAGAACCAAATCCAAGTGAGCGAAACTTCTATGCGAAATTTCGCCCATCGGTCGCTTGCCAATGTCGCAATACGCAATTTGCTTTTCCGGACCACCATGCACCAAAGTATTTGCGACAGCGACATTCGTGGCCACGCAAGCATCGATGAGTAACTTCCTATTGCTGTCGGGCTGTTTGTCGTAATCGGTCTTCCCGAAAACGCGCGGCCCCACCATGTCCTCCTCTCCAGCAAATGCTCGGTGAAACCTGGCATTGAAATCTCCAACGACCTGTTTCATCCCATGGCGGCTTAAAGACGAGCGCTGCGGTTGAAGCTCTGCGTGGCGCGCCAGCCGGGCGCCGTAATCGCGTCCACTGTGCGTCGCATAGTTGTTTACAATTGCAAAATTGCCGCCTCCTTTTCACGCGTATTTTCAAAATTGCGATCCTCGAGGAATACTGCATGAAACTGAAAACTGATTTTGCCATACAGGGTGCAACGATGAATGCGACTCCGTCGTAAGTCTTGCTTGGGGCGTCACTGCCGGAATTGGTGAACAGGTAACCTCCATCCAATCGTTTGTAGTAGGATTGTGTGTGATGCGTCTCCTGCAAACACAAAATGCACATCGTTCTTGCTCTCATTATGCTATACAATTCATGCACCTTGATGTCCGTCAGCCCCTCCACGTTCCACGTGCCTATGGTGCCTTTGCCATTGTACGGGGCTGCACGGTTCCCAAAACTGGTCGCTCGATCTGTCTCCTGCTCACAGCACGCAGGAGGTGAAACATAGCGAGGTGAAACATAGCAAATGCACCGCTGCACCCGTCAAGCCTGGCCTGCGCCAGCCCCCAACTGTCCTTTTCCTTGATCCGCCATCTTGCGCAATTTGTCGTTTGCTGTGGTTATCAATTCTTTAAGCTCCGCGCTGCTGTGTAAGTCTTCCCACTCTTCCCAACCTTTGTCCACCCAATCGTCGACGATCTCATTGTCCGAGGTTTTGACGGTGAGTACCGGCACTCCCCCAATCTTCAGTGTCATGGTCTTCTCGTCTACCTTTCACTTCACCTTTGGCGAAGCCCCACTGAATGAATTGCCAACGCACGCCCAGAAGATATGATAGGGGCATGCGGACATGAGCTGGCCGGTCGCGTTTGCACCAAATGTCTTTTCCACCAGCCATGTGCGGATGCTTTTGAAACGCTTGCACTGCTTTGTCTGCTGCCCCTTCGCTCCCAAACATAGCAAATAACAACCCTCTGTAATCCGCCCCTTTGCGATATATTTCACTGGGAGGCTCAAGTTTGAACTCTTTCAATTTGTTGGCGATCCAATCCTCTGCCGCTGTCTTTGTGAGATCGGCAAAGCCCCCATATTACCGTAGTAACTGCCCCCCCTCCCGTGACCTGCATGCTCTCCATTTTCTTGCTGACGATGTCCTCGACGTTCTCCTTCGCGAGTGCCGAGCCCTGGATCTTCTCCACCTGCCCCTTTATCGTGGCCACCGTCATCTGAGCGTCCAAGGCCACCTGCTTGGCTGCTGTCGCCTCCTTTTTTGCCTCCTCAGCGGTCGGTGCCGTCGCCTTCATCATTCATTTCATGTCTCTATTCATGGACTGCAGATCCTTAAACATCATATTCATCATGTCCTTCTCGCTCATCTCGTTCATTTCGTTTTCGCTGATCCGCCCCCCCATCTCCCCCCCATCCTCTGCTGCCGGGTCGCCCCCACGGAGCTTCTTGAACGCTGGCGGATGGATTGGGCCCGCCATCTTACTTTCGCACAACTACACCTCGTGCTACGGGGGCGCAATAAGAACGGTAACTCCGAGACGCGCACGAACGGAGACAGGTAGCGCGCATTGCCGCGCACGTGCGACGCGGCCAACGCGATCGTCAAACGCCCCCGCCGCCCGCCCCCATGAGGGGGCTGTCGTTTGCATTCGCTTCACTCAGCCTAACTCCACTGCTACGTGTATCAGCACATTATACCGAATGTGGCTACAATAAACTGATGATATCACAGGTCAAATGTCTCTCAGGTCAACCTTCAGGAGATCTACACCATTACGCGCACTGGTCAGTAGCCACTTGGCTCGAGGCGGCTACGTCGCCCAGCAAAATGGACAGCAGCGTCGAGGTAGCTGGGCGACTCTTGCACTGCAAGGAAGTTGCCACGCAACTCGCTGCATAGCACAACTGACAAGGAGTGCCTTCGTCAGAGCAGTTAATACTCCATTGCAGATCATACTATTTCATCCTACGAGACGACCCCTTTCAGCACAAGTTGAGTCTCCCTATGGTAAATGCGTCTTCAATGATGCAGTGTGTCATTGCGTTAGTAGTGAAAAACTTGTTATAGCTGAAGATCTCATTCCACTCATCGTTACGCCACAGTTACCCTAAACAGGTAGTGATTATGCATAGTGTGATATAACCATGCATAGAGCGAAGGACCAGCTGGCTCGAGCTGGCCCCAGCAACGTTAGCGGTCTAACCTTACTGAGCGCAGCTTCGCTACGCTTGTGAGTGCGGACCCCATAGAATCATATTCATGTATTCTAAGATCTTTTATTTTCATGTCACGCGAAAGCGAAGAAGAACAAGCTCTTCCTCGCTGCCGCGGGGCCGCAACTCTTGCAAGTTGCTTCGCAACCTGGTATTGCCACTTCGTTCCACTGACGCTACTGTCCGTTTCACTCAGTGGAACATACCATTCCCTAAAACCACGGTGGCTGGCCTGGAAACCAGACCATGGAAATGGAGCGACATCAACAATGGAATGACATGAATACGAACTACGAATGAGCGAGGCGAATGGAACACCCAGTCATAGCCAACGTAGTTGGTCCCATAGCTGGGAAAAAACTAACAGGCAAATTATTTCATTTCCAGATAGAACACAAAAGGATAAGACTTCGTCCCGCGGAGGCACAGCTGGTCCCCCCCCCTCCGCCGTCGTCTCGGCAGGCGGCTGCTGGGTCGCGGCCAGGCAGTGGCAGCGAACAACCTCGTCCTCCAAGCAGATGGGGCACTGGCTCTTCTCCCGAGCTCGGAGGGCCCTGCGGCGCAGCGTCACATGGTAGTGGTAGTAACCCGACTCCTCGGTCCGCAGGCTGCCCTCGACCCCCTCGCGATAGCGTCCCCCACGGCACTGCAGAGGTTGGAGGGGGCCCCAGATCCTGTCGTCACTCGCCAGGACCCCCCAACGCCTCTCCATGAGCCCCCCGGCACCCGGAGCTCAAAGTCCGCGCGAACCGCCGCCCGCGACGTCGCATGGGGGGGCCTCGCAAAGACCCCCCGACCGCTGCAGGTTGCTCGGCGAGGGCCGAGCCGTTCAGGTTGAGCAGCCGGTTCTCTATGAGCCTCTTATTGTGCTCGAAGACGCTCTGGCTCTTGATCCTCTTCTTGCGCAGGCCCCCCCACCGCATCTCGTCGCGCGGATCGGCGCTCACTATTGCCGACCAGGGCCCGCAGGGCGGACTGCTGACGAAGATCTCACGGGCGCTTCTCGCCGAGCAAAATCCTCGCCCCGCGTTAGACCCGCGGCCTGCTGAGGCCACAGTCGCCGAAAAAGACGAGCCGCTCGCAGCGGCCGCCCCCCTCGCGGCGCACCTCGCCCAAACTCGAGCCCTGGCGGGCGCGGGCCCCCCGAGCGGCCGATGGTCGCGAGGGGGCACGCGGCCCCCAACAAGGCCGACCTCGTCGAGCGGGCGGCCGCCGCAATGGCCTGACGCCGATGGCCCTTCAACGGGCGGCTCGTCGCCTAGCCAACGCGCCTTCTCGTCCTGGACGCCACTCAGGCCCTCGTCGTCGCGCGCTTGGCGGCGCCACCCGCGGGGCTTCACCTGCGAGGTCGGCCCGCGCCCCGCGATGCCCCTCATCTGCTGACAGCGCGGAGGCTGGCGCCCCTGGGCGGAGCGGGCCGCAATCGCCGGGCCCGCGGCCGCGGGCACCGGCACCACCTTCTCGGCCCCCACTTCCACCCTGACTTTGACCGTCGGGCCCGCCGCCCCGCGCTGCTCGACGATGCGCGCGATGATCCCGTCGATCGCCTCCAACTTCTCCCCCGCCTGGACCATCGCCCAACTCTCGCACGCGGGCCCGCGGCGGTTAACCACAGCGACCGCGTTGAGCCGCCCGTAGATCCCCCCCGAGCTGAACGCCCCAAACGCAAACACCTCCGAATGCCTGGTCCCGAAATCTGACTTCGCGTCCTCGACGGTGTCGCGCAGTGCTGGGTCGCGCAGCTGAGGCGGCCGCCTTCTGGGGCAGGGAGAGCTTCGCCCTCGCGCGCGGGCTGCGCATCTCGATTTCGCGCGATTTCCGAAATCCACTGGCCACGTCGGGCACTCGGCGGGCGGCAGCTGCAACGGCGGGCCGCGGCTGTCAAACCACTTCTCGAAGCGCGCCGTCTTCAGGGAGGTCTCCGCGATGAGCCGCCGCCAGCGGCGGCACGTCGCCCACGACAGCAGCTTCTTGCAGAACCACATCTCCCAGAGAAAGGTGCTCCAGCAGGAAGGTCTCCGACATGCGCTTCGCGCCATCGTCCAACTCTGGGCCCACAGGGGGCAACTTCTCCCGCGCCCATGGATCCATCTCCTCGCTCTCCAGCTTCGCGCGCCGGCTCTCTGCCTCGCAGCATTTCGCCTCGCGGTCGAGGCCCATGCGAGCGCGGGGGAAATGCAGACTGCTGACAGCTGAGCTCTTCGCCCGAATCGCTCGCGCCAAAAAACGACCCAGGAAGATAGCGGCCGGGGCCTGGGGCCGCGGGTGCGCGGGGATCTCGGGAAGGGCATCTGCAGGTGAAACTGTCGATGTCATATACGATGCCGAAGTAGGCGGCGACGATGTCTGCGTCGCAGGGAAAGACGCCACCCCCGCTGCTGCCGGCAACGGCGATGTCCCCGCTGACGTAGATGACGTGTCCCCGCAGGCGCAAGCAATGATAGCGAACCCGGGCCTCGCGGGGCCCCACGATCGGGGACCTGGCCTGTATAGGGGCCCTCGGGGATCATCTGCAAATCTTCCAGGCATTCGCTCTCGATCGGCGGCTCGTTCTGACATTTTCCCTCCAGCGCGGCAGCAGTCTCGGGCGTCGAGGGCGCGCGCCCCTTCTGGAGGGCGGCCCCGAAGCCAAAACCGCCCCGCGGCGCAAGCGGCTGCGCAAGGCGGCCGCTTGGAAGGGCGAGCAGCTGAGCTCGGCGCCCGAGCTCCTCGAAGTAGACCTAGCGCGCCTCGCAGGCGATCGCAGCGCCAAGGCGGCCCAAGACATCAACCCCGATCAGGAGCGGGGCGTCGTTGTCCAGGACGTCGATCTCGAGCTCGCCTGCCACGCTGGCTATCTCCAGCGGGAAGGCAGCCTTGCCGGCACAGGTCTTGGAGCTACCGTCGCCGAAGATAGAGGTTGACTTCTGGCTGGCGCCCAGATGGATGCGCTTGCCCGTCTGCTCGTAGATGACATCACGCAGCTTCTCGGCGGCCTCTATGCCCGCGCGGCTGGAGGTGGCTCCAATGTCAAGAATGCCGAAATTCTTGGAAGCGGACTGTTTCACGCCCATGAGCACCCTCTCTTCGCCTTCCTCCAAGGTCGCCCAGCTGGGCGCGGTCACTTGACGGCCCAGACCTGGATCCCCGGCGAGGTCCGCGCCCGGCCACAGTGCCCGTTCCGACTCATAGACCGACCCGTTGCGCTTGATCAGGTTCGCCTAGATCTCCGCGCCCTGCTGTGCGTTGAAGAAGACAAAACTGGAGTAGCCCTTCTTTGGTCGACCTCGATCTCGGTCCCCTCGGCTACCGGTTGGCGAAACTCGATATCTATGATGTTTCGCCTCGCGGTTACCTCCACACTTCAAGCGCGGGCCCTTTCGTGATGGACGGGAAGGGTCACCACATTTGGCACGTGGCTGGTCACGTCGATGTCCGTCTCCACGACCACGTCCTCTCGAAGACCCTGAGTCTCCAGACGCCGCTCGTGGTCCTTGGGGTTTCTTGTCGCGCGGGCCGCGTTTCTCGCCCTCGTCCACGGGGCAAAACTTCCTCGCCGTCTTTACGCGTCGACGCAGGTCTCTGGCCTCCTCAAAGCTGCGCCACTGAGCTGCGAAGGCGGACTCACCTTCCTCGATCTCCTGGGTGCTATAGAGTGGCTCCCCGGGGTTCTCGTTCTCATCGTCCTGCTGGGCGTCGTAGGAGGCCTCCGACTCGTCGCGGTAACCGCAGCCGTCTTCGTCGTCTTCATCATCGTCTTGATCCCAACCATTATGAATCCGGACACGATCTCGATGACGGCGGTCCTGGCCCGGTTTTTCATCACGGTTTGTCAGCTCGTCATCTGGCCACTATTCTCGAAGCTGCTCCCCGATGCTGTCGCAGACAATATCACACTTCACCGCGCTGATAATTGCTGCTCGCTCGGTCGGTGACTGTCTTGACCGCTGCGGCAGTAACCACCCGCGTAGCTGATCAAAGGGGCTTCCATTATCCTTCGTTTTCTCGGCCGCGCCCCCCGGGCCCTCCAGCTCGACCTTGTACAAGAACCATTTCAGCTGGGAGCAGAGGGCATCACATTCCTTGGCCCGGTGCGAGATACGCTGCATTCTCTGCTTCTTGAAGTTTTCGGTGTCGAACCCCTTGGCCACGTCAAGATGGGTTTCATCGTCTGTGCCGGTATATCTCGGCATCGGTTCTCCAGTGTCTCGGCGGAGGCCGAAGATCCATCTGGCGAGGTACTTGCCTGCATCCTGGATCGGCTGAGTTCCGAGTGTTGTACGAATGCGTCGAAGCAACTCTGCTGCGCCATCAAATTCCTCGCTGTGGTCTCAATCGATGACCTTGGCGGCCTGTCGAGCTCGTCCTTCCAGACACAGATCGCTAATTTCACCGGGTCCTTCGGATGTTGGCCTTGACATTTCTTTCATACCCGTCACTGCACCGACCTCCCAAAACGTGCTGCACCGGATTCGCGCGTGGATGTCAGCCAATGCAGAACCCCGAAACGGTAGTCTGCTTTCCTGGCCCAAAAAATGCCGCACGAAATCGACTTCGAAATCTGGAACGAAATTCTCCGTGACAATCCGGGCCCGTCCCCTTGTTTTCCGAATCCGCTCTCCGATGTTGGCGCCATGAATAATCGTCCACCGTGTAAGGTCTCCGTTCCACATAGGAACGATGTCATCACTGTTGCTGTGATTCGCCATGGCTTTGTGGAACAAGGTGGTCTGTGAATCTGTGGTCCGTGGAGCTAAACAGCTCCGCTCTCAGCTAGGACAACTGCCATGATATCAATCCTGATTGATGCGCCTCTCCCTCTCATAATCTTACAACGTGTTGATGCAATCGATGCTGGTGTTGGGCATGTACGGGCAGTGGGGAGCGCGAGGCTTCTCGCGCGATGGTGATGGAAGGGAGCTGTTTGATGTTGCGGGCCAGCTCGCAATCCTGCGCGCTGGTTGCGCACACCAGAAGGGCCAGCATCGCTCCGACGCTGCAAAAGCTTGAGCCAGAACGGTTTCAGAAGAAACTTCCTGGAAGCATGTGAAACATGTATAACGGGCCTCTCAAGCTTGAGGCTCCAAGAGGGCTCTCGGGGAGACCACTCAGCATGGCCAGGCTGCAAGCGGAGTGGGGAAGACGACACGCCGTGAAACGCGGATAAACACCAAGATGGGGCTCCTGGTGAGCCCAGATATGTATCTGGGTGAACTAACACGCACGGCGTGCGGAGGCCAGCTGTCGTGAGTAGACTCTAGGCAGGCAGGCCCTGGGCTGTGAACTGCAAGGGGAGGGGGGGGGGGAAGGGGAGGTGAGAATCCAGATCAGATGCGTATCCACTCCACGGGAGGCCGACGTCCCAGGACCCCAGGAAGCGGTGAAGCACGAATATGGTCGAACCCCGGGGGAGCCAAAGGACATCCGTTCGGCATGTTCGTGTCGTGACGACCCCAGCGTTGATTCCTGACACCGCGTGGATCGTTCAACCTGGAACGATCGACGGTTTTCTGATCGCTAGATCGTTCCTTACTGGCAGATTCTGGGCAACTGGCGGCGCTCAACCTGGAACGCCCGCGGTCCCGGGAGATCGGTTCTCAAGGCGGTGGATGTGTACATGCATACATAAATGAATATATATATATATATATACATATATATATATATGTGTATTCATATGTGTATGCATTCATATGTGTATGTTTACATATCTGTGTGTATGTAAACTCACACATATATGGAGAGAGAGAAGAAAAAGAAAGAAAGCGAGAAAGAAAGAAAAAGAGAGAAATTCTGGCCTCGGAGGGAGATGAGAAGGGGGGGCGAGGATGGGGAAGGAGGAAGGAAGAAACTGGGGGAAATAGGAGCGATACGAGGGGAAGGACAGGGGGAGAGGGAAGGATGAGAAGCGGACGTGGAGGAAAAGGTAATCCGGAGGGGGGGAGAAGGAGACCGGTCGTGGCGCTTGAAAGTACACGGACCCCTGGACACCAAGACCCCCAGACATACAGACAGCCGGATATCTGGACAACGTGGACAGAGGCGAAAATGCCAAACGCCTCGTCCATCGGAAATCCTGGGCACCCCCCCGACCTGGACACCCCGAACACCATGGGAGATCCAGACAACCTGGACACCCCGGATACCAGGGCATGGACAGTTGGATCTCCAGAGCAGCAGCCGCAGACACCCTGAAAACCCCATATTCCTCCTCCCCCCTACTCCCCCTCCTCCTGCTGCTCATAGCCCTCCACTTCCCACGTCTCCCTCTCGTCCTCCCCGTCCTCCCCTCCCCTTCCTCCCTCTTCCTTCCCTCTTCCTTCCCTCCTCCTCCTCCTCCTCCTCCTCCTCCTCCTCCTCCTGATCATCCCCGCTCCCGCGTCTCCCCGCCTCTTCTCCGCCTGCTCCTCCTCCTCCTCCTCCTCCTCCTCCTCCTCTCCTCCGCCTCCTCCGCCTCCTCCTCCTCCCTCCTTCTCCTCCTCCTCCTCCTCCTCTTTCCTCCTCTTCTCCTCCTCGTCCTCCTCGTCCTCCTCCTTCTGCGCCTCCCTCTCTCCTTCTTCTCCTCCTCCTCTCATCATCAGCATCATCATCATCACCCAGCATCATCCTAAATCAGCAGCACAACATCACCATAACATCACACAGCACAGCATCATCATCATATCATCATCATCATCACATCATCATCATCATCATCTCAAACACCACACCATCATCATCCCATCATCATCATCATCATCATCATCATCATCATCATCATCATCATCATCATCATCATCATCATCATCATCATCATCATCATCATCATCATCATCATCATCATCATCAGCATCAGCATCATCATCATAACCATCACAATCATCGTCATCATCATCATCCGTTCCTGTTCCTTACAAATAACTTCTCCCTGTCGCACCCCGAGGCCAGTTCTGAGGGCGGTCTGGGCGCTTCGCGTGCGAATTCCTCACCATTTATGGCCCTGAAACTTGAAAATTGACAACAGCTTCACAGATGAAGGGCGGGTCGTTTTCAAAATGTGGCTCTCGCCTTAGCGCCGCGCGCATTCGTTTCAAACAAATGTACGAGCTTCACGGATTGAGGGCGGGTCGTTTCAAAATGTGGCTCTCGCCCTAGCGCCACGCACACTCCTTGTAAACAGTTGCCAAGAGTTTCAAAGATTGAGGGCGGCTGCTTTTCAAAATGTGGCTCTCGCCTTCGCGCCGCGTACATTCGTTTGTAAAGCTTGCCAGGGTTGAAGAGTAGATCTTAACCGTCAAGTTCGACACTACAACACGACACTACACTATCTTCACTAGTGTGGAGTCATGTCCGCGCGACAGCGACACTACACTACGACACTACACTAAGATTTAGTCTGGTGTCATAGTGTAGTGTAAGAGGATACCAGGTGTGACACTACACTATGACACTACAGTACGGCTGGGGAGGGAAAGACGGACGACGTTGTTTTTCTGTCTGGTTTCCCTTAGGTTTTGCCCAATTCGACTCCGCGAGAGAGGTCCCTCCGCTGCCGTTAGTGTGGTAGTGTTGGAGGCACCGAGGTGCGACACTATACTATGACACTACACTACGGCTGAGGAGGGGAGACGGAAGTTTTTTTCCCCGGTTAGCTACGGTGGGGGTGGGAAGAGGCGGGAAGCCCTGGGAGGAGGTGGGAGGACCAGTTCGACACTACACTACGACTCTACACTATCTTCACTAGTGTGGTGTCATGTCCACGCGACAGTGACACTACACCACGACACTACACTAAGGTCTAGTCTGGTGTCATAGTGTAGTGTCAGAGGATACCAGGTGTGACACTGCACTATGATACTACAGTACGGCTGGGGAGGAAGAGACGGACGACATTGTTTTTCTGTCTGGTTTTCCTTAGGTTTTGCCCAACTCGACTCCGCGAGAGAGGTCTCCCAGCTGCGGTTAGTGTGGTGTCATAATGTAGTGTTGGAGGCGCCGGAGAGCGACACTTCACTACGACACTACACTATCTTCACTAGTGTGGTGTCATGTCCACGCGACAGTGACACCACACTATAACACTACACTAACTTTTAGTATGGTGTCATAGTGTAGTGTCAGAAGATACCAGGTGTGACACTACACTATGACACTACAGTACGGCTGGGGAGGGAGAGACGAACGTTGTTTTTCTGTCTGGTTTTGCTTCGGTTCTGCTCACCTCGACTCTGCGAGAGAGGTCTCTCCGCTGCGGTTAGTGTGGTGTCATAGCGTAGTGATGGAGGCGCCGGGGAACGACACTACATTATGACACTACACTACGGCTGAGGAGGGGAAACGGATTTGTTTGTTCGGTTAGCTACGGTGGGGGTGGGAAGAGGCGGGAAGCCCTGGGAGGAGGTGGGAGGACCAGTTCGACACTACACTACGACACTACACTATCTTCACTAGTGTGGTGTCATGTCCACGCGACAGTGACACTACACTACGACACTACACTAAGGTCTAGTCTGGTGTCATAGTGTAGTGTCAGAGGATACCAGGTGTGACACTACACTATGATACTACAGTACGGCTGGGGAGGAAGAGACGGACGACGTTGTTTTCCTGTCTGGTTTTCCTTAGGTTTTGCTCAATTCGACTCCGCGAGAGAGGTCTCCCAGCTGCGGTTAGTGTGGTGTTACAGTGTAGTGTTGGAGGCGCCGAGGTGCGACACTACACTATGACACTACACTACGGCTGAGGAGGGGAGACTGAAGTTGTTTTTTCCGGTTAGCTACGGTGGGGGTGGGAGGAGGCGGGAGGACCTGGGAGGAGGTGTGAGGACTCGGGAGGGCGCGGCGGGTACAGCTAGATAGTGTACTGTCATGGTGTAGTGTCGCACCCCCAACTCTACACTATGACACCAAACGAACCGTAGTGTAGAGCACTCTCTCGCGGAGCCGAGCCAAGCTAAACCCTAAGGAACAGCAAGCGTAAAACAAGCTCTTCCGCCCCGCCCTCCTCAGCCGTAATGTAGTGTCATAGTGTAGTGTCGCACCCCGGTGTCCCCAACACTATACTATGACACCACAGTAACCGTGGCGTAGAGTCCTCTCTCGCGGAGCGGAGCAAATCAAAAGCCCTACGGAACAGCAGACAGAAAAACTCAGCCCCCCTCCTCGGCCGCAGTGTAGTGCCACAGTGCAGTGTCGCACCCCGGTGTCTCTAACACTATACTATGACACCATAGTAAACGTAGCGTAGAGCACTCTCTCGCGGAGCGGAACCAGTCAAAAACCCTACGGAACAGCAGGCAGAAATTATCCTGGCGAAGGACCCAACCACAAGCAATTGTGAATACCGCAATTGTGAATATCTCTTCGGTGGCGCTCCCTATGGGGCCACGAAACGTGTGAGGGGTGTGCCGAAATGGGTGCGCGGGACGCGTGCGGGCACACCCACTGGGACCTTCGGTGGAGCTCCCTATGGGGCCACGAAACGTGTGAGGGGTGTGCCGAAATGGGTGTGCGGGACGCATGCGGGCACACCCACTGGGACCTTCGGTGGAGCCCCCTACGGGGCAACGAAACGTGCGAGGGGTGCCGAAATGGGCGTGCGGGACGCATGCGGGCACACCCACTGGGGCCTTCGGTGGAGCTCCCTATGGGGCCACGGGACGTGTGAAGGGGTCCCGAAACGCGTGAGGGGTGTGCCGAAATGGGTGTGCGGGACGCATGCGGGCACACCCTCTGGGGCCTTCGGCGGAGCTACTATGGGGCCACGCAACGTGTGAATAGCATGCCGAAATGGGTGTGCGGGACGCATGCGGGCACACCCACTGGGACCTTCGGCGGAGCTCCCTATGGGGCCACGAAACGCGTGAGGGGTGTGCCGAGCTGGGTGTGCGGGACGCATGCGGGCGGCAGCACTGACGCCTTCGGTGGAGCTCCATATGGGGCCACGAAGCGTGTGAATATTGTGCCGAAGTGAATGTGCGGGACGCGTGCGGGCGCACCCAGCGGGACCTTCGGTGGAGCTCCCTTTGGGGCCACGAAACGTGTGAGGGGTGTGCCGAATTGGGTGTGCGTGACGCACGCGCGCGGCAGCACTGGGGCCTTCGGCGGAGCTCCCTATGGGGCCACGAAGCGTGTGAGGGGTGTGCCGAATTGGGTGTGCGTGACGCATGCGGGCGGCAGCGCTGGGGCCTTCGGCGGAGCTCCCTATGGGGCCACGCAACGTGTAAGGGGTGTGCCGAATTGGGTGTGGGTGGCGCATGCGGGCGGCAGCACTCGGGCCTTCGGCGGAGCTCCCTATGGGGCCACGAGACGTGTGAAGGGTGTGCCGAATTGGGTGTGCGTGACGCGTGCGGGCGGCAGCACTGGGGCCTTCGGCGGAGCTTCTACTATGGGGCCACGAAAAGTGTGAGGGGTGTGCAGAATTGGGTGTGCGTGACGCATGCGGGCGGCAACACTGGGGCCTCCGGCGGAGCTCCCTATGGGGCCACGAAACGTGTGAGGGGTGTGCCGAATTGGGTGTGCGGGACGCATGCGGGCGGCAGCACTGGGGCCTTCGGTGGGGCTCCCTATGGGGCCACGAAACGTGTGAGGGGTGTGCCGAATTGGGTGTGCGGGACGCATGCGGGCGGCAGCACTGGGGCCTTCGGTGGGGTTCCCTATGGGGCCACGAAACGTGTGAGGGGTGTGCCGAATTGGGTGTGCGTGACGCATGCGGGCGGCAGCACTGGGGCCTTCGGTGGGGCTCCCTATGGGGCCACGAAACGTGTGAGGGGTGTGCCGAATTGGGTGTGCGTGACGCATGCGGGCGGCAGCACTGGGGCCTTCGGTGGGGCTTCCTATGGGGCCACGAAACGTGTGAGGGGTGTGCCGAATTGGGTGTGCGGGACGCATGCGGGCGGCAGCACTGGGGCCTTCGGTGGGGCTCCCTATGGGGCCACGAAACGTGTGAGGGGTGTGCCGAATTGGGTGTGCGGGACGCATGCGGGCGGCAGCACTGGGGCTTTCGGTGGGGCTCCCTATGGGGCCACGAAACGTGTGAGGGGTGTGCCGAATTGGGTGTGCGGGACGCATGCGGGCGGCAGCACTGGGGCCTTCGGCGGAGCTCCCTATGGGGCTACGAAACGCTGTACTGGGCGGGTGAAACGCAAGGAAGAGGGGGAGGAGGGAGGAGGAGGGGGAGGAGGAGAGGAGGAGACGCGGGGCACCGTCTCTTCAAAACGAGGACCCAACACCACAGGATGGTTGGGAAAAACATGGATCTTCCCAAGGTCTTACCATATGCTCGAGGGCCCCAACGGAGCCCCCAGGAGGGCCCCAAGGGGCAAAGCCGTGGACCTTCCCGAGGTCTTAGCATATACGCTCGCGCGGTCGCCATGACCTGGCGGCTGCACAAGCCCCGGGCGGGCCGCGAGGCCTCCCCGGACTTGCCCAGCGCGGCCCAAGAGGCCCCCAAGAGTGCCCCGGGGCCCCAAGACGGCCCAGCGGGCCCCCCAAGACTGCCAAAGGGCCCTCGAGGGGGCCCCCAAGGGAGGCACCAGAGACCCCCAAGAGGGAGAAGCAGCGGGGAACACAAGATGGCCCCGAGACCCCAAGCGTGCCCCCAGGAGGGCCCCGAGAGGCCCCACGGGAGCCCTGAAAAGGCTCCCACGACGCCGCCACCAAGTCCCCCAGGAAGCCCCGCCACAGGCGTGGAGAAAGAGAAGAAGTACTCAGCAACAACTACACGCAGGCAATACGACGGGAAGCGGCACATACAAAATCGGAAGCCGCACAGATTCTCATCTGGGGATCGGCGGAATTGCATAAGCTTCTTGAACACAAGGGTGGTAGCGAGGAAGAGCAGGAGGAGGAGGTGGAGGAGGAGGAGGGAAAGACGAGAAGACAAAGGGGAGGGCTGCGGAAGAAGAGAAGGAAGGAGTGGGAGGAGGAGGAGCAGCAACAGGGAGAGGACAAGCCGCAGCAGCAGCAGCAGCAGCAGCAGCAGCAGCAGCAGCAGCAGCAGGGTGAGGAAGGCAGCGGCAGGGGGGCGAGGCCGTCGGGGGAGAAGGCAGAGCAGCCAGGCGGAAGGGGAGGAGGAGGAGGAGGAGGAGGAGGAGGAGGAGGAGCCGGAAGGAGGAGGAGGAGGAGGAGGAGCCTGAGGGGAGGCTAGAGGAGGAACTATGCGAGGAGGAGGAGGAGGAGGAGGAGGAGGAGGAGGAGGCTGAAGGGGAACGGGGCGGGAGGAGGAGGAGGCGGGGGATTCGCAGCAGAGGGGGGGGCGGGAGGAGCAGAGCGGCTCCGCTCACAGTCCCCGTCGCAGTGCCTGGTGGGGGGGGGGGGCCGAGGCGCCCCTCGGCCCTGGAGGCCGCCGGAGGGGGGCCAGAGAGCGGGCCGGAGCACGTGGGGTCGGAGGATCGCGCCGCATCGCCGATGGGGTGGCCAAAAACCACACAGGACAAAAAACACCTTCGCCCACAGGCCAAAAACCGACACAGGAAAGGCCACACAGGACACAGGCCAAAAACCACACAGGACAAAAAAGCCGATAGATGCGCCCAGCCGCGGCTGGATCAAGGACAGAACCCACACAGGAAGCCACGTGAACACGTCAGGACCCTCCCCCAACTCCCTGCCGGAGGCGCCAGGGGCGAGCCGAGCTCACGGCGGCTGGGCCATGGGCCTGGTCAAGAGAGGCGCTGCGGAGGAGGAGACGGGGAGGAGGAGAGAGAGAGAGAGAGGAGGAGGAGGAGGAGGAGGAGGAGGAGGAGGAGGAGGAGGAGGAGGAGGGAGAGGAGGGAGAGGAGGAGGAGGAGGAGGAGGAGGAGGAGGAGCTAAGAGGACCTCTGGAGCCACGGCAGATACCAAGCTAGCCCAATGCAAAACAGAGTCCTGCTATACCCGCAGGATGCGGGGAGCGAAGGGTAAGGCGCGCAGAGCCCCAAGGCTTCAGTTTTCTGAGCTCCAGACCCGCCTCGTGGCCGTCCAGGAGGCTCGCAGTCCCGACGGTGATAGAGCTGCTGGCAATTATTACATCATCCGATCCTCAGCTGCGGCTGAAATATGGAAATCTTTATGCTTTACGGCTTCCCAAACGACATTGGCGGAAAGTATCGTGGCTCCCGCCTTCCGTCTAAGGGCTCTCATGGCTCACGCCCCACACATCAAGAAGCACCCTGTCGAAAGAGCACCCTACTGGAAGTCTCTAGAAGACTTAAAACCACCGAATGGGCACCAGAACTTGTTTTGCTAGGTTCAAGTGCAAGGCTGGGGTCGACTGTGTCAGCAGCTGTTGGAGGTTTCGGATTTCGGCAGCAGGAGGATGAGCAGGGACAGGAGTTGCACCGGATTGCTCGAACGTCCAGTCTGGTCATGCTCAACACATTGAGAGACGGCAAAGCCACCGGACACCATTTTGTGGAGCACGAAGGAGCCAAACACAGGATTGGTTGGTATAATGTGTGACAGACCTTAGCTGTCCAATTCGCTTCTTGCCATGTGAATTACTGATTTGACAAAGTTATGGCACCGAAAGATCACTCCCAACTGGCTGCAAGTTTGTCATGAGTCTGCCCAGCCTACACGTACCAGGTTGGAAGATGCCCCGGTATGGACCCGAGGCTTGCAGCCTCCCCAGAAGCTTGCGGCTTTGCTGCCTCCAAGGTCCTAGAGATTGTCTGCGTCCCGCCGTAGGTGGACACCAACGAATATCTGGAGAGTATGCTTTGTAGTACCCGCCAGGCGACCAAAGAAAGCTGCGGATACGTTACGGGCCACCCTGTCCAGCAGCAGGTTCCCACCTCGGCACTGGATGCCCTCGCCTGGGGGCGCAGGGCTTTGAGAGCTCCCAAAGGGCGGCACTTACCTACGGCAGGACCACCTGTCAAGGAACAGACACCAGGGGAGAAATCCCTGCAGGCTTCTACTTTAGGTCCCTTCCCCAAGTCTTGTCTGCTGGGGGTGCTCATGCGATTTCGCGTGCTCTCTCCTAGCTGCATGTTGCTCAGCGGATTTGTTCGCGCGATATGCGTGATACGTACGGTACTACGTTCGGTCTTAAAGGCAACCACCGAGCCGCTGCTCGATCAGGCCAGGAAGGAACTCAGGAATCGTAGATCCCACGATCAGTTCGCGGCAGCGTGCTGATCCTATACCTTGCCCCGCAAAAAAAGATTCCCTCGTACCATTGAGCATGACCACACCTGGTTGCTTGAAAATGGTGCGAGATGTTGTGATTTCGATTGACGCGACGATGCCTAGGCAGCAGTGGAAGCATGTACGTTCCTTGCTCTTTGCGGGTGGACAAATGGGGGTAAAAGTCGCATTTCAAGCACTCTGCCCATAATGGTTGCCCCCGCAGTGGCCCAGGAGGGCCCGCCCCCAAATTTCGGAACCAGAAGCCATCGCCCAGGGCAAGACTTACGTCCAGCTCAGGAAGTGAATGAGCACATTGAAAGGCAACTTGGCCAAATCGAGTTCGGAAAGCCTCTCTGAAGCGAGCGGTTCAGGAGTTGAAAGGATGCCAGACATTCTGACACGCCATATTGAGCGTGAACCGAGAGTTGTCCCGTCAATAGCTCATGTAGAACACAGAATCAGACTCCTTAAGATTGGTTAAGGCCCCTGATCCCGACGGATTTCCCTCGGACCTGTTCAAAGCTGCCCCTAAGACACTTGCCCAGGCCAGCTGCCCACTTGTTGCTACGATTGCTTTGTCCTTTCGCGAACATGTGGTGTTTCAGCTGCGAGGAGTTACCGTCAGTCACAAGAGTTCTGTCCCCAGCCCCCGCCCCTCCCCCCCCCAGAATTAACCAATGACCAAGGCCCAGCGCAACATCAATATGGCTTGTACTTAATGTAAACTATTTCATCGGCATAGGCTACTGGCTTTCGACTCTCTTGGGATGAGCCCTCTTGTCGAACAGTGTGGGGGAGTGGCCGATGCAGTTCGCAGTGGCGCCACATGGGGAGAAGCACAAGCTCGAGAACGTTCCGGAATCGGTTCAAATACCACCAGATGTTTTGATGCAAGGTGCCAAGGCACAACTGGAAGCTGGAAGGTGATCGAGACTTACCTCACCAATGCGCAACTATTGGCACTGATACGAGTCTCAACGAGGACCGTGTTGGAGAGTGCGCGACGCAGCTGAATACGTCATTCCCTTGGCAGGGACCCGACCTGGAACGGTCCTTGCCTCTGATGAGTTCAAATGTTGTGTTCCGCTCGGTGCTCATAAAGATACGTGAGCTCTTAACCCCACTTGCGATAAAGGTGTCTAACGTGCTATACATCCCTGAGCTTCAGCGCGCTGGTAAGCATAATTGGAGGCGAGCCGAGATAGCTCTTTTATTCGTGGACGATCTCACGGTATCAGTCATGATCTAGGTGGCTTCGATTGAGCCGAGGATCGCACTGGCAGTGGCGGAAGCAGTGCACGTGGCAGCTCGCTCGCTAAGACATCGACCCAACTCGTTGATAACAAAGGTTCTGGTTTGCCTACGGGGCAAAGGCTGCAAGAGAATACCAGGCTTTTACCCCCTCCATTCTTTCCGTTGCTCTGGCAAATTGGGGGTTCAATTTCCGGCTGTCTCGGTTCACAAAAACCTTGGGGCTAAGGTAACGCATTCTGGCTCTATGGCCTCTGACGTCGATGCTCGCACCATGAAGGCCCGAGGCGCCCTTGGACCGCTCAAGGCCACGACGGCCCCCACGCCCGATGATGCCCTTGCAAGCCAAGATAAGTTGTTTCCGAAGCGCTAGCTTCATCAGTGCTCTACTATGCGGTTGCGGTCTGGCCCCCTCTCACCATGCTTCTAGCGCGCAAAATGGCCACGACCCATCTCGCAGTCTACAGGATGGCCAGTAACATAGCAGGAATGAATCATAGAGAGGTGCATGCACGGTCCGCACAGGTCCTACTCGAGGTGGAGCGCTTCCCATGCCATGTCGTGATGACGATCACACGCTTAAGGCATCGTGAACGCATGATGCTACATGCCCCCCACCAATAAATAGGGTATTGAGTGACCTCACGTGGAACGACACCGCAGGTTGGGCGAACCAGCTTCAGTCAGACTTCGAACGGCTTTTATTCCAGGCATCCGCCTGACCCCTCTAGAGAAGGCGTGGCCAGGTTTTTCAGGGAGCACCCGAGGGATCTCAGGGCATCAATTGTAGTTGCGATCGTCCGAGCCGAGCCTCACTACCTTCAGGGCTCAGCACGACTGGTCTGGCAAAGCCAGCTGAATAAGGCATCGAGAGGCACGCTTTAGAACCAATTGAGGAGAGACTCCCAGCTCCGAGCGTAACTTGGAAAGGCTCACAAAACGCTGGAACCACCCCCCTGCATTGCCGCTGGGACGGTCTGGTAGGCATGTCTGAAAGATTCCCAGTGCGTGCCCAGGCTTGTCCGACGCATTAGAAATGCCCCCACTTGCAGATTTAATCAGGCGAGATCCGAGACCCAAGCCCGAGGAGATAGACGAAGCCAGACAGCTGGCCAAGGCTTGTGCGACTGCTGCCCGCGACAGACGCAGGCCTGATGTGTTGGTGATAAGCCCCCATGTGCGGTGCCTGGGGCCTGCGATAGCACCAAAGGTGCCGATGTCACGCAAACAACGTAAGGAGACCTATGCTGTCCCCACCATCTCCACGTTAACCCCTCCACTGCTTCCCCATCGGTCTCTCTCCGCCCGCTCCCCATTCGCACTGTAGAGTACATGTTGCACCTCTTCTCGGGAGTTCGAAGAATGTATGACTTTGAATGGTTTTCGGAGAGGGCTTGTAAGGAACAGCCCATCAAGGTAGAGGTATTCAGTGATGATGTGGCCAACCATCCAGCGCATCGTGATTGGACTGATTCTGCAACGACCGATGTCTGGCTCATGATGCTCAAGCCTGGGAGAGTGAGCAATCATAGCAGGATTATCTTGCGAAACGTGGTCTAGCGCGAGGGCCATCCCTGAACACCCTGGTGCGCGTCATCCTACCCGCCCGCTTCGCTCCGACAGCTGAAAAGGAAAAACTATGATATAGATCTAGGCAACCGCCTTCTCCAAACCACGGTTCGTTGTATTGTGAGAGGCCTGGATGTGTGGGGTACCTGCCTTGATAGAATATCACTCCCACAACCCCGTGTACCTGGTCCCCCCGACTCCTGGATGCTCCCACTGATGGGCGATACAATTTTGAGGCCCACGCCCTTGATTTGTGTTCACTTGGAAGCTACTAGTGAGTTCCTGGCCAGCAAGGAGGGAGGAGGCTTGTGCACAATGGCAGACCACACGGTGGGCCTGCGGAAGTGGATGAGTTTGCAGTGTGGGAAACCGCCTGCGCCAAGACCTATTCTCCTGTCCTGTGCTATTTTCTGGCGGCCACAAATGTTCAAGAAGCAAGGTTTATGAGGGACTCCGGTGGGTTTGGGTATTCCCCTCTCCCCGTTGGAAGGGTTGTTGGTTCCTCGTCGCCATCTCTCTTTGACAGACCACCACATCAGTGGACCATTGCTGAGAAACAGACGCTCGGGGAATTGGTGCACCAGGGTTATTGTAACGACGGCTGGGAAAGTCCATTGGGATTACTGCGTTTCATGGCCCCGCGGATCCCCTTACGTGGCTTCACGGATGCACGTGGCTTGCATCATACACAACATGGCTGGTCCTGCTGTGCCGGGTCCGATGCACTGACCCACATCAGTCCCCTCTTCTGTATGCTATTGTGCGTGCGTGCGTGCATGCATCATTCCTCGTTACGCATTCTTGATGGCACGCCGTGCGACTAGTTGCACGAAATAAGTGAAGAGTTCTTGGAGGAAGGTTTTGACTTTGCCAAGGCCGACTTCTAGACACGCCTCCTTGTGGCAGTACTTTCGAGAGCGATGCAATGCCCCACGTGGGAGTTGCGGCGCCTTGGCAATAACCTGGTTGGTGCATACGGGGAAGGCTCCTCCGTTCCTGACTGTACTGTACGTTATATTCCATTCTCATCAGTGCCCATGTGCAGTCAACGTTAGTACCCGTTTGTTACCGACCCCTGTCTAACCAGGAGAGACGCGCCTCCCGGCGCTGGAGGCGGGATGCCTGTCCCTGGTGCTGGTCCTGCCTTCCTCTCGCCTCACCCGCGTATGCGCTTCGAATCTCGTGACGCTCATCCGAACCGAACCGAATCGAGGATGAGGAGGAGGGGGGGGAGATCGAGGAGATAGGAGGAGGAGGAGGAGGAGCCTGAAGGAGGAGGAGGAGGAGGAGCCTGAGGGGAGGCTAGAGGAGGAACTACGCGAGGAGGAGGAGGAGGAGGCTGAAGGGGAAGGGGCGGGAGGAGGAGGAGGAGAAGGAGGAGGAGACTCCGCTCCCAGGCCCGTCCCATCTCATACCAGCGCCAGTCCCACCGCGGAAACCATCCCGCGGCCAGCCCTGGCCAGCCTGTCGAGCCCCCGCCGTGGCCACGAGGGCCCCTCGGGAGGACCGATGAACACCATCCTCCATGGAGAAAGCGCGGAGGCCGCGACCATCGCCCACCCTTCCTGCCTCCGCCTCCTCAACCTCTGTCAGCTCGCCATCATCGCCACCACAACCTCCACAACCACCGCCGCGCCGCGCTAACCATCATCATCATCATCATCATCATCATCATCATCATCATCATCATCATCATCAGCAGCATCATCATCATCAGCATCAGCATCAGCATCATCATCGTCATCATCATCATCGTCATCATCAGCATCATCATCAGCAGCATCATCGCCACCATCACCACCACCACATCACCATCATCATCATCATCACCACCACACCACCATCATCATCATCATCATCATCATCATCATCATCATCGTCATCATCATCGTCGTCATCATCACCACCACAACCACCATCATCATCAGCAGCAGCATCATCATCACCACCACCACCATCACCATCATCAGCATCATCATGAGCATCATCATCATCATCAACATCGGCAGCAGCATCAACATCATCATCATCATCATCATCATCATCATAATCAGAATCAACATCATCATCATAATCAGAATCGTCATCAACATCGGCATCGTCATCATCGTCATCATCGGCATCATCATCAGCCTCATCACAGGCAGCATCATCACCGTTATCATCGTCATGAAAACCATCATACTTGTTGCCATCATCATCATCATCATCATCATCATCATCATCATCATCATCACACTACGTATCATCCTTGTCATCCTCAACGTAAACACAATCACCCTTACCATGATCATCATCATCATCATCGTCACCATCACAATCACCATCATCATCATCGCATCAGAATCAGTATCACCATCATCATCATGATCATCATCATCCGTATCAGTATCATCGTCCTCATCCTCAGCATCATCGTCATGATCCTGACCACCACAGCCACAAACATATATAAAAAAGTATGAGCACCAGTACCATCAGCAGCAACAGCATCACTATCATCAGCATCACCATCATAAGTATCATCTGCATCATCCTCCTCACCATCAGCAGCAGCAACAGCATCCTCATCATTACCATCAGCAATATACTCATCGTCATCACCAGCATCATCATCATCATCATCCTCCTCATCATCAGCCGCAATCCCTTCCCCTTCTCAACCTGGTCACCGCATCCTAATCATGCTCCTCCTCCTCCTTCTCCTCCTCCTCCTCATGGTGCTCATCAGCTCTACTCCATCTTCTCTCTTTCTTCTCATCCTCCTCCTCCCCCTCCGCCTCCTCTTCCTGCTCCTACTCCTCCAACTGATCTCATCGTGTTCACCACCCCTCTCCAACCTAGTCATCCTCGTTCTCGTCATCCTCCTTCTCGTCCTCATTATCCTCCTCATCGGTGTCACCGACCCTCTGCCACCTCGTCATCATCCTCGTCCTCCTCGTGTCTGCCACCCCTGCCTCCCCTCGTCCTCCTCGTCCTCCTCCTTCTGATCCTCCTCCTCGTCCTCATCCTCCTCCTCCTCATCCTTGTCGTCCTTCTCGTCATCCTCCTCCTCCGCTGATCCTCCTCCTTGTCGTCAGTCTCGTCATCCTCCTGCTCCACATCCTCCTCCTACTCCTCCAACCAATCCTCATCGTGATCACGACCCCTCTCCGCCTCGTCCTCCTCCTCCTCCTCATCCTTCTCCTCAACATCATCATCATCATCATCATCATCATCATCATCATCATCATCATCATCATCAGCATCATCATCATCATCATCATCATCATCATCATCAGCATCATCATCATCATCATAATCATCATCATCATCATCATCATCATCATCATCGTCATCATCTTCATCATCATCATCATCATCGACATAATCATCATCATCATCATCATCATCAGCATCATCATCATCAGCATCATCATCATCATGGTCATCATCATCAACGTCGTCATCATCATCGTCAGTATCATCGACATCATAATCATCAGCATCAGCATCATCGACATCACAATCGTCATCACCATTACCGTCATCAGCATCAGTAGCATCAGCATCATCATCGTCGTCATCACCATCAGCATCACACCCTCCATACTCATCAGCATCAGCATCATCGTCAGCATCAGCATCAGCATCACAATCATCAGCATCATCGTCATCATCAGCAGCACCATCAGCATCATCATCATCATCATCATCATCATCATCATCATCAGTATCATCATCATCACCATTGGCATCAGTATCAGCATCATCATCATCATCAGCATCATCATCACCACCACCACTAACATCAGCATCATCATCATTATCATTATCAGTATCATCATCAGCAGCATCAGCATCATCAGCAGCAGCATCGTCATCATCATCATCAGCATCGTCATCATGATCATCAGCATCGTCACCATCGTCATCAGTATCAGCATCACCATCATCAACATAACCATCATCGTCATCATCACTATCACCGTCATACGTAGAGTCATCTTCATCGTCATCATCATCACCATCACCAATCAGTATCAACATTAGCAGCAGCATCCTCATCACCAGCATCAGCATCATCATCATCATCAGCATCAGCATCAGCATCAGCAGCAGCATCATCATGCGACGCGTCAGCATGCTCCTCCTCATCATCGGTGCCACCAACCCATCTGTCACCTCGTCATTATCCTCGTCCTCCTCATGAGTGGCACCCCTCCCCCTCCTCGTCCATCTCGTCTTCCTCCTTCTCATCCTTCTCATCCACCTCCTCCTCTTCTCCTCCTCCACCATGTCCTCCTCAGTGCTGTTGCCCTTCTCGTCGTCATCCTCCTCATCATCCTCCTGATCTTCCTCAGTCTACTCCTCCTGCGCCTCCTCCTCCTCCCCCTACTCCTCCGACTCATCCTGATCGAGTTCACCACCCCTCTTCAACTCGTCCTCCTAATCCGTCTCATCTCCCTCCTCATCCTTATCATACTCCTCCTCCTCCTCCTCATCATCATCCTTACCACTCATCATCATCACAATCACCATCATCATTATCAGCACTACCACCATCATCATCATCATCAGCATCATCAGCATCACCATCATCATCATCATCATCATCATCATCATCAGCATCATCATCATCATCATCATCATCATATTCATCAACATCATCATCATCATCATCATCATCATCATCATCATCATCATCATCATCATCATCATCATCGTCTGCATCATCAGCATCATGATCTGCATCAGCATCATCAACATCAACATCATCAACAACAGCATCGTCGTCTGCAGTATTATCATCAACATCATCATCAGCATCAGCATCATCAGCATCGACATTACAATCAGCAGCAGCGGCGTCAGCAGCATCATCATCAGCAGTATCATCATCATCGTCATCAGCAGCAGCATCATCGTCAGCATCATCAGCATCATCATCTGCATCATCATCAGCAGCTTCAGCATCAGCATCAGCATCTTCCTCATAAACAGCATCGTCAGCAGCATCGGCATCATCTGCAGAATCAGCATCGTCATCATAGGCATCGGCGGCATCATCATCATCATCATCAGCAGCAGTCACATCCGCATCATCGTCAGCATCATCATCTGCATCAGCATCACCAGCATAGTCAGCAGCATCATCAGCGTCAGCATCATCATCGTGATCAGCATCATCACCATCATCATCGTCGACATCAACATTTGCATCAGTATCATCAGCATCGTCAGCAGCAGCATCGTCAGCAGAATCAGCATCAGCATCATCAGCATCAGCATCAGCATCAGCATCATCGTCGTGAGCATCACCAGCATATCATCATCATCATCAGCATCGTCGCCAGCATCATCATCAGCATCATCAACAGCAGCAACATCATCACCATCGTCATCATCAGCATCGCCATCATCGTCATCATCATAGTCATCATCCGCATCAGCATCGCCACCATCATCATCAGCATCATCATCGTCACCATCAACAACACAACCATCATCATCATCAGCAGCCGCATCCTCATCACCACCACCACCACCATCATCATCATCATCATCAGCATCATCACCAGCATCAGTGTCGTCACCAACCTCGTCATCAACAGCAGCAGCATCATCAGCATCATCCTGCAAAATGTCAACATCATCAGCAGCCGCATTATCACCGTCAGCATCATCATCAGCAACGTCAGCATCATCATCAGCAGCAGCATCCTCATCATCAGCATCCGTTTCATCATCCAAAATATAAGTCGTCATCATCATCATCAGCTTCATCAGCATCATCCTAATCCTCGTCGGCATCCTCCTCCCCCTCGGTTTCACCACCCCTCTGCCACCTCGTCATCATCCTCGTCCGCCTCGTGCTTGTCACCCATCACCCTCCTCGTCCTCCTCGTCCGACTCACCCCCTCCTCCTCCTCCTCCTCCTCCCCATCCTCCTTGTCCGTGTCGTCCGCCTCGTCCTCCTCCTACTCCTTCTCCTCCGCATCCTCCCCATCCTTGCTAGAGGCACGGAGGGGGGCCGAGCCCACCTCGGAGAGGGGAGAGACCGAGGGTCCTCCTTGTCCTTCGACTCCACGGCGATCTTGATGGCCTCGGCCTCCTGCACCATCCCTGCGGCGGCAGGGCACACATCCCTCGGCCTGCCTCCCTGGGCCTGCCTCGCGCCTCGCCGTCGGCGGCGGCCTCGCCCTCGTCCTCCTCCCGCCCCCTGCTCACCCGTCGCCATTACCTCCCCGTCCTTGTGTCGCCTTCTCCACCTCCTCCTCCTCCTCATCATCCGCATCCTCCGTATCATCCTCAGCGTGTCCTCCTCCTCCTCCTCCTCCTCCTCCTCCTCCTCCTCCTCCTCCTCCTCCTTGTCTTCATCCTCCCCTCTTCCACATCCCCCGTTCCTTCCTACTCCTCCCCCTCCTCCTCCTCCTCCTCCTCCTCCTCCTCCTCCTCCTCCTCCTCCTCCTCCTCCGCTTCCTCCTCCTCCTCCTCCTCATTCTCCCCCCCTCCTTATCTTCCTGTTCATCGTCCTCTCCCTCCTCTTCCTGTTCCTTAGTCCCGTCATCGTCATTCGGCTCACACTCTTCGACTAGTTCTGATGCGTTTTTGAGATTACGAGTGCTAGGATCCTCGGGTTTTTTAACTAAAAAATGAGTTCCTCCACCTCATCATCCTCCTCATCCGCATCATCCGCATCATCATCGTCATCATCATCAGCATCATCATCATCATCATCATCATCAGCATCATCATCATCATCATCATCATCATCATCAGCATCATCCTCATCATCAGCATCTTCATCATCATCCTCATCACCATCGCCATCGTCATCGTCGTCGTCGTCATCCGTATCGTCATCATCAGTATCATCAACAGCAGCATCATCAACAACAGCATCATCCACATCTTACGCATCATCGCCGCAATCATCAACAGCACCATCATCATCATCAGCATCATCATCAGCATCTTTATCATCACCACCATCCTCATCATCATCATCATCATTATCGTCATGATTAGCATCATCATAGCATTCATCATCAGCAACAGCCTCACCCTCATCATCATCATCATCATTATCATCATCATCATCTTCATCATCAGCTGCATCCTTATCGCCATAATCATGATCGTCAGCATCATCATCATCAACGGCACCATCATCATGATCAGCATCATCGTCAGTACCATCATCAACATCACAGCATCAGCAGTATCATCGTCAGCATCATCATCAGCATCATCATCGTCTTCATCATCGTCATCAGCGTCATCAGCATCATCATCAGCACCAATATCATCGTCACCATCCTCTTAAACCAATCTTCATCACCATCACCGTCAGCATCAGCATCAGCAGCATCATCATAATCAGCATCATCATCATGCTCACTATCATCATCACCAGCATTAACAGCATCATCCTCATCATCATCAGGAGCAGCATCAGTAGCGGCATCATTAGCAGCATCATCACCATCATCGACATCGCCAGCGGCCATCATCATCAACAGCATCAGCATCAGCATCACCACGATCAGCATCATCATCATCATCAGCATCATCATCAGAATCATCAACACCATCTTCATCATCAGCATCATCATGATTGTCATCATCGTCATCGGCAGCATCATCACCATCATCATCATATTCCGAAACATCAGCATCATCATCAACAGCAGCAGCATCATCATCGTCATCATAAGCAGCAGCATCATCAACATCACCATCAGTATTAACATCACCAAGAGAAAAATCAGCACAATCATCAGCAGCCACATTATCATCAGCATCAGCTTCAGCATCAGCATCAGCATAACCATCACCACCACCATCGTCAGCATCGTCACCATCATCGTCATCATCAGCATCAGGAGCAGCATCATCATCGTCATCATCATCAACTTCGTTGTCATCATCATAACCAACATCGTCTTGCATCATCGTCACCATCAGCAGCAGCAACATCATCATAGTCGTCATCGGCATCATCATCAGAAGCAACAGCAGCAACATCATCAGCAGCATCAGCATCAACAGCGTCATCACAATCGTCATCACCATCATCACCATCGTCGTCATCATCATCGTCATCACCATC
>CAUYUJ010005491.1:0-72500 GCA_963575745.1 Prorocentrum cordatum | reverse complement strand
GGCGAGACTGTCACCGATGATGCTTTGGTGTAGCTTCTCCTTTCTGTGGCCGTGATGGGGAGCGCAGGGGAGGTACCGTACGCCAGATGCCGACTAAGTACCCGTTCTACCATCTACCATCTAGCGTGAGGGGAGGAGGCGAAGGACCGCGACAATACAGAGGAGTGATTGCACAAAGAAAGTCCGCGTGAGAGTGTCAGGATCTATCAAGTGATTTTTCAGGTCACCCACTAATATTCCAAGAGGTATACTGGACGGCTCCATATCGTCGTAAGACTAAGGAAGAATGTCTGACAACGGATTCCTTAACGGACTCGTTCAAAACTCCGACGCCTTGCGTCGTGACCGCAAACGAACGAATCCTGCAACAGTCACTGTGCTGGATCAATGTGTGATAGTTCTGGCCTGGAGCGAGCTGCAGAGACCGCAGGTGAATGGCCTTCGGCCCATCCCGCCACCGCGCATGAGCTGTAGGTCGGAGGCCTCTTGGACATCCTTGCCTCCTGGGAGTCTCTCGGAGGCGGTTTTGCACTGCTCTGGGGCTTCTGGGTGGCCTCTCGGAGGCCTCTCGGAGGCCTCTTCGGGATTATTGTGGGCCTCCAGGGTTTCTCGGGGGCCTCTCAGGGGCCTGCCGGCGGTCTCGCAGGTCCTCTTGGGGCGGAGGACTCGACATGCCAGCCCGAGCTCCGCCTCTCGGGGCCGTCTTGCGGCCCTCTTGGGCCGTCTCGGGGGCCTCTTGGGCCGCCTGGCGGCCCTCTAGGAGGCTTCGCAGGGGCCCTCTTGGGGACCTCTTGGGCCGTCTCGGGACGAGCTCCGGGCACTCTGAGAAAACCCGGGACGAGCTTCGGGACGAGCTTCGGGAGCGTCGGAAACCCGAAAAGGCGAGAACGCGGGAACACGCGGAAAGCTACGAGAGCGCCCAGGAGCACGCGGCACTCGAGGCTTTGAGCGGCCCCTCCTTGATTTTCTATACAAAGGACGATGGGGTACTTGGACACAATCCACTCAGTGCCTTGCGGGACGGTGGCGGATATATAAACACGCGCACGAGACAGAGGGGAAGGGGGGAAATGTGATAGTGGCAAAAAGGGGCCACCGAAAAACAAATGCGAGCGCATGGTCTCGCCGTGATTTGCCTATTCCAAATGTTTGGGGTAGAATGGGACGCACAAAGACATACTAGTACTAGATGTGTTCCTTGGAGGCGCGCGTCCGACCCAAACATATAGTATACCCATATTGTAGTATATCGTTTCCCGAGCGGTGTGGCCACAAAGTGCCCGTCACGACGCATTTACTAGAAGAGTTCTCAGTGCGCGCATCGCCCCCAGGGGGGCGACGCAAACATAGTGTATGTATGTTGGGAGGACGCCGACAGAACGAAACGATGAGTTGTTAGTCTGGTGTGCCGGTGAGGAGGAGGAGGAGGAACAAGAGGAGCAGGCGGAGGAGAAGGAGGAGGTGGAGGAGGAGGAGGAGGCAGGAGGAGAAGGAGGAGGAGGAGAGGGAATAGGAGGAGAGGGAGGAACTGCATGCTGGTTGAGGGCACGTTCTTCTCAGAGGCTGCTTACCGCGCCGTTGCAAGCTTTTGCGATGCCGAGGGAAGGTCGAGCGCCCGAGGGCGAGGGAAGGGCAATGTGAGGAAAACGTGAACACGGAAAGGGGGAGAGAAAGAGGAGGGGAGAGAGAAAGTAAATACAAAAATTAAAAGTACACAGAGGAAGAGAGGAAGAGGGAAAGGGGGCAGAAGTACGGCAAGGGGGGAATACGGAAGGCAAATGCAGAAAGGAGGAAAGAGAGAGAGGAACCACATCCTCACCCACCACCCCGAACGGCACGGGAACTGGGAAGAGCAAGAGGGTTGAGAGGGTGAAAGTAGGCCTGGAGCCGTCTGAGCGAGCCGCGGGACGCGTCAGGGAGCTCCAAGAGATCCCCCGACCGCCCAAGCGACTGATGGCGGAGGAGGGCTCCAGAGGCTGCAGGAAGTACCCCAAATATGGCCGCAAGAGAGCGCAGATAAATTTCCAGCTGACGAACATGTGTCAAGAGCTGAAGGAACTCCTGAAAAGTTTTGATGTCTTGGATCCTGAAATGCTCAGCCGAAGATGGTTCAAATAAGGCTCGGGCAAGCGAATGAGCGTCCTAAGATGTATCCACACAGCCCCAACTCATCTCCCCTACCTCGCCGCTACCAAAGTTCCGCCAAATTGCAGCGCCCCCCCGCAAGGCGACGGGGCCCTGGCCCGACGCTGTCAGTGGCGTGGCGCCCGCGACAAGAGACGAGACGTCAAGGGGGCCTGCTGGCCGCGGGGCCCTGATACTGTTATGTTGAAGCATTGTTTTGCTCAAGTCTCGGGCGGAACCGCCCTTTTCAAATTCGAGCCCGATGGATTCGAAATCCTGTCGAGATCGTTGTTTGAAGAATTTTTGGGCGGGAGCTCCAACTCGAAATCGAATCCGGAAGGTTCGAAATCGTTAGAAACTGTTTCTTCAAGGAAATCTCAAGCGAAAGCCACACTTTCGAAATCCCTGGTCAAAAACTCAGAATTTAGATGCCAGATGGCGTGGCATTTCGGAACAACGGTTTCGCTGGAGACTCCCTCAACAAAAAAAAAAAACTTCGAAACTTCCGGGCAAGCCTTCGAAACGGCGCCCCGCCCAAGACTTGCAAGATCCCACCAGCCCTCTATGGCGTAGGTGGTCGCCGGCGTCTTGCCTTCCATCTGCCCCTCTTTTCGGGGACGGGTCGACCCCTCCCCCCGCCCCTCCCCTGGACCTGGACGGGGGGGCCCGCCGGGGGAGCGGAGGGTCCAGGAGGGCCCAAGATAGCTCCAGGAGCGCCTCAGAGAGCCCAAGATGAGATCCACGATGGCTCAAGACATCCCAGGATGCCTCAGGATGGCCCCCAAGATGCCCCAGGAGGACCCAAGACCGCTCCAAGACGGCTACAAATTGCCAAAGAGCTCCCCAAGGAGGCCTGGAAGAGGCGAAAATTCGTTCAAAACCTGGGGAAACTACATGTTTCGTGTTTTCTCGCCTTTTCGCTCCCGACGGCAATCCGAGGACTCAAGATGGCCCCAAGGGCTCCAAGACAAGCTCAAGACAGCCTCGCGACGGCCCCAATAGCGCCCAAGAGCGCTCCAAGAGCGCCCCTAGAGCGCCCTAAGGGGCCACTCTTTTGGCTCCCGAGGGGCAACCCTAATTAAAGCTCCCCTCTCGTTTGATCCATGTCCTCCAAGATGGCCCCAGAAGCGCGCCAACGGCTCCAAAGAGAGCGTCGAGAGGGCCGGAATATGCGCCCAGGAGGCCCCACAAGGCGCCCAAGTCGCCCAAAAGAATCCCAAGAGACCCCCAAGAGGCCCCAAAAGGCTCCCCGAGGCACCCGAGACGCTCCAAGGGGCCCCCAGAACCGCGGATACTAGTAGTGTACGAATAGTTTTGCGGACCTAGCTCTGGTAGCAGACCGAGTTCAGACCTCTAGATGCTTGAGACGAACGCGCCTGATGATTATGGATCGATTAGGTGTGCATACCAGCTATGTACCGCCCCTACAGCTCGAATTAAGTACAGAAAACCGACAGCACCTGCCAAGATGACACAAAACAGCCGATCCCGCCCCAGTGCTTTTTGGCAGTAACAAGTACCCGATCGACCTGAGATTGAGATGGCGAGCGGGAATGAGATCGAAGATGGGGAGAAAAATACTAGAGCTTTAACGAATATTCAAACTGGGAGCCGGCGGTAAACCGTCAACATTGGTCACCGCCGGGAACTCGCAGAGCTTCCTCATGAAATGCGGGCGCGGCAATCTCGCATTGCGCGCGCGAGGGCGCGGTCTCATGGAGGAGGACGTGGAAGAGAAGAAGGAATAAGGAGAAAGCATATCTGGAAAGAAATCACAGGGTACGAATAATTTTCCGGTTCCAACTCTGAAAGCGCGTCGAGTTCGGGCATCTGGATACTTGAAACTAGCGCGTGTGATAAATGCCTTCCGATCGCGTGCCAACCAGCTCTGTAGCTCCTCTGCAGGTCGAGTTACCTCAAGAAGGCGACCATCGTCTTTCTAAACACTAACAAAGTACGAATAATGTGTCTGACCCAGCTCTTGTAGCAGACGAAATTCAGGCGTCTAGATACTTTAGACTAGCGCTTTTTATGATTTCCTCTCGACGTATGTGACAAAGAGATATGTAGCTCATCTCGCACCATCTCTGGAAAATGAGCAGAGTACCGATAGCTGTGCAAGCCCAGCTCTGATAACAGACCGAGTTCAGGCGTCTAGATGCTTTAGACTAGCGCGCATGACGATTTCCTTCTCATTGCTGTGCCGAACAGTTCTTTAGCTCGTCTGCAGCTCCAGTCTTGTAAAGAAAACCATCACCATCTCTAGAAAATACACAGAATACGAAAACTTGTTCGGACCGAGCCAACACAGCAGACCGAGTTCAGGCGTCTAGATACTTTAAGCTAGCGTACCTCACGATGTCCTTCCGATTGTTGTCCCAAACAGCTCTGTAGCTCATCTGCAGCTCGAGTTAAGTCAAGAAAACCATCACCATCTCTAAAAAACAAAGTACGAATAGTGTTTCGGACCCAGCCAAGATAGCAGACCGAGTTCAGGCGTCTAGATGCTCTGATCTGGCGCGCCTGATCATTGCCTTCCGATTGCTGTGCCGAAGAGCTCTGTATCGGATCTGCAGCTCGAGTTAAGTCCAGAAGCTCATCATCATTTCCAAAAAAATAGACTACGAACGGCTTCGCGGACCTAGCTCTAGTGGCAGAACGAGTTCAGACATACAGATGCTCGAGACTTACGCGCCTGACGATTCTAAATCGATAAGGTGTGCCTACCAGCTCTGTAGCTATCCTACGGCTCCCGTTAAGTTGAGAAAACCGACAGCACCTGCCAAGATGACACGAAACAGCCGATCCCGCCCCAGTGCTTTTTGGCAGTGATAGGTACCCGATCGAGCTGAGGTTAAGATGGCGAGCGGAAATAAGATCGAAAAATTTCGAGAAATCGAATTTAAGCCGAGCACAATTATGCAAAACTGGGAGCCGGCGGTAAACCGTCAACAGCTTCCTCGCGCAATGCGGGCGAGGCAATCTCGCATTGCGCGCGCGAGGGCGCGGTCTGATGGAGAAGGACGTGGAGAAGAAGGAGTGAGGAGAAAGCATCTCTGGAAAAAATGATAAAGTACAAATAGATTTCTGGCTCCAACTCTGAAAGCGTGACGAGTTCGGGCATCTGGATACTTGAGACTAGCGCGTCTGATGAATTTCTTCCGAGTATTTGCCGAACAGCTCTGTTGCTCTTCTGTAGCTCGAGTTACGTCAAGAAACTTACCATCATCTGTCTGCAATGTAGCAGAGTACGAATAGTTTGTCTGACCCAGCTCTGGAAGCAGATCGAATTCAGGTGTCTAGATACTTTAGACTAGCGTTTCTTATAATTTTCTTGCGACTTATATGACAAACAGCTATGTAGCTCATCTCCAGCTCGAGTTGTCAAGAAAACCATCACCATCTCTAAGGAATTAGCAGAGTACGAATAGTTTTTCGAACCCAGCTCTGATAGCAGACCGAATTTACGCGTCTACATACTTTAGACTAGCGCGTTTCATGATTTCTTGATGATTAGTCTGCCGGAAAGATCTGTAGCTCTTCTGCAGCGCCAGCTTAATCAAGAAAATCATCACAGAAAAGGGTGGGGAAGAAAAAAAAAAAAAAAAAAAAAAAAAAACTCTGATAGCAGACCGAGTTCAGGCGTCAAGATACTATAAGCTTGCGCGCCTGATGATGTCCTTCCAATTGCTGGGCCGAACAGCTCTGTAGCTCATCTGCAGCTCGAGTTGAGTCAAGAAAACCATCCCCATCTTTGAACAAGGAGCAGAGTACAAACTGGGCGCCGGCGGTAAACCGTCAACCTTTCTTACCGCCGGGAGACTCGTAGAGCTTCCTTGCCATGTATCATGTCCAGAGAATTGGCAGAGAACGAATAGTTTTTCAGCCTCAGCGCTGATAGCAGACTGATATCAGACTTCTAGATATATGTCACTATTGCCCCTTACGATCCCCTTCCTATTGCTGTGCTGAACAGCTCTGTAGCTCATCTGCAGCACAAGTAAAACCAAGAAAAACAATATCATTTCCAAGAAATAACAGAGTACGAATAGGTGTTCAGTCCTGCCCTACTAGCAGACTGAGCGCGAGTGTCAATATACTTCCAAATAGCGCGCATGACGGTTATCTTCCCATTGTAATGCCTCAGAGCTCTCCAGCTCATCTGCACCTCGAGCTCAGCCCAGGAAACGATTCCGTCACAACAATAATAGAAGAGTGTGACTTTGCGCTCAGAACAGACCCAAGCCAAGCGTCTAGATACTTCGACTAGCGCGCCTCATGATTTTTTCCAAATCATGTGCGGAGAGCTCTCGAACTCATTTGCAGCTCGAGTTGAGGGAAGAAGTTCAACATCATTTCGAAAAAATCGGTCGAATACAAATAGTTTTGCGAACCTAACTCGAGTACAAGACTGAGTTCAGAGCTCTAGATGCAACAGACGCACGCGCCTGATGATGCTGGATCGATTGATGTGCGCACCAGCTCTGCAGCTCTCCTACATTTCGATTTAAGTAGAGAAAACCGACAGCGTCTGTCAAGATGACTCGAATAATACCAAAAGGTTCGCAGACCTAGCTCGGGTAGCAGACCGAGTTCAGACCTCTGGATGCAACAGATGAGCGCGCCTGATGATTTCGAACGGTTTTCTGTAAGTATCAGCTCTGTAGCTATCCTACAGCTCGAGTTAAGTCCAAAAAACGACAGCACCTGTCAAGATGACTCGAGTAATACGAACAGGTTCGCGGACCTAGCTCGAGTAGCAAACCGATTTCAGACCTCTAGATGCAACAGATGAACGCGCCTGATCATTTTGGATGGGTTTCTGTGAGCATCAGCTCTGTATCTGTCCTACAGCTCGAGTTCAGTACAGAAAACCGACAGCACCTGTCAAGATGACTCGAATAATGCGAATAGGTTCGCGGACCTAGCTCGAGTAGCAGACCGAGTTCAGACCTCTGGATGCAAGAGACGAACGTGCCTGATGATTCTAAGAGGGTTTCTGTAAGCATCAGCTCTGTAGCTGTCCTACAGCTCGAGTTAAGTACAAAAAACCGACTACGCTTGTCAAGATGACTCGAAACAGCCGATCCCGCCTGGACGCTTTTTGGCAGTAAAAGGTACCCGATCGAGCTGAGATCAAGAATTCTAGCAGGAATAAGATCGAATATCACGGGAAAAAAAAACTAGAGCTAAAACGAATTGAGGAATTTCGAGAAAATATGCTTCAACCGAGCAAAAATCAGCAAAAAGTCCGTCGAGATTTTTCTTGCCAACTAGCCCTCCAGAGCCCCGGAACCGGCGCCGGCGGTGAACCGTCAACCTGGTCACCGCCGGGAACCTCGTAGAGCTCCTTGCACGCGTAAGAGTGCTCAGAATCGAAGCAGGGAGCTTCTCGAAGCATTTCTAGAAAAACGTCAAATTGACATTTTTTCGTGTCAACATGAAGTCGGTTCCCGGAAGTGAACTGATACTAAGACTGGATCTAAGAGATCTGAGCTGCTCTGGGAACAAAATTTATACGCAAATGCTCGGCGTAAAAATCTGCTCTCTCAAAATGAGTTTTCAAATATGTTTCAAATACTAGCAAAACCGACCAACAGTCACCACTTTGTCTCTTCTGGTCGGGCCGACCAACTAGCTCCACCCCGCGCCGGAATTCCTCTAGCTCATCGATAACGAAGAGCTCTACGAGGTATTACTGGGCGCCGGCGGTAAGCCGTCAACCTTTCTCACCGCCGGGAGACTCGTAGAGCTTCTTTGCCATATATTATGTCCAAAGAAATGGCAGAGAACAATTAGTTGTTCAGCCTCAGCGCTGATAGCAGACTGATCTCAGGCTTCTAGATACATTCCACTATTGGCCCTTACGATTCCCTTCCCATTGCTGTGCTGAACAGCTCTGTAGCTCATCTGCAGCACAAGTAAAACCAAGAAAAAAAGTATCATTTCCAAGAAGTAGCAGAATACGAATCGGTGTGCAGCCTTAGCGCTAATAGCAGACTGAGCGCGGGTGTCTAGATACTTTCAAATCGCGCGCATGACGATTATCTTCCGATAGTAATGCCTCAGAGCTCTCCAGCTCATATGCACCTCGAGTTCAGCCCAGAAAACGAATTCCATCACAAGAGCGATAACAGAGTATGACTAGTTCTTTGGCGTTTGCGCTCATAACAGACCCAATACTTCGACTAGCGTGCCTCATGATTTCTTCTAATCCATGTGCGGGGGAGCTCTCGAACTCATCTGCAGATCGAGTTGAGTGAGGAAATTCAACAACATTTCGAAAAAAAATCGGTCGAATACAAATAGTTTTGCGAACCTAACTCGAGTACAAGACTGAGTTACCTCTAGATGCAACAGCACGAGCACGCCTGATGATTCTGAATCGATTCGTCTGCGTACCAGCTCTGTAGCTTCCCTACCTTTCGAGTTGAGCACAGAAAACCGACAGCATCTGTCAAGATGACTCGAATAATACAAATAGGTTCGCGGACCTAGCTCGAGTAGCAGACCGAGTTCAGACCTCTAGACGCAACAGATGAACGCACCTGATGATTTTGAATGGATTTCTGTAAGCATCAGCTCTGTAGCTGTCCTACAGCTCGAGTTAAGTCCAGAAAACCGAGAGCACCTGTCAAGAGATGGCTTCGCGGAACTAGCTCGAGTAGAAGACCGACTTCAGACCTCTGGATGCAACAGACGAACGCGCCTGATGATTCTAAGAGGATTTCTGTAAGCATCAGCTTTCTAGCTGTCCTAAAGCTCGAGTTAAGTACAAAAAACCGACAACGCCTGTCAAGATGACTCGAAACAGCCAATCCCGCCGGAGTGCTTTTTGGCAGTAAAAGGTACCCGATCGAGCTGAGATCAAGACGGGAGCGGTAAGAAGATCGAATATCACGTGAAAAAAAACTAGAGTTCAAACGAATTGTTGAATTTCGAAAACAAAATTTTGAACCGACCAAAAGTCACCGAAAGGTCCGTCGAGATTATTATTGCCAACTAGCTCTCCGGCGCGTTCGAACTGGGAGCCGGCGGTAAACCGTCAACCAGGTTACCGCTGGGAGCCTCGTAGAGCTCTTTCCTCGTGCGGCGCTGCCCGGAATATAGTAAGGAAGTTTTCTTCAAGATTTCTATGCGGAAGAGCTCTCAAGCTCATCTGCAGCAAGTTATGTGAAAAAAAATCACCATCAGTTAGAGGAGACAGAAGAGAAAAAAAAAAAAAAAAAAAAAAAAAAAAAACAAAAAACGGTCGCATACAAATAGTTTTGCGCACCTAGCTCGAGTAGCAGACTGTGTTCAGAGCTCTAGATGCTCCAGCCGACCGCCCCTGATGATTCTGGATCGGTTTCTGTGCCTATCAGCTCTGTAACTCTGCTACAGCTTCAGTTCAGCACAGACGACCGACAGCGTCTGTGAAGAGAACTTGAAGAGTTTTGCGGACCTAGCTCGGGTAGCAGACCGAGTTCAGAGCGCTCGATGCAACAGACGAACGCGCCTGATGATACTGGATCCGTTTATGTGCGCACCGGCTCTGTAGCTATTCTGAATCTTGAGTTAAGTACAGGAAACCGACAGCACTTGTCAAAATGACTCAAAGAATACGGATAGCATTGCGGACCTAGCTCGAGCAGCAGACCGAGTTCAGACCTCTGCATGCAACCGACGAACGCGCCTGATGAGTCTGGATCGCTTTCTGTAAGTATCAGCGCTGTGGCTCTCCAAAATCTCGGGTTAAGCACAGGAAACCGTCAACGCATGTCAAGACGGCTCAGAACACAGTCGGTTCCTCCACGTGTTTAGATAGTAATATTGCAGCTAGAGACATTTTACTGGCAGACGCGGCATAACCCACTACAGGTGCGAAAAATCTGCTTTCTCAAAGCAAAACTGACCCCGGGTCATCACACTGGCGCCGGCGGTGAACCGTCAACCTGGTCACCGCCGGGAACCTCGTAGAGCTCCTTCCACGCGTCAGAGAACTCAGAATCGAAAGAGAGAGCTCCTGGAAGCATTTCTCGAAAAAGGCAAAATTGATTTTTTTCCCAACCATCCTGTGGTGTTGGGTCCTCGTTTTGAAGAGACGGTGCCCGCGTCCTCTCCTCTCCTCCTCTTCCCCCTCCTCCCCCTCCTCCTCCTCCTCCTCCTCCTCCTCCTCCTCCTCCTCTCATCATCAGCATCATCATCATCGTCATCGTGACCGTCATCATCAGCATCATCATCATCATCGTCATCGTCACCGTCATCATCAGCATCATCATCATCATCATCATCATCATCATCGTTCTTATCACCATCGTCGTCATCATCATCGCCGTCTCCATCATGGCCACACGTTTCGTGGACCCATAGTGAGCTCCACCGAAGGCCCCAGTGGCAAGGTCCGCATGCGGTTCCACCTCCATTTCGGCGCACCCCTCACACGTTTCGTGGCCCCATAGGGAGCTCCACCGAAGGCCCAAGTGTCAGGGTCCGCATGCGGTTCCACCTCCATTTCGGCGCACCCCTCACACGTTTCGTGGCCCCATAGGGAGCTCCACCGAAGGCCCAAGTGTCAGGGTCCGCATGCGGTTCCACCTCCATTTCGGCGCACCCCTCACACGTTTCGTGGCCCCATAGGGAGCTCCACCGAAGGCCCAAGTGTCAGGGTCCGCATGCGGTTCCACCTCCATTTCGGCGCACCCCTCACACGTTTCGTGGCCCCATAGGGAGCTCCACCGAAGGCCCAAGTGTCAGGGTCCGCATGCGGTTCCACCTCCATTTCGGCGCACCCCTCACACGTTTCGTGGCCCCATAGGGAGCTCCACCGAAGGCCCCAGTGTCAGGGTCCGCATGCGGTTCCACCTCCATTTCGGCGCACCCCTCACACGTTTCGTGGCCCCATAGGGAGCTCCACCGAAGGCCCAAGTGTCAGGGTCCGCATGCGGTTCCACCTCCATTTCGGCGCACCCCTCACACGTTTCGTGGCCCCATAGGGAGCTCCACCGAAGGCCCAAGTGTCAGGGTCCGCATGCGGTTCCACCTCCATTTCGGCGCACCCCTCACACGCTTCGTGGCCCCATAGGGAGCTCCACCTGAGGCCCCAGTGGCAGGGTCCGCATGCAGTTCCACCTCCATTTCGGCGCACCCCTCACACGTTTCGTGGCCCCATAGGGAGCTCCGCCTAAGGCCTAAGTGGCAGGGTCCGCATGCAGTCACGTTTCGTGGCGTCATAGGGAGCCCCGCCTAAGGCCGAAGTGGCACGGTCCGCATGCAGTTCCACCTCCATTTCGGCACACCCCTCACACGTTTCGTGGCCCCATAGAGAGCTCCGCCTAAGGCCCAAGTGGCAGGGTCCGCATGCAGTTCCACCTCCATTTCGGCGCACCCCTCACACGTTTCGCGGCCCCATAGGGAGCTCCACCGAGGGCGCCAATGGCAGGGTCCGCATGCAGTTCCACCTCCATTTCGGCGCACCCCTCACACGTTTCGCGGCCCCACAGGGTGCTCCACCGAAGGCCCCAGTGGCAGGGTCCGCATGCAGTTCCACCTCCATTTGGCGCACCTCTCACACGCTTCGTGGCCCCATCGGGTGTTCCACCAACGACGATACTTACAACGGCGGCATTCGGAATTGCGCATGGTTGGGCCCTTCGCCAGGATAATTCATGTCGACAGGAAATTAGTTCCGCCAAGTGTTTTGATAGTAAAAGTGCGCCTACAGAGCTCATATTAAGAAGCAGAGGCTCTCATAGTCGTTCACAGGTGCGAAAATGTGGTTTCTAAAAATCAATTGTCAAATATCTTTCAAATCTTAGCAAAACCGACCAAAAGTTGTCACATTGTTCGCCCGGGCCGGGTCGGCCAACTGGCGCCGGCGGTGACAACCTGGTCTGCGAGTCTGCGCCGGCCGATTCGAGCTCCCTGGAGAGCAGGCCAGGACACAGAGAACCTAAACAGCGAAGCTGCAAAGATTAAAGCAGAGATGCATCAAACAGCGAAGCTGTACAGAAATGCACAAGACTGCAAGCACACGAGAAAACAACTCACAATATAATGAGTGAAGCAATACAGGCCATAGATATGGAAGCAAAGCTAGAAGCAGCGAGAGACCATACAGTAACCACTGGTTTATACAGCGATTACCGTCTCAACACCACTGAGACAAACACGAAACTAAGAGAACTAAAATAGCGAGTGCGCTTCAAAGCAATGCGAGACCATGCAGTAACCACATATAGCGATTACCGTCTCAGCACCACTGGAAGACCACGCACGTGAAACACAACGTCAAAATGTGGACTAGATAACGAATTAAACGCGCAACATACAGAGTGAGCCAAGACACCCACCACTACTTAGAGCGAATGTGGGCTCTTATCCAAACAAAGTGAAGATCAGGCGAAGCTCTTATTCAACACACGTGCATGCACGACAACACACACAGGCATGAATAAAGGCAACGCAATGACAAATCACAATAGTTCTAACTCGAAGTATGTGGAAATCAAGTACAATGAATTCTGAACTTCACTCGAGGCGAGATATGAAAACGGATGCCCAAAGACCTCAATATCAAGATACTCCGATGTCACAAAACTGTCACAGTACTCAAACTGCGACCAAAGTCAAAATTGGATACGTGCTGAGAACAACTCGTACAAGATAACAAATGCAACGAGTACAATCACAAGCGGCCTGGAAGTGCAAGCTGACAATGCAACTAGAACAAACAAGCGGCCTGAAGTACAAGATAACAAGCGCAGCTAGTACAATCAAAGCAAGCGGCCTATGCACCTGCTGCAATAGGAGCTGTCTCACTTGACACCACAGAGAAGCCTGGCACCTATCGTCTGTAGGCCCACGGAGAGGAGGCTGTCGCTGCCGACGAAGTACCCCAAGATATGGGACGGCCCGTACACGAGATGTACAGTGGAGTACGATACGTGCGTGCACAGAAAACCTGTCCGCACAATGCGGCTCGAGGAGGACCCCGACGGGCCAGGTCACCGCTGAGCTCTCCGAGGAGGGACAGCAGCAACCTGGTCACCGCCGGGAACCTCGTGGAGCTCCTTGCACGCGTAAGAGTGCTTAAGTTGAAAGCAGACAGCTTCTCGGAGCATTTCTAAAAAAAATGTCGAATTTGCATTTTTCGGTGTCAACGCGATGTCGGTTGCTCCAAATGTTTCGACAGTAGAACTCTCTCTAGAGAGCTGAGCTGCTCGAAGAAAGTTTAGATACTAATGCTCGGAGTAAAAATCTGGTTTCTCAACATGAATGGTCAAATCTTTCAAATCTTCGCAAAACCGACCCAAAGTTATCACATCTTCTTTTCTGGTCGGGTCGACCAACTAGCTCCACCCCGCGCCGGCATTTTTTCTAGCTCATCGATGTCGAAGAGCTCTACGAAGTATTGTCTCTTAAGGTCGGGTCTGCCAACTGGGAGCCGGCGGTAAACCGTCAAGCAGGTTACCGCCGGGAGCCTCGTAGAGCTCTTTTCTCGTGCAGCGCCGCCCGGAACACATCGAGGAACTTGTATTCAAGATTTCTGTGCGAAAGAGCTCTCAAGCTCATCTGCAGCTCGAGTTAAGTGGAAAAATCACCATCAGTTCGAAAAATCGGTCGCACACGAATAGTTTTGCGGACCTAGCTCGGGTAGCAGACTGTGTTCAGAGCTCTAGACGCTCCAGCTGAACGCCCCTGATGATTCTGGATCGGCTTATGTGCGTATCAGCTCTGTAACTGTGCTACAGCTTCAGTTAAGTGCAGAAGACCGACAGCATCTACGAATAGTTTTGCGGACCTAGCTCGAGTAGCAGACCGAGTTCAGACCGCTCGATGCAACAGACGAACGCGCCTGATGATACTGGATCCGTTTATGTGCGTACCGGCTCTCTAGCTATTCTAAATCTTCAGTTAAGTACACAAACCGACAGCACTTGTCAAAATGAATTGAAGAATACGCATAGCGTTCCGGACCTAGCTCGAGCAGCAGACCGAGTTCAGATCTCTGGATGCGACAGACGAACGCGCGTGATGATTCTGGATCAGTTGCTATAGCATCAGCGTTGTAGCTCTCCTAAATCTCTAGTTAAGTACAGAAAACCGTGAAAACGTGTCAAGATGGCTCGGAACACAATCGGTTGCTCCAAGTGTTTTAATAGTAATTAATACTACACCTACGGGCTTGGAAATTTCACAGGCGCAAACGTCATGACCCATTACTGGGAACCGGCGGTAAACCGTCAACCTGGTTACCGCCGGGGACCTCGTAGAGCTCGTTTCTCGCACGGCGCTTCTCGGGACACATGAAGAAAGCCCCTTGAGGGTGATCGGAAAAACTCGAAAATCACGCTTTTCTGTTCCTATCGAACGTTGGTTCCTCTAAGTCTTTGATAGTAATAATACAGCTACGGAACTGGATGTTTACAGGCGCACGCGCCATAACCCACTACAGGTGCGAAGAATCTGCTTTCTCAATACCAATTGTCAAATATCTTTCAAATCTTTCTTCGCAAAACCTACCCAAAGCCAGCACATCTTCTTTTCTGGTCGGGTCGACCAACTGGGAGCCGGTGGTAAACCGTCGACCAGGTTACCGCCGGGACCCTCGAGGAGCTCTAAATAGACCAAGTCGGTTCCTTGATAAGAGCAGAACGAGGCTTGTCAATATAAGCTTCAAACATCAAGAAATCTGATTTTCGGGTTTTACACAACGTTGGTTCCTCCTTGTTTTGATCGAAATAATACAGCTAGAGCCCTGAGAATTCCACCATCGAACACGCCATGATCGATTCCAGGGAATAAAAATCTGGATTTTGGAAACGAATTTCAAAATCTCTTACAATCTCCGAAAAACCGACCCAAATGTCACACTTGGTAGCGTCCAAAAACCGGAGAGCGAAGAGGGGGCTCTTCTGAAGCACTGGCGCCGGCAGAACCGTCAACCTGGTATTTTTGCGTCTTTTGCGAAGGCCGGTTCGAGCTCCCATGGGAGCATGCCTAAACACAAAGAACCTAAACAGCGAAGCTGTACAGGAAAACAGCGAAGCTGCAAAGATTAAAGCAGAGGCGCATCAAACAGCCAAGCTGTACAGATATGCACAAGACTGCCAATACACTAGAATACAAAACAACAAAGATGATGAAAGAAGCTGTACAAGACAGCAAGAAGCAGTGAGAGACCATACAGTAACCACTGGTTTATACAGCGATTACCGTCTCAACACCACTGAGAAAAACACGAAACTAACAGAACTGAGATAGCGAGTGCGCTTTGACACCATGCCTAAGTGAAACCTGGTCGTGTGAAACCATGTCTAAGTGAAACCTGGTCGTGTGCTTTGACACCATGCACATACAGCTGGTCTCGCTCATGCAGGCAAGACACAACTCCGTACGAAGGGCGAACACGGCAACATAGATCACTAACACAAACAGAAGCATGTGCAATCACTCAATCACTTAATCAATTGGGTGTCCGACCTTGGCCGCCAACTCGCGGTAGTTCATTACATTGCGACGCATCCATTCATCCTGAAATTTCAACACGTCATACATAGCTTTCGTAACGCTTTTAGGAACTAGTCTGTGGTGCATAAAGTCTCTGATGTCCGTTGACATATGGGTCATATTGGCTATCGGGCCAAGTCTCGCGCGCTCCCAAAGAAGCGCTTCAAGCAACACAGCTTTTTCCTCGGCACCCGAGGCCATAAGGCGATACAAGGTGGCAGCCGTGAAAGGGTGAACGAGCTTTACCCAGCCAGACTTGCGGAAACAGTATTTCCTGATCCGTAAATTGCACGCCAACTGATACAAATAGTCTGCATGGCCACGTTTCTCCTCGTCCTCCGGCACTGCTGTACTCAATACTGCATTAGATAAACTCCCAGTCGTGGAACTCCCCAGTGCATCAGATGAACTCCAAACTGCGGAACTCCCAACTGCAGAACTCCCCACCACAGAATCTGACCGAATCCTGTGGTCAGCCTCCGTTGAACTCCCAACTGCAACAGCAGAACTCCCAGTCATGGAACTCCCTACTGCATCAGCTGAACTCCAAACCGCGGTACTCCCAACTGCAGAACTCCCAGCTGTTGAACTCCCCAACTGCATCAACAACTGCATCAGCGGAACTCCGAACTGTGGAACTTCCTACTGCACTCCGAACTGTGGAACTCCCGACTGCACTGGAACTCCCAACTGCAGAAGCATCACCCTGATCAGCGCGCACTCGATGACACTCCTCCTTCTCCTCCTCACCAACAAAGAGAGCACAAAGATCAGTCTGAGTCCCACACGCAATGTGAACACAGGGATCTGTCTGAGTCCCACAATCGGAACACTGCGAACACAAAGAGTTGCCAGCCAATTCAACAGCATCCATATCAGTCTGTGTTCCACAAGTGTCCTCAACCCATTCCTCTTCCCCAGAATCGTCCGAGCAGAAATTCCGATAATATCTGGGCGCGCAAATGCCCGCGCGAACAAGGCACGACGGATCTGGCCCCCGAGCCGTGGACCACAAACGATACCTGACACGTTTCGCCCGCAGGCGGCGCAACTTCGATTGAGAAACTTCGACACCATGCCCATACAGCTGGTCTCGCTCATGCAGGCGAGACTCACCTCCGTACGAAGGGCGAACACGGCAATATAGATCACTAACACACACTTCGACTGTAGACAAACGAGCAGACAAACAAGCGAGAAACTCGGAAGTAAACAACGCCGTATCTGTCCAATCTGAAACAACAACATCCACGCCAGACAATTCAGGTGAAACAAACTCCATATATAAAACGTGGACTCGCTCAACAAGGAGAAAGCAAATCACAAGCAATAACTAGTTGGACAGTTGAGATGACCAAGGAAAATGCTGTTCCAACGATACTCTGACAATCTCAACAATAATGTGCACTCCGACGACAATGGGCGTGGACAGGCCTTCGAGAATCAATGGGAGTATACGGTACTCAGGCAAAACAGACACTGAAGCACCGTGCACGGCAAAGAGAACCAAACACCAGGCACGGCACAATGCCGCTCGAGGAGGCCTCCGACGGGCCAGGTCGCCGCTGAGAGCCCGAGGAGGGACAGCAGCAACCTGGTCACCGCCGGGAACCTCGTAGAGCTCCTTGCACGCGTAAGAGTGCTCAGAATCGAAGCAGAGAACTTCGCAGAAGATTTTCGTGAAATCTTGAAGTTGTCATCTTTCATGTCGACATGAAGTTGGTTCCCCCAAGGGTTTTGATAGTCAAAGTGCGCCTACGGAGCTCATATTGAGACGCAGGGGCCCTTATAGTCTTCCACAGGTGCGAAAAAACTGGTTTCTCAAAATGAATGGTCAAATGTTTTTCAATCTTTGCAAAACCGAGCCCAAGTGACACATTGTCGTTTCTGGTCGGGTCGACCAACTCTCGCTGCGACGAACGTGAAGCGCCGTGGAGGACCTGCTGGCGGGCACCACCACCGTCCGGCTTCTAATCTAAAACCCTCTAGCTCTCAGAGAGCTCTCCGGGAACATTGCCCGCCCGGGCCGGCTGGGTCAACTAGCTGCACCCCGCGCCCCAAGTCATCACATTGTCTCTTAAGGTCGGGTCTGCCAACTACCTCCACCCTGCGCCCGAATTCCTCTTAGCTCATCTTCCTTAGAATTGAACATTCGTTTTGAGAACCGGTATTTTTCGCACCTGTAGTGGGTTATGCCGCGTCCGCCAGTGAAATTCTCAGGTCCGTAGCTGCATTATTACCATCACAACACTTGAAGCAACAGACTTTCGGTAAAAACTTTAAAACGCAAACATTTATCCGGCGGTAAACTGTCAACCAGGTTACCGCCGGGAGCCTCGTAGAGTTCCTTCCCTTGCGCGGCTCGGAACACATGGAAAGAGCTCCATCAAGCGTTAGCTGTTGATATTAATTAAAAACTTGAGAAATGTTGTTTCTGGGTTTTACGTAATGTAGGTTCCTCCTAGTCGTTTGATAGAAATAATGCAGCTAGAGCTCTAGGAATCGCACCATCGAACGCGCCATGATCGACTACAGAGAGTAGAAATCTAGATTCCCAAAACGAATTTCAAAATCTCTCGGAATCTTCGAAAAACCGACTCCAAATCACCACATTGCCCGCCCGGGCCGGGTCGGCCAACTGGGAACCGGCGGTAGACCGTCAACCAGGTCAGCGCCGGGCACCTCGTAGAGCTTTTCTTGCACAGCCCCTCTTTGAACACATGAAGGAAGCGTCTGAAGCGAGAGCCGAAAAACTCGGAAAATCACGATTTTTCGGTTTTCATCCAAAGTCGGTTGCTTCAAGTGTTTTGATAGTAATACTGCACCTACGGACCTCAGAATTTCACTGGCAGACGCGGCATGACCCACTACAGGTGCGAAAAATCTGCTTTCTCAGAATGAATTGTCGAAATCTTGCAAATCTTAGCAAAACCCACCCAAAGTTGTCACATTGTTTCTTTTGGTCGGGTCGGCCAACTAGCTCCACCCCGCTCCGGAACTGGGAGCGGGCGGTAAACCGTCAACCAGGTTTTTGCGTCTTTGCGTCTTTGCTGGGACCGTCTTCGCCACTGAGGCCAGGTCCAACGAAGTCTCAGGCGAATCAGAGCCTCTTATACGTCACGCAAGCAGTCAACTCTTATTTCACAGCAGCGAAGCTGTTGGAATAAAGAGAATCAAGAGCCAGCAATGACACAATCAATTGCAAAGCACACAAATGATAATCGAAGAACAAATAACAGCGAAGCTGTTAGAATATACCAGAAGACAACATGAGAGATAAAACAGTGTGCGACTTATCACTGCAAATGATCAAAGAAGGTCTGTACAACCTGTGGGAGCACATCACAGATGCGCTCCGCCGCTGATAACTCCGCATCTGTGACCGTGCACTTGGTGTCAGACACCAAGCCGCAAGATACACATCCTTGAAAGTGATGTCGGTCCGCGAGAAGAAATACTTGTTCGCAGACCTATCTCTATCCACACGCCACAGGCACTTCCGCGGCTACAAACACCCCTATCAAAGCCAGCTCTGATAAGGCAAGGAGTAAAACACTGAGATTCGACTGAGGTAAAAGAAATTGGCGTACATATGGCCCTGACGGGCCTGATGGGTCAGTAAGTCAGCCCTCTGGTTCCATTCCCGAAAAGCACGAGAGAAGAAGTCACGGCCACTCTCTGGAGGCCTCACCGAGTAAGTATCCTGCATCTCGTCCAACTTACTTATCAGAGTATCCACCCTTTTCTGATATACCTGAGCTAATACTTTCCATTTAACAGAGCGATTTAATCACTAGCAATAAGTCCCCCTGGATGTCCAGTGGTATCCCATCCGTTTCGAGGTCCCTCTGTGTGCAACGCATGTTATGCAGCGCGATACGTTTGCTAAGTCGATCCCTATATGCTGGTGTATCCTCCCGATCTTGGCCAACTGGCGCCGGCGGTGAACTGTCAACCTGGTCAGCGCCGGGAACCTCGTAGAGCTCCTTTCACGCGTGAGAGAGCTCAGAGTCGAAAGAGAGAGCTTCTGGAGGCATATCTCGAAAAATTGAACATGGTTTTTTTCATGTCGAAATGAAGTTGGTTCCTCCAAGTGTTTTTCGATAGAAAAACTGCGCCCAGAGAGCTTATAGTAAGACGCAGAAGCTCTGATAACCTTGCGAAAAATCTGCATTCTCAAAATTCATTGTCAAATATTCAATTTTTCGCAAAACCACCCAAAAGTTATCACTTTGTCCTTTCTGGCTGGGTCCCCCAACTGGGCGCCGGCGGTAAACCGTCAACCTTTCTTACCGCCAGGGGACTCGTAGAGCTTCCTGACAATATATAATGCGGAAAAAAATCAGAGAACGAATAGTTTTTCTGCCCAAGCGATTTCAGACCTCTCGATGGAACAGCCAAACGCCCCCGATGCTTCTGGATTGTCTTCTTTACGGTCTCCTACAGCCCAAGTTACGTGCGTAAATCGACAGCATCTCTCCAGATGACTCTAACAAAACGAATAATTTGCCCAGCTCAAGTGTCAAACCGAGTTCAGACCTCTAAATGCGACAGGCGGACACGTCTGATGTCTGCGAATCCACTCCTGTGATTACCAGCCCTGCAGCTCGCCTACAGCCCGAGTTAAGCGCAGAAAATCGACAGCACCTCTCAGGATGACTCGAAAAGTACAATAGCTTTCCGGACCTAGTTCGGGTAGCAGACCGAGCTCCGAGATCTGAATTCGACAGGCGGACGCGCCTGATGTCTTTAAATCGACCCCCCCCAGCCCGAGCTGAGTGCAGAAAACCGAGAGCACTTCTCAAGATGACTCGAAGAATATGAATAGTTTCGCGATTCAGACCGAGGTCATAGCTCTGGATTCAACAGACAAATGCGAATGATGATTCTGCATCGGTTTCAGTAAGTATCAGCTCTGTAGCTGTCCTATAGCTCGAGTTAAGTACAGAAAACCGAGAGCGCTTGTCAAGATGACTCGAATAATACGAATAGGTTTGCGGACCTATCTCGGCTAGCAGACCGAGTTCAGACCTCTATATTCAACAGGCGGACGCGCCTGATCATTCTGATTCGATTAGCTGTGCTTACCAGATCTGCAGCTGTCCTAAAGCTCGAGTTATGTTCAGGAAACCGTCATCGCGTGTCAGGATGACTTAAAACGGCCGATCCCACCTGCCTGCTTTTTGGCCGTAAAAGATACCGATCGAGCTGAGATCTGGCGAGCGAGACAAAGTTGTCACATTGTCTCTTTTGGTCGGGTCGGCCAACTAGCTCCACCCCGCGCCGGAACTGGAGACCGGCGATAAACCGTCAACATGCTTACCGCCGGAAACCTCGTAGAGCTCTTTTCTTGCACAGCAATCGTCGACATGAAGAAAGCTTCTGGAGCGAGAAACGAAAAACTCGAAAAAACACGTTGTTCTGTTTTTCTCTAACGTCGTTCCCCCAAGTGTTTTGATAGTAATACTGCACCTACAAACCTGAGAATTTGACTGGCAAACGCGACATAACCAACTACAGGTGCGAAGAATCTACGTCCTTAAAATGAATTGCCAAATATATTTCAACTGGGCGCCGGCGGTAAACCGTCAACCTTTCTTACCGCCGGGGGACTCGTAGAGCTTCCTGACCATGTATAATGTCGAAAAAACTGCAGAGAACTAATAGTTGTTCAGCCTAAACGATTTCAGACCTCTCGATGCAACAGCCGAACGCCCCTCATGCTTCTGTATCGTTTTCTGTGCGCACGAGCTCCGTAGCTCTCCTATAGCCCGAGTTACGTGCGAAAATCGACAGCACCTCTCAAGATCACTCGAACAATACAAATAATTTCGCGAATCTAGCTCGAGTATCAGACCGAGTTCAGACCTCTAAATGCGACAGGCGGACACGTCTGATGTCTCCGAATCGATTCCTGTGATTACCAGCCCTGCAGCCCCCTTACAGCACGAGTTAAGTGCAGAAAACCGATAGCACCTCTGAAGATGACTCGAACAATACGAATAGTTTCGCGGACCTAGCTCGGGCAGCAGACGCGTTCAGAGCTCTGAATGCGACAGGCGGACGCGACTGATGTCTCCAAATCGATTCCAGTGATTACCAGCCCTGCAGCCCCCTTACAGCTCGAGTTAAGTGCAGAGAACAGACAGCATCTCTCAAGATGAATCGAAGAATACGAATAGTTTTGCGAACCTAGCTCGGGCAGTACACCGAGTTCTGAGCTCTGGATTTGGCAGGCGGGCGCGCCTGATGTCTCCAAATCGATTCCTGTGAGTACGAGCCCTGTGGCCCCCCTACAGACCGAGTTGAGTGCAGAAAACTGACAGCACCTCTCAAGATGACTCGAACAATACGAATAGTTGCGCGAACCTAGCTCAGGCAGCAGACCGAGTTCAGACCTCTAGATGGAACAGACAAACGCGTCTAATGATTCGCAATCGATTTCTGTGAAAATGAGCTCCGTAGCTTCCCTACAGCTCGAGTTAAGCACAAAATACCGACAACGCGTATCAAGATGACTCGAAACAGCCGATCCCGCCGCGATGTTTTTTTACAAAAATATTTACCCGATCGATGTGAGATCAAGATGGCGAGCGGGAACAAGATCGAATATGGTCGGAAAAAATACTAGAGCTCAAACGAATTGTTGAATTTCGAGAACAAAATTTTCAACCGACCAAAAGTCAGCAAAAGGTCCGTCGAGATTTGTCTTGCCAACTGGGCGCCTGCGGTAAACCGTCAACCTTTCTTACCGCCGGGGGACTCGTAGAGCTTCCTGACAACATATAATGTCGAAAAAAAATTGGAGACATCGCATGGTTTTTCAGCCCAAGCGGTTTGAGACCTCGATGCAACAGCCAAACGCCCCCGATGCTTCTGTATTGTCTTCTCTGTAGCTCTCCTAGGGCCCGAGTTACGTGCGTAAGTCGACAGCACCTCTCAAGATGACTCGAACAATAGGAATAGTTGGCAAACCTAGCTCGAGTATCAGACCGAGCTCAGACCTCTGAATGCGACAGGCGGACGCGTCTGATGTCTTCGAATCGATTCCTGTCATTACCAGCCCTGCAGCCCCCTACAGCCTCAGTTAAGTGCAGAAAACCCAGAGGACCTCTCAGGATGACTCGAACAATACGAATAGTTTCGCGGACCTAGTTCGGGCAGCAGACCGAGTTCCGAGCTCTGGATTCGGAAGGCGGACGCCCTGATGTCTCCGAATCGATTCATGTGACTACCAGCACTGTAGCCCCCATACAGAACGAGTTAAGTACAGAAAACCGACAACACATCTCAAGATCACTCGAACAATACGATAGTTTCGCGATTCCAGCAGACCGAGTTCAGAGCTCTGGATTCAACACACGAACGCGACTTATAATTCTGAATCGTTCTATCTAAGTATCAGCTTGTAGCTGTCATACAGCTCGACAAAAGTACAGAAAAGCGAGAGCGCCTGTCAAGACGACTCGAATAATACGAACAGGTTTGCGGACCTAGCTCAGCTAGCAGACCGAGTTCAGACCTCTGGATGGAACAGACAAACGCGCCTGATCATTCTGAATCGATAACGTGTGCTTGCCAGCTCTGTAGCTGTCCTCTATCTCGAGTTAAGTTGAAAATACCGACAACGCGTATCAAGATGACTCGAAACGGCCGATCCCGCCAGTGTGCTTTTCTGGCAGTAAAAGGTACCCGATCGAGCTGAGATCAAGATGGCGAGCGGGAACAAGATCGAATATGGTCGGAAAAAATACTAGAGCTCAAACGAATTGTTGAATTTCGAAAACAAAATGTTCAACCGACCAAAAGTCACCAAAAGGTCCGTCGAGATTTTTCTTGCCAACTAGCTCTCCGGCGCGCCGGAATTACTCTTAAGCTTCCAGCAATAACTTGCTAAGGGAAGCTCTACGAGTTAATCTAAGCAAAACCGACCCAAAGTCACCACATCTCCTTTTCTGGCCGGGACGACCAACTAGCTCCATCCCGCGCCGGAATTCCTCTTGCTCATCGACAACGATTCTCTCTTTTGGTCGGGTCGGCCAACTAGCTCCATCCCGCGCCGGAATTACTCTTAAGCTTCCAGCAACTGGGCGCCAGCGGTAAACCGTCAACCTTTCTTACCGCCGGGGGACTCGTAGAGCTTCCTGACAATATATAATGTCGGAAAAAATTGCAAAGAACGAATAGTTTTTCAGTCCAAGCGATTTCGGACCTCTCGATGCAACAGCCGAACGCCCCCGATGCTTCCAGATTGTCTTCTGTACGAGCTCTGTAGCTCTCCTACAGCCCGAGTTACGTGCGTAAATCGACAGCAACCATCAAGATGACTCGAACAAAACGAATAGTTTTGCAAACCCAGCTCGAGTATCATACCGAGTTCACACCTCTGAATGAGACAGGCGAACGCGTTTAATGTCTCCGAATCGATTCCTGTGATTACCAGCCCTGCAGCCTCCCTAGAGCCCGAGTTGAGTGCAGAAAACCGACAGCACAGCCCGAGGTAAGTGCATAAAACCGACAGCACCTCTCAAGATGACTCGAACAATACGAATAGTTTCGCGATTCTAGATCGGGCAGCAGACCGAGTTCAGAGCTCTGGATTGAACAGACAAACGCGTCTAATGATTCGCAATCGATCTGTGAAAATGAGCTCCCTAGCTTCCCTACAGCTCGAGATAAGTACAAAATACCGACAACGCGTATCAAGATGACTCGAAACAGCCGATCCCGCCGCGATGCTTTTTTACAAAAATATTTACCCGATCGAGTTCAGATCAAGACGGCGAGCGGGAATAAGATCGAATATGGTCGGAAAAAATACTAGAGCTCAAACGAATTGTTGAATTTCGAGAACAAAATTTTCAACCGACCAAAAGTCAGCAAAAGGTCCGTCGAGATTTGTCTTGCCAACTGGGCGCCGGCGGTAAACCGTCAACCTTTCTTTCCGCCGGGGGACTCGTAGAGCTTCCTGACAACATATAATGTCGAAAAAAAATTGAGAACGTATGGTTTTTCAGCCCAAGCGATTTGAGACCTCGATGCAACAGCCAAACGCCCCCAATGATTCGGGATTGTCTTCTCTGTAGCTCTCCTAGGGCCCGAGTTACGTGCGTAAATCGACAGCACCTCTCAAGATGACTCGAACAATAGGAATAGTTGGCAAACCTAGCTCGAGTATCAGACCGAGTTCAGACCTCTGAATGCGACAGGCGGACGCGTCTGATGTCTTCGAATCGATGCCTCTCATTACCAGCCCTGCAGCCCCCTACAGCCTCAGTTAAGTGCAGAAAACCGAGAGCACCTCTCAGGATGACTCGAACAATACGAATAGTTTCGCGGACCTAGTTCGGGCAGCAGACCGAGTTCCGAGCTCTGGATTCGGAAGGCGGACGCCCTGATGTCTCCTAATTCATTCATGTGACTACCAGCACTGTAGCCCCCATACAGACCGAGTTAAGTACAGAAAACCGACAACACCTCTCAAGATCACTCGAACAATACGATAGTTTCGCGATTCTAGATCGGGCAGCAGATCGAGTTCAGAGCTCTGGATTGAACAGACAATCGAGACTGATGATTCTGAATCGATTTCTGTAAGCATCAGCTCTGTAGCTGTCCTATACCTCGAGTTAAGTACAGAAAACCGAGAGCGCCTCTCAAGATGACTCGACTAATACGAATATATTTGCAGACGTAGCTCGGCTAGCAGACCGAGTTCAGACCTCTGGAAACAAACGAACGCGCCTGACCATTCTGTATCGATGAGATGTGCTTACCAGCTCTGTAGCTGCCCTGTATCTCGACTTAAGTCGAATATACCGACAGCGCGTATCAAGATGACTCGAAACGGCCGATCCGCCCGTGTGCTTTTTGCCAGTAAGAGGTACCCGATCGAGCTGAGATCAAGATGGCGAGCGGGAGTAAGATCGAATATCACGCGAAAAAATACTAAGAGCTCAAACGAATTGAGGAATTTCGAGAACAAAATTTTCAACCGACCAAAATTCACCAAAAGATTATTAGGTCTGATTAATTCATCAGTACCTGAATTTAATAATTTTGAGTCCGTCGAAATTTTTCTTGCCAACTAGCTCTCCAGCGCGCCGATATTACTCTTAAGCTTCCAGCAACAACTTGCTAAGGGAAGCTCTACGAGTTACTTGGTAGCGTCGAAAACCCGGAGAGCAAAGAGGGCACACACCGGAAAGCCTTCTCGGCAAGCCCACAGAAGCTCTCGGGAAGCTCTTCTGGGGCTCTGGGGGCCCCCCTGCAGCGCTTCTGAAGAGCTACCAGGAACGCTTTCACGCGTGCCTGCACGCGTGCAGGCACGCGTAGACGCTTGCCGGAAGCTCTCCCGGACCCGCTGCCGGGACGGGCGAGTACCTCGTAGAGCTCTTCGGCATCGATGAGCTAGAGGAATTCCGGCGCGGGATGGAGCTAGTTGGTCGACCCGACCAGAAAAGAAGATGTGATAACTTTCGGTCGGTTTTGCGAAAAATTGAAAGTCATTTGACAATTCCTTTTGAGAAAGCAGATTTTTACTCCGAGCATCAGTATCTTAATTTTCTTCTGCGAGCAGCTCAGCTCGTTCGTGAGAGTTTTACTATCCTAACATTTGGAGGAACCGACGTATGCTTGACACCGAGAAATGCAATTGTGACGTTTTTCTAGAAATGCTCTGAGCAGCTGTCTGCTGCAAATCTGAGCACTCTTACCGTGCAAGGAGCTCTACGAGGTTTAGCTCTCAGAGGGTTCTCGGAATAACTTGCTCAGGGAAGCTCTACGAGTTACTAGCTCCACCCTGCGCCGGAATTCTTCTAGCCCATCGATGCCGAAGAGCTCTACGAGGTATATGAACCCCTCCATCCTCATCCACTAGGTAGCGTCCACTGGGCGCCGGCGGTAAGCCGTCAACCTTTGTTACCGCCGGGGGACTCGTAGAGCTTCCTGACACCATATAATGTCGACAAAAAATTGCACAGACAAAAAAAACCTTTCAGCCCAAGCAATTTCAGACCTCTCGGATGCAACAGCCGAGCGCCCCAGATGCTTCTGGATTGTCTTATGTACGAGCTCTGTAGCTCTCCTACAGCCCGACTTACGTGCGTAAATCGACAGCACCTCTCAAGATGACTCCAACAATACGAACAGTTTGGCAAACCTAGCTCGAGTATCAGACCGAGTTCAGACCTCTGCATGCGGCAGGCGGACGCGTCTGATGTCTATGAATCGATTCCTGTGATTACCAGCCCTGCAGCCCCCCCTACAGCCCGAGTTAAGTGCAGGAAACCGACAGCACCTCTCAGGATGACTCGAACAATACGAATAGTTTCGCAGACCTAGTTCGGGCAGCAGACAGAAATTGGAGCTCTGGATTCCAAAGGCGGCCGCGCCTGATGTCTCCGAATCGATTCCAGTGATTACCAGCCATGCAGCCGCCCTACAGCCCGAGTTAAGTGCAGAGAACCGACAGCATCTCTCAAGATGACTCGAACAATACGAATAGTTTCGCGATTCTAGATCGGGCAGCAGACCAACTTCAGAGCTCTGGATTCAACAAACAACGGCCACTAATGATTCTGAATCAGATTCTGTACGTATCATCGCTGTAGCTGTCCTCTGGCTCGAGTTAAGTACAGAAAACCAAGAGCGTCTGTCAAGATGACTCGAATAATACGAATAGGTTTGCGGACCTAGCTCGGCGAGCAGACCGAGTTCAGACCTCTGGGTTCAACAGGCGAACGCGCCTGATCATTCTGGATCGATTAGCTGTGCTTATCAGCTCTGCAACTGTCTTCAAGCTCGAGTTATCTTGAGAAAACCGTCACCGCGTGACAAGATGACCCCAAACGGCCGATCCCGCCTGGACGCTTTTTGGCAGTAAAAGGTACCCAATCGAGCTGAGATCAAGACGGCGAGCGCGAATAAGATCGAATATCACGGAAAAAATACTAGAGCTCAAACGAATGGTTGAATTCCGAGAACAAAATTTCCAACCGACCAAAAGTCATCAAAAGGTCCATCGAGATTTTCCTTGCCAACTAGCTCTCCAGCGCCCCGGAATTACTCTTAAGCTTCCAGCAATAACTGGGCGCCGGCGGTAAGCCGTCAACCTTTGTTACCGCCGGGGGACTCGTAGAGCTTCCTGACAACATATAATGTCGAAGAAATTACACCGAAAAAATAGCTTTTCAGCCAAAGCAATTTCAAACCTCTCGGATGTAACAGCCGAGCGCCCCAGATGCTTCTGAATTGTCTTCTGCACGAGCTCTGTAGCTCTCCTACAGCCCGAGTTACGTGCGTAAATCGACAGCACCTCTCAAGATGACTCGAACAATACGAATAGTTTGGCAAACCTAGCTCGAGTATACGAGTTCAGACCTCTGCATGCGACAGGCGGACGCGTCTGATGTCTCTGAATCGATTCCTGTGATTACCAGCCCTGCAGCCCCCCCTACAGCCCGAGTTAAGTACAGGAAACCAACAGCACCTCTCAGGATGACTCGAACAATACGAATAATTTTGCTGACCTAGCAGACAGAGTTCGGAGCTCTGGATTCGAAAGCCGGACGCGCCTGATGTCTTCGAATCGATTCCAGTGATTACGAGCCATGCAGCCCCCCTACAGCCCGAGTTGAATGCAGAGAACCGACAGCATCTCTGAACATGACTCGAACAATAGATCGGGCAGCAGACCGAGTTGAGAGCTCTGGATTCAACAGACAACGGCCACTCATGATTCTGAATCAGATTTTGTACGCATCAGCTCTGTAGCTGTCCTGTAGCTCGAGTTAAAGTACAGAAAGCCGAGAGCGCCTGTCGAGATGGCTCAAACAATACAAATAGCTTGCAGACCGAGTTCAGACCTCTGGGTTCAACATGCGAACGCGCCTGATCATTCTGGATCGATTAGCTGTGCTTATCAGCTCTGTAACTGTCTTCAAGCTCGAGTTATCTTGAGAAAACCGTCACCGCGTGACAAGATGACCCCAAACGGCCGATCCCGCCTGGACGCTTTTTGGCAGTAAAAGGTACCCGATCGAGCTGAGATCAAGTCGACGAGCGGGAATAAGATCGAATATCACGGGAAAAAATACTAGAGCTCTAACGAATGGTTGAATTTCGAGAACAAAATTTCCAACCGACCAGAAGTCAGCCAAAAAGGTCCGTCGTGTTTTTTCTTGCCAACTAGCTCTCCAGCGCCCCAGAATTACTCTTAAGCTTCAAGTGATAGCTTCCTTAAGAAAGCTCTACGAGTTACTTGCTAAGGAAAGCTCTACGAGTTACTTGGTAGCGTCCACTTGGTAGCGTCCAACTGACGCCGGCGGTGAACCGTCAACCTGGTCACCGCCACGCGTAAGAGTGCTCAGCATCATAAGAGAAGGCTTCTGGAGGCATTTCCCAAAAAAAGAGAAAATATGTTGTTTTTGTTCATGTCGATCTAAAGTTGGTTTCGCCAAGTGTTTTGATGGTAAAAGTGCATCTAGACAGCTCATATCAAGACGAGGCCCTCATAGTCGTCTGCAGGTGCGAAAAAATCTGCTTTCTCAAAATAAATGGTCAAATATCTTTCAAATATTCGCAAAACCACCAAAAAGTTGTCACTTTGTGCGTTGGGCCCGGGTCGGCCAACTAGCTCCGCCCCGCGCCGGAACTGGCGCCGGCGGTGAACCGTCTACCTGATCACCGCCGGGAACCTCGTTGAGCTCCGAGCGCCAAGAATCGAAGCATAGAACTTCGCAGTACATTTTCTTCAAATCTTCAATTTTCAAATTTTAATGTCAATCTGAGATCAGGTTTCTGGCTTTGCTCAGAAGAATGTGTCGCGGGATGACGCAAAGCTTCGCTCTGCGCAATTATCAGCCCAAACGAATAGTTGGAGCTGCAAAATCGGCTGAGCCAGGCCGCGGATGGTATGATTGCGTCCCTTTTCGAAACTTGGTTGGGTGTTGGGGTCGGCTACACAGGGCGCGTGCGCCCTAGCCGTGCAGAGCCCCTAGGGTCCCTCACGCCCTCTCAACCTCTTTGGGGTAGGAGGCCCGAGGATCTCAGAGATAATCTGCCGAACACCTTGGAGCAGGCGTTCACAAGCCGTGAGCTCGCTATCTGTAACAGTGGCCCCCAGAGGGAGTAAAGAAGCCTCCTGGAAAACTCGTCGCCAGTGGTTGTCCCCAAATGAGACCTCCACATAGCAACCTAGAGCAGAGCCTTCAACACTCACGCCACCGTCCCATCCTCCACGGATACGCTTGATACAATGTCTCTGTTGTCGTAAATATCTGAAGTCAATCCATCTTCCCGTCCTTCCCCTCCTCGCCTCCCAAGTCAACTCATCCGCAACACAATTGAACTCTCTGTAGATATGCTTCCACGGATCCGTCCCTACAGTAGCATCCAAAACCCGGAGAGCAAAGAGAACACACAACGGAAATCTGTCCTGGCAGACCTTCGGACGCTCTCGTGAAGCGCCACTGGGGCGTTGGGGGGTCCCCTCTAGCTCTCAGAGAGCTCTCCGGGCTTAAGATTAGAAGCCGGACGGTGGAGCGGCGGGGATGGGCTGCTGGCGGGTAGCTCTCAGAGAGCTCTCCAGGAACTTGGTAGCATCCACTGGGCGCCGGCGGTAAACCGTCAACCTTTGTTACCGCCGGGGGACTCGTAGAGCTTCCTGACAACATATAATGTCGAAAAAAATTACACCGAAAAAAAAGTTTTTCAGCCCAAGCAATTTCAAACCTCTTGGATGCAACAGCCGAACGCCCCCGATACGAGCTCTGTAGCTTCCTACAGGCCGAGTTACGCGCGTAAATCGACAGCACCTCTGAAGATGACTCGAATAATACGAATAGTTTGGCAAACCTAGCTGTATCAGACCGAGTTCAGACCTCTGCATGCGACAAGCGGACGCGTTTGATGTCTCTGAATCGATTCCTGTGATTACCAGCCCTGCAGCCCCCCCTACAGCCCGAGTTAAGTGCAGGAAACTGCAGCACCTCTCAGGATGACTCGAACAATACGAAAAGTTTTGCAGACCTAGTTCGGCCAGCAGACAGAGTTCGGAGCTCTGGATTCGAAAGGCGGACGCGCCTGATGTCTCCGAATCGATTCCAGTGATTACCAACCACGCAGCCACCCTGAAGCCCGAGTTAAGCGCAGAGAACCGACAGCATCTCTCAAGATAACTCGAACAATACGAATAGTTTCGCGATTCTAGATCGGGCAGCAGACCGAGTTGACAGCTCTGGATTCAACAAACAACGGCCACTGATAAATTATGAATCAGATTCTGTACGTATCAGCTCTGTAGCTGTCCTCTAGCTCGAGTTAAGTACAGAAAACCGAGAGCGTCTGTCAAGATGACTCGAAGAATACGAATAAGTTTACGGACCTAGCTAGGCTAGCAGACCGAGTTCAGACCTCTCTATTCAACAGGCGAACGCGCCTGATCATTCTAAATCGATTAGTTGTGCTTACCAGCTCTGTAGCTGTCCTATAGCTCGAGTTATCTTGAGAAAAACCGTCACCGCGTGACAAGATGACTCGAAACGGCCGATCCCGCCTAGACGCTTTTTGGCAGTAAAAGGTACCCGATCGAGCTGAGATCAAGATGGCGAGGGGAAATAAGATCGAATATCACGGGAAAAAATAATAGAGCTCTAACGAATGGTTAAATTTCCAGAACAAAACTTTCAACCGACCAAAAGTCAGCAAAAGGTCCGTCGAGATTTTCCGCTCTCCAGCGCCCCGGAATTACTGGCGCCGGCGGTGAACCGTCAACCTGGTCACCGCCGGGACCCTCGTAGAGCTCCTCGCACTCGAAGAGTGCTCAGGACCGAAGTAGACTCATAAAATGAAGATTTTTCCAAAAATCCTAATTTTCGCTCGGTTCCTGGAAGTCAACTCATAGAAAAATGCAGCGGGAGAGCTGAGCTGCTGTCAGAGAGGAGTTTATATGCCAATGCGACGCGCAAAAATCTGCTTTCTCTAAATGAATTGTCAAATATCTTTCAAATTTTCGCAAAACCACCCAAAAGTTGCCACATTGTCCGTTCTGGTCGGGTCGACCAACTGGGCGCCGGCGGTAAACCGTCAACCTTTGCTACCGCCGGGGGACTCGTAGAGCTTCCTGACAACATATAATGTTGAAAAAAAATTGCATAGAACGAATAGTTTTTCAGCCCAAGCGATTTCAGACCTCTCGTTGCAACAGCCGAACGCCCCAGATGCTTCTGGATTGTCTTCTGCACGAGCTCTGTAGCTCTCCTACAGCCCGAAATACGCGCGTAAATCGACAGCACTTCTCAAGATGACTCGAACAATACGAACAGTTTGGCAAACCTAGCTCGAGTATGAGACCGAGTTCAGACCTCTAAATGCGACAGGCGCACGCGTCTGATGTCTTCGAATCGATTCCTGTGATTACCCGCCCTGCAGCCCCCCTACAGCCCGAGTTAAGTGCAGAAAGCCGACAGCATCTTTCGGGATGACTCGAACAATACGAACAGTTTCGCGGACCGGGCAGAAGACCGAGTTCCGAGCTCTGGATTCCACAGGTGGACGCGCCTGATGTCTTCAAATCGATTGCTGTCATGACCAGCACTGTAGCCCCCCTTAAGCCCGAGTTAAGTGCACAAAACCGACTGTCAAGATGACTGGAATAATACGAATAGGTTTGCGGACCTGGCTCGGCTAGCAGACCGAGTTCAGACCTCTGGTTGGGACAGTCAAACGCGCCTGATCATTCTAAATCGATTAGCTGTGATAACCAGCTCTGTAGCTGCCCTACAGATCGAGTTAAGTACAAAATACCGACAACGCGAATCAAGATGACTCGAAACGGCCGATCCCGTCGCAGTGCTTTTTGGCAGTAAACGGTACCCGATCGAGCTGAGATCAAGATGGCGAGCGGGAATAAGATCGAATATCACGGGAAAGAATACTAGAGCTCTACCGAGTGGTTGAATTTCGAGAACAAAATTTTCAACCGACCAAAAGTCACCAAAATGTCCGTCGATATTTTTCTTGCCAACTAGTTCTCCAGCGCCCCGGAACTGGCGCCGGCGGTGAACCGTCAACCTGGTCACCGCCGGGAACCTCGTAGAGCTCATTTCACGCGTAAGAGTGCTCGGAGTCGAAAGAGAGAGCTTCTGGAAGCATTTCTCGAAAAAGAGAAAAATTGACTTTTTTCGTGTCCACATGAAGATGGTTCCTCCAAGTGTTTTGATAGTAAAAGTGCGCCTACAGAGCTCATACTAAGACAGAGAGGCCCTCATAGTCGTTTACAGGTGCGAAAAAATATGCTTTCTCAAAATGAATTGTCAAATATCTTTCAAAAAATCGCAAAACCACCCAAAAGTTGTCACATTGTCCTTTCTGGCCGGGTCGGCCAACTAGCTCCACCCCGCGCCGGAATTCCTCTAGCTCATCGATGACGAAAAGCTCTACGAGGTATGTCTCTTAGGCTTCCAGCAATAACTGGGCGCCGGCGGTAAACCGTCAACCTTCGTTACCGCCGGGGGACTCGTAGGGCTTCCTGACAACATATAATGTCGGAAAAAATCACACAGAAGAAATTTTTTTTCTGCCCAAGCAATTTCAGACCTCTCGGATTCAACAGCCGAACGCTTCCGGTGCTTCTGGATTGTCTTCTTTACGAGCTCTGTAGCTCTCCTTCAGCCCGAAATACGCGCGTCAACCATCAGCATCTCTCAAGATGACTCGAACAATACGAATACTTTGGCAAACCTAGCTCGAGTATCGGACTGAGTTCAGACCTCTGCATGCGACAGGCGGACGCGTCTGATGTCTCTGAATCGATTGTGATTACCAGCCCTGCACCCCCCGCTACAGCCCGAGTTGAGTGCAGGAAATCGACAGCATCTTTCAGGATGACTCGAACAATACGAATAGTTTTGCGAACCTAGTTCGGGCAGCAGAGAGAGTTCACTGGATTCGGCAGGCGGACGCGCCTGACGTGTCCGAATCAATTCCCGTGAGTACTAGCAATGCAGCCCCCCTACAGCCCGAGTTAAGTGCAGAGAACCGACAGCATCTCTCAGGATGACTCGAATAATACGAATAGTTTCGCGATTCTAGATCGGGCAGCAGACCGAGTTCAGAGCTCTGGATTCAACAGACAACGGCCACTGATGATTCTGAATCAGATTCTGTACGTATCAGCTGTGTATATGTCCTGTAGCTCGAGTTAAGTACAGAAAACCGAGAGTGTATGTCAAGATGACTCGAATAGGTTTGCGGACCTAGCTCGGCTAGCAGACCGAGTTCAGACCTCTGGGTTGAACAGGCGAACGCGCCTGATCATTCTGAATCGATTAGCTGTGCTTACCAGCTCTGTAGCTGTCCTAAAGCTCGAGTTATCAGAAAACCGACAGAGCGTGTCAAGATGACTCGAAACTGCCGATCCCGCCCGTGTGCTTTTTGGCAGTAAAAGGTACCCGATCGAGCTGAGATCAAGATGGCGAGCGGAAATAAGATCGAATATCACGGGAAAAAATTACTAGAGCTCTAACGAATTGTTGAATTTCAAAAACAAAATTCAACCGACCAAACTGGGCGCCGGCGGTAAACCGTCAACCTTCGTTACCGCCGGGGGACTCGTAGAGCTTCCTGACAACATATAATGTCGAAAAAAAATTACACCGAAAAAATAATTTTTCAGCCCAAGCAATTTCAGACCTCTCGGATGCAACAGCCGAACGCCCCCGATGCTTCTGGATTGTCTTCTGTACGAGCTCTGTAGTTCTCTTACAGCCCGAGTTACGTGCGTAAATCGACAGCACCTCTCAAGATGACTCGAACAATACGAATAGTTTGGCAAACCTAGCTCGAGTATCAGACCGAGTTCAGACCTCTGCATACGACAGGCGGACGCGTCTGATGTCTCTGAATCGATTCCTGTTATTACCAGCCTTGCAGCTCCCGCTACAGTGCAGGAAACCGACAGCACCTCTCAGGATGACTCGAACAATACGTCGGTCAGCAGACCGAGTCCACAGCTCTGGATTCGCAAGGCGGACGCGCCTGATGTCTCCGAATCGGTTGCTGTGATTACCAGCCCTGCAGTCCACTCACAGCCCGAGTTAAGTGCAGAGAACCGACAGCATCTCCCAAGATGACTCGAACAATACGAATAGTTTCGCGGTTCTAGATCGGGCAGCAGACCGAGTTCAGAGCTCTGGATTCAACAGACAACGGCCACTGATGATTCTGAATCATATTATCATCTCTGTAGCTGTCCTGTAGCTCGAGTTAAGTACAGAAAAAAGAGAGCGTCTGTCAAGATAACTCGAATAATACAAATAGGTTTGCGGACCTAGCTCGGCTAGCAGACCGAGTTCAGAGCTCTGGGTTCAACAGGCGAACGCGCCTAATCATTCTACATCGATTAGCTGTGCTTACCAGCTCTGTAGCTGTCCTAAGGCTCGAGTTATGTTCAGAAAACCGTCATCGCGTGTCAAGATGACTCGAAACGGCCGATCCCGCCCGCCTGCTTTTTGACATAAAAGGTACCCGATCGAGCTGAGATCAAGATGGCGAGCAGCAATAAGATCGAATATCATGGGAAAAAATTCTAGAGCTTAAACGAATTGTTGAATTTCGAGAACAGAATTTTCAACCGACCAAAAGTCACCAATAGGTCCGTCGAGATTTTTCTTGCCAACTAGCTCTCCAGCGCCCCGGAATTACTCTTAAGCTTCCAGCAATAACTTGCTAAGGGAAGCTCTACGAGTTAAGTCACCAAAAGGTCCGTCGAGATGGGAACCGGCGGTAAACCGTCAACCAGGTTACCGCCGGGACCCTCGTAGAGCTCTTTTCTCACACCGCGCTCCTCAGAACACAGGGAGTCAGCTTCTGGAGTGAGAAACGAAAAAATCGAAAAATCACGTTTTTCTGTTTTTATCGAACGTCGGTTGCTCCAAGTGTTTTGATAGAAATACTGCACCTACGGACCTGAAAATTTTACTGGCAGACGCGTCTTAACCAACTGGGCGCCGGCGGTAAACCGTCAACCTTTGTTACCGCCGGGGGACTCGTAGAGCTTCCTGACAACATACAATGTCGAAAAAAAATACACAGACAAAAAAATTTCAGCCCAAGCAATTTCAGACCTCTCGGATGGTACAGCCGAACGCCCCCGATGCTTCTGGATTGTCTTCTGTACGAGCTCTGTAGCTCTCCTACAGCCTGAGTTACGTGCGTAAATCGACAGCACCTCTCAAGATGATTCGAACAATTCGAACAGTTTGGCAAACCTAGCTCGAGTATCAGACCGAGTTCAGACTTCTGCATGCGACAGGCGCACGCGTCTGCTGTCTCTGAATCGATTCCTGTGATTACCAGCCCTGCAGCCCCCCTACAGCCCGAGTCAAGTGCAGGAAACCGACAGCACCTCTCAGGATGACTCGAACAATACGAATAGTTTGGCGGACCTAGTTCGGGCAGCAGACAGAGTTCGGAGCTCTCGGTTCGAAAGGCACACGCGCCTGATGTCTCCGAATCGATTCCACTGATTACCAGCCATGCAGCCACCCGACAGCCCGAGTTAAGTGCAGAGAACGGACAGCATCTCTCAAGATGACTCGAACAATACGAATAGTTTCGCGATTCTAGATCGGGCAGCAGACCGAGTTCAGAGCTCTCGATTCAACAGACAACGGCCACTGATAATTCTGAATCAGATTCTGTACGCATCAGCTCTGTAGCTGTCCTGTAGCTCGAGTTAAGTACAGAAAACCGAGAGCGTCTGTCAAGATGACTCGAATAATACAAATAGGTTTGCGGACCTAGCTCGGCTAGCAGACCGAGTTCAGACCTCTCGGTTCAACAGGCGAACGCGCCTGATCATTCTGAATCGATTAGCTGTGCTTACCAGCTCTGTAGCTGCCCTAAAACTCGAGTTATCTTGAGAAAACCGTCACCGCGTGACAAGATGACCCGAAACGGGCGATCCCGCCGCAGTGCTTTTTGGCACTAAAAGGTACCCAATCGAGCTGAGATCAAGACGGAGCGGGAATAAGATCGAATATCACGGGAAAAATACTAGAGCTCTAACGAATGGTTGAATTCCGAGAACAAAATTTTCAACCGACCAAAAGTCACCAAAATGTCCGTCGAGATTTGTCTTGCCAACTGGGCGCCGGCGGTAAACCGTCAACCTTCGTTACGAGCTTCCTGACAACATATAATGTCGAAAAAAATTACACTGGAAAAATAGTTTTTCAGCCCAAGCAATTTCAGACTCTCCGATGTAACACCCGAACGCCCCCGATGCTTCTAGATTCTCTTCTGTACGAGCTCTTCAACTCTCCTACAGCCCGATTTACGTGCGTAAATCGACAGCACCTCTTAAGATGACTCGAACAATACAAATAGTTTGGCAAAGCTAGCTCGAGTATCAGACCGAGTTCAGACCTCTGCATTGTCTCAATCGATTCCTGTGATGACCAGCCCTGCAGCCCCTCCTACAGCCCGAGTTAAGTGCAGGAAACTGACAGCACCTCTCAGGATGATTCGAACAATACGAATACTTTTGCGGACCTAGTTCGGGCAGCAGACAGAGTTCGGAGCTCTCGATTCGAAAGCGGACTCACCTGCCGTCTCTGAATCGATTACAGTGATTACCAGCCATGCAGCCCCCCTGCAGCCCGAGTTGAGTGCAGAGAACCGACAGCATCTCTCAAGATGACTCGAACAATACGAATAGTTTCGCGATTCTAGATCGGGCAGCAGACCGAGTTCAGAGCTCTGGATTCAACAGACAACGGTCACTGATGATTCTGAATCAGATTATGTATGTATCAGCTCTGTAGCTGTCCTGTAGCTCTAGTTAAATACACAAAATCGAGAGCGTCTGTCAAGATGACTCGAATAGTGCAAATAGGTTTGCGGACCTAGCTCGGCTAGCAGACCGAGTTCAGACCTCTTGGTTCAACAGGCGAACGCGCCTGATCATTCTAACTTGATTAGCTGTGCTTACAAGCTCTGTACCTGTTCTAAAGCTCAAGTTATCTTGAGGAAGCCGATAGCGCGTGACAAGATGAGCCGAAACGGCCGATCCCGCCGCAGTGCTTTTTGGCAGTAAACGGTACCCGATCGAGCTCAGATCGAGATGGCGAGCGGGAATAAGATCGAATATCACGGGAAAAAATTCTAGAGCTCAAACGAATAATTAAGATTCGAGAAAAATTCAACCGACCAAAAGTCACCAAAATGTCCGTCGAGATTTTCTTGCCAACTAGCTCTCCAGCGCCCCGGAATTACTCTAAAGCTTCCAGCAACAACTTGCTAAGGGAAGCTCTACGAGTTACTACAGATACGAAAAATCTGCTTTCTCAAAATGAATTGTCAAATATCTTTTGAATATTCGCCAAACCACCCAAACTGGGCGCCGGCGGTGAACCGTCAACCTTTGTTACCGCCGGGGACTCGTAGAGCTTCCTGACAACATATAATGTTGAAAGAAATTACACAGAAAAAAAAGTTTTTCAGCCCAAGCAATTTGAGACCTCTCGGATGCAAGAGCCGAACGCCCCCGATGCTTCTAGATTGTCTTCTGCACGAGCTCTGTAGCTCTCCTACAGCCCGAGTTACGTGCGTAAATCGGCAGCACCTCTCAAGATGAATCGATCAATACGAATAGTTTGGCAAACCTAGTTCGAGTATCAGACCGAGTTCAGACCTTTGCATGCGACAGGCGGACGCGTCTGATGTCTCTGAATCGATCCCTGTGCTTACCAGCCGCAGCCCCCCCTAAAGCCCGAGTTAAGGGCAGGAAACCGACAGCACCTCTCAGGATGACTCGAACAGAAGCAGACAGAGTTCGGAGCTCTGGGTTCGAAAGGCGGACGCGTCTGATGACTCCGAATCGATTCCAGTGATTACCAGCCATGCAGCCCCCGACAGCCCGAGTTAAGTGCAGAGAACCGACAGCATCTCTCAAGATGTCTCGAACAATACGAATAGTTTCGCGATTCTAGATCGGGCAGGAGACCGAGTTCAGAGCTCTGGATTCAACAGACAACGGCCAATGATGATTCTGAATCAGATTCTGTACGTATCAGCTCTATAGCTGTCCTGTAGCTCGAGTTCAGTACAGAAAACCGAGAGCGTCTGTCAAGATGACTCGAATAATAGGAATAGCGAACGCGCCTGATCATTCTGAATGGATTAGCTGTGCTTACCAGCTCTGTAGCTGTCCTGAAGCTCGAGTTATCTTGAGAAAACCGTCACCGTCTATCAAGATAACTCGAAACGGCCGATCCCGCCTGCCTGCTTTTTGGCAGTAAAAGCTATCCGATCGAGCTGAGATCAAGATGGCGAGCGGGAATAAGATCGAATGTCAAGGGAGAAAATACTAGTGCTCTAACGAATGTTCAAATTTTGAGAACAAAATTTTCAACCGACCAAAAGTAAGCAAAAGGTCCGTCGAGATTTTTCTTGCCAACTAGCTCTCCAGCGCCCCGGAATTACTCCTAAGCTTCCAGCAACTGGGCGCCGGCGGTGAACCGTCAACCTTTCTTACCGCCGGGGACTCGTAGAGCTTCCTGACAGTATATAATTTGGGAATTCCAGACAACGAATAGTTTTTCAGCCCAAGCAATCTTAGATTTTTCAAGATGACTCTAACAAAAAACAAACAGTTTAGCAACCCAGCTCGAGTATCAAAACGATTTGAGACCTCTCAATGCGACAGGCGGACGCGTCTGACGTGTGCGAATAGACTCCTGTGATTACGAGCCCTGCAGCCCCCCTACAGCCCGAGTTAAGTGTAGAAAACCGACAGCAGCTCTCAGCATAACTCGAATAATACAATAGTTTCGCGGACCTAGTTCGATAGCAGACCGAGTTTCCAGCTCTGGGTTCGACACACGGGCGCGTCTGATGTCTCCGAATCGCTTTCTGTGACCAGCAGCACTGTAGCTTTCCCCCAGCACGAGTTACGTGCAGAAAACCGAGAGCACTTCTCAAGATGTCTCGAACAATACGAATAATTTCGCGAACCTAGCTCGGGCAGCAGACCGAGTTCAGAGCTCTCGATTTTACAGACAATAGATTCCTATGATTATGAGCTCTGTAGCTACCCTACAGCTCGAATAAAAAACAGAAAACCGAGGGCGTCTGCTACGATGACTCGAATAATACGAATAGGTTTCCGGACCTAGCTCGGCTAGAAGACCGAGTTCAGACCTCTGCATCCAACAGGCGAACGCGCCTGATCATTCTGAATCGATTAGCTGCGCTTATCAGCTATGTAGCTGTCCTTAAGCTCGAGTTATGTTCAGAAAACGGTCATCGCGTACCAAGATGACTTAAAACGGTCGATTCCGCCCGCCTGCTTTTTGGCAGTGAAAGGTACCCGATCGAGCTGAGATCAAGATGGCGAGCGGGAATAAGATCGAATATTATGGAAAAAATACTATAGCTCTAATGAATGTTCAAATTTCGAGAAACAAATTTTCAACCGACCAAAAGTCACGAAAAGATCCGTCGAGATTTTTCATGCCAACTAGCTCTCCGGCGTCCCAGAATTACTCTTAAGCTTTTAGCAATAACTTGCTAAGGGAAGCTCTACGACTGGGCGCCGGCGGTAAATCGTCAACCTTGGTTACCGCCGGGAGACTCGTAGAGCTTCCTAGCTCGACTTATATTGAGAAAACCGACAGCACCTACCAACATTCCGACTCATAGTAAATATTTTTTGACCTCTGCATGCGACAAGCGGATGCGTCTGATGTCTGCGAACCGACTCCTGTCATTACCAGCCCTGCAGCCCCCCTACAGCCCGAGTCAAGTGCAGAAAACCGACAGTACCTCTCAGGATGGCTCAATACAGTAGTTTCGCAGACCTAATTCGGGCAGCAGACCGAGTTCCGAGCTGTGGATTCGACAGGCGGACGCGCCTGATGTCTTCAAATCGATTCCTGTGACCACCAGCACTATAGCCCCCCCTCAGCGCGAGTTGAGTAAAGAAAAACGAGAGCACTTCTTAAGATGACTCGTCCAATATGAATAGTTTCGCGATTCTAGATCGGGCAGCAGACCGAGTTCAGAGCTCTGGATTCGACAGACAAAGGAAACTGATGATTCTGAATCGGCTTCTGTAAATATCAGCTCTGTAGCTGTCCTACTGCTCGAGTTGGGTACAGAAAACCGAGAGCGTCTGTCATGATGACTCGAATAATACTAATAGATTTGCGGACCTAGCTCGGCTAACAGACGGAGTTCAGACCTCTGGATTCAACAGGCGAACGCGCCTAATCATTCTACATCGATTAGCTGTGCTTACCAGCTCTGTAGCTGTCCTAAAGCTCGAGTTATGTTCAGAAAACCGTCAGCGCGTATCAAGATGACTCAAAACGGCCGATCCCGCCACAGTGCTTTTCGATAGTAATATTCACCCGATCGAGCTGAGATCAAGATGGCGAGCGGAAATAAGATCGAATATCACGGGAAAAAATACTAGAGCTCAAACGAATTGTTGAATTTCCAGAACAAAATTTTCAACCGACCAAAAGTCACCAAAAGTTCCGTCGAGATTTTCCTTGCCAACTAGCTCTCCAGCGCGCCGGAATTACTCTTAAGCTTCCAGCCAGAACTTGCTAAGGGAAGCTCGAACCCTAACGGCGGGTCGAGTCGGGCGGGCGGGCCCTAACGGGCGGGTCGATTTCGTCGTCGTCGTCGTCGTCGTCGTTTTCGTCGTCGCTTTCGTCGTCGGCGTCGCTTTCGTCGTCGCCGTCGTCGTCGTCGGTTTCGTCGTCGTCGTCGTTTTCGTCGTCGTCGTTTTCGTCGTCGTCGTCGTCATAGTTTTCGTCTTCGTTTTCGTCATCGTCCTTTTCGTCGTCGTCGTCGTCGTTTTCGTCGTCGTCGTCGTCGTTTTCGTCGTCATTTTCGTCATCCTCGTTTTCGTCGTCGTCGGCGTCGTCGTCGCGGTCGTCGTCGTCGGGGTCGTCGTCGTCGTCGTAGCCTGCCCCTCGGGGGCCCTCGGAAGCCCTCGGAGGCGGTCTACATCGATTAGCTGTGCTTACCAGCTCTGTAGCTGTCCTAAAGCTCGAGTTATGTTCAGAAAACCGTCAGCGCGTATCAAGATGACTCAAAACGGCCGATCCCGCCACAGTGCTTTTCGATAGTAATATTCACCCGATCGAGCTGAGATCAAGATGGCGAGCGGAAATAAGATCGAATATCACTGGAAAAAATACTAGAGTTCAAACGAATTGTTGAATTTCCAGAACAAAATTTTCAACCGACCAAAAGTCACCAAAAGTTCCGTCGAGATTTTCCTTGCCAACTAGCTCTCCAGCGCGCCGGAATTACTCTTAAGCTTCCAGCCAGAACTTGCTAAGGGAAGCTCTACGAGTTAGGTATAACTTGCTCAGGGAAGCTCTACGAGTTAAGTCACTGGGCGCCGGCGGTAAACTGTCAACCTTTGTTACCGCCGGGGGACTCGTAGAGCTTCCTGACAATATATAATGTGGAAAAATTCCAGAGAATTTCAGCCCAAGCCAGACCTCTCAAGATGACTCTGGCAAAAAAACGAACAGTTTGGAACCCAGCTCGAGTGTCAAACCGAGTTCAGACCTCTGAATGCGACAGGCGGACGCGTCTGATGTCTGTGAATCGACTCCTGTGATTACCAGCCCTGCAGCCCCCCTACAGCCCGAGTTAATGAGTGCAGAAACCGACAGCAGCTCTCAGGATGACTTGAATAATAGAATAGTTTCGCGGAGCTAGTTCGAGCAGCAGACCGAGTTCCGAGCTGTCGGTCCGACAGACGGACGCGCCTGATGTCTCCAAATCGATTTCTGTGACCAGCAGCACTGTAGCCCTCCCCCAGCACGAGTTAAGTGCAGAAAACCGAGAGCACTTCTCACGATAACTCGAACAATACGAATAGTGTTGCGGACCTAGCTCGGGCAGCAGGCCGATTTCAGAGCTCTCGATTCAACAGACGAACGCGCCTGATGATTTCCAATCGATTTCTGTGCCTATGAGCTCTGTAACTGCCCTACAGCTCGACTTAAGTACAGAAATCCGAGAGCGTCTGCTACGATGACTCGAATAATACGAATAGGTTTGCGCACCTAGCTCGCCTAGCAGACCGATTTCAGACCTCTGGATTCAACAGGCGAACGCGCCTAATCATTCTGAATCGATTAGCTGTGCTTACCAGCTCTGTAGCTGTCCTGAAGCTCGAGTTATCTTGAGAAAACCGACAGCGCGTATCAAGATGACTCGAAACGGCCGATCCCGCCATGACGCGTTTCGATAGTAATACCCACCCGATCGAGCTGATATCAAGATGGCGAGCGGGAATAAGATCGAATATCACGGGAAAAAATATTAGAGCTCAAACGAATTGTTGAATTTCGAGAACATAATTTTCAACCGAGCCAAAGTTGTGAAAAGTTCAGTCGAGATTTTTCGAGCCAACTAGCCTGCCAGCGTTTTCGAATTACTCTTACTGGGCGCCGGCGGTAAACCGTCAACCTTGGTTACCGCCGGGGAACTCGTAGAGCTTCCTACCTCGATTTAAGTTGAGAAAACCGACAGCATCCAACATTCCGACTTACAGTGAATATTTGTTGACCTCTGAATGCGACAGGCGGACGCGTCTGATGTCTGCGAATCGACTTCTGTCATTACCAGCCCTGCAGCCCCCCCACAGGCCCGAGTTAAGAAACCCGACAGCACTTCTGAGAATGACTCGAAAAATATCGAAGTTTTGCAGATCTAATTTAGGCAGCAGACCGAGTTCCGAGCTCTGGATTCAACAGGCGGACGCGCCTGATGTCTTCAAATCGATTCCTGTGACCACCAGCACTGTAGCCCCCTCAGCGCGAGTTGGGTGAAGAAAACCGAGAGCACTTCTCAAGATGACTCGACCAATACAAACTGGGCGCCGGCGGTAAACCGTCAACCTTTGTTACCGCCGGGGGACTCGTAGAGCTTCCTGACAGCATATAGTGTGGAAAAAAACTCCAGAGAACGACTAGTTTTTCAGCCCAAGCGATTTCAGACCTCTCAAGATGACTCTCAGAAAAAAACAAATAGTTTCGCAATCCAGTTCGAGTATCAAACCGAATTCAGACCTCTGAATGCACTAGGCGGACGCGTCTGATGTCTCCAAATCGACCCATGTAATTAACAGCCCTGCAGCCCCGCTGAAGACCGAGTTGAGTGCAGAAAACTGACAACATCTCTCAGGATGACTCGAATAATACAATAGTTTCGCGGATCTAAATCGAGCAGCAGACCGAGTTCCGAGCTCTAGAATCGACCGACGGACGCGCCTGATCTGTGGAAATCGATTTGTGTGACCCGCAGCACTGTAGCCTTCCCCAGCACGAGTTGAGTGCAGAAAATTAAAGCGCTTCTCAAGATGATTCGGACAATACGAATAGGTTTGCGAACCTAGCTCGAGCAGCAGGCCGATTTTAGAGCTCTGGAATCAACAGACGAACGCGCCTGATGATTCCCGATCGATTTCTGTAACTATGAGCTCTGTAGCTGCCCTACAGCTCGCGTTAAGTACAGAAAACCGAGAGCGTCTGTCAAGATGACTCGAATAATACGAATAGGTTTGCGCACCTAGCTCGGCTAGCAGACCGAATTCAGACCTCTAGATTCAACAGGCGAACGCGCCTGATGATTCTGAATGCGATAGGTGTGCTTACCAGCTCTGTAGCTGCCCTACAGCTCGAGTTAAGTACAAAATACCGACAACGCGTATCAAGATGACTCGAAACGGCCGATCCCGCCAGTGTGCTTTTCGATATTAATATTCACCCGATCGAGCTGAGATCAAGATGGCGAGCGGGAATAAGATCGAATATCACGGGAAAAAATACTAGAGCTCAAACGAATTGTCAAATTTCGAGAACAAAATTTTCAACCGAGCAAAAGTTGTGAAAAGTTCAGTTCTTTTTTTTCTTGCCAACTAGCTCTCCAGCGCGCCGGAATTACTCTTAAGCTTCCAGCAATAACTTGCTAAGGGAAGCTCTACGAGTTATTCTAGATCGGGCAGCAGACCGAGTTCAGAGCTCTGGATTCGACAGAAAAACGCAACTGAGGACTCTGAATCGGTTTCTGTAAATATCAGCTCTGTAGCTGTCCTACAGCTCGAGTTAAGTGTAGAAAACCGAGAGTTCCTGTCAAGACTGGGCGCCGGCGGTAAACCGTCAACCTTTCTTACCGCCGGGGGACTCGTAGAGCTTCCTGATAGTATATAGTGTAGGAAAAAATCAGAGAACGACTGGTCTTCAGCCCAAGCGATTTCAGACCTCTCAAGATGACTCTAACAAAAATACAAACAGTTTCGCAACCCAGTTCGAGTATCAGACCGAGTTCAGACCTCTGAATGCGACAGGCGGACGCGTCTGATGTCTGCGAATCGACTCATGTGATTACCAGCCCTGCAGCCACCCTACAGCCCGAGTTAAGTGCGGAAAACCGACAGCATCTCTCAGGATGACTCGAATAATACAATAGTTTCGCGGACCTAGTTTGAGCAGCAGACCAAGTTCCGAGCTCTGGAATCGACCGACGAACGCGCCTGATGTGTGCAAATCGATTTCTGTGACCCGCAGCACTGTAGCCTTCCCCCACCACGAGGTGAGTGCAGAAAATTGAGATCACTTCTCAGGATGATTCGGACAATACGAATAGTTTCGCGAGCCTAGCTCGGGCAGCAGGCCGAGTTCAGAGCTCTCGATTTAATAGACGAACGCGCCAGATAATTCCCAATAGATTTCTGTGACTATGGGCTCTGGCTCGAGTTAGTACAGAAAACCGAAAGCGTCTGTCAAGACGACTCGAATAATACAAATAGGTTTGCGGACCTAGCTCGGCTAGCAGCCCGAGTTCAGACCTCTGGATTCAACAGGCGAACGCGCCTGATGATTCTGAATGCGATAGCTGTGCTTAGCAGCTCTGTAGCTGCCCTAAAGCTCGAGTTAAGTACAGAAAACCGAGAGCGTCTGTCAAGACGACTCGAATAATACGAATAGGTTTGCGGACCTAGCTCGGCTAGCAGACCGAGTTCAGACCTCTAGATTCAACAGGCGAACGCGCCTGATGATTCTGAATGCGATAGCTGTGCTTACCAGCTCTGTAGCTGCCCTACAGCTCGAGTTAAGTACAAAATACCGACAACGCGTATCAAGATGACTCGAAACGGCCGATCCCGCCAGTGTGCTTTTTGGCAGTAAAAGGTACCCGATCGAGCTGAGATCAAGATGGCGAGCGGGAATAAGATCGAATATCACGGGAAAAAATACCAGAGCACAAACGAATTGTTGAATTTCGAGAACAAAATTTTCAACCGACCAAAAGTTGTGAAAAGTTCAGTTCTTTTTTTTCGAGCCAACTAGCTCTCCAGCGCGCTGGAATTACTGGGCACCGGCGGTAAACCGTCAACCTTTCTTACCGCCGGGGGACTCGTAGAGCTTCCTGACAGTATATAGTGTGGAAAAAAACTCCAAAGAACGACCAGTTTTTGAGCCCAAGCGATTTCACACCTCTCAAGATGACTCTGACAAAAAACAAACAGTTTCGCAATCCAGTTCGAGTATCGAACCGAGTTCAGACCTCTCAATGCGACAGGCGGGCGCGTCTGACGTCTGCGAATCCACTCATGTGATTACCAGCCCTGCAGCCCCCCTACAGCCCGAGTTAAGTGCAGAAAACCGACAGTATCGACTCGAATAATAGAATAGTTTCGCGGACCTAGTTTGAGCAGCAGACCGAGTTCCAAGCTCTGGAATCGACGGACAGACGCGCCTGATGTGTGCCGTTATCTGTGACCCGCAGCACTGTAGCCCTGCCCAGCACGAGTTGAGTGCAGAAAATCGAGAGCACTCCTCAAGATGATTCGGACAATACGAATAGTTTCGCGAACCTAGCTCAGGCAGCAGGCCGAGTTCAGAGCTCTCGCTTCAATAGACGAACGCGACTGCTGATTTCCCATCGATGTTTGTGAGAATGAGCCCTGTAGTTGCCCTACAGCTCGAATTAAATACAGAAAACCGAGAGCGTCTGTCAAGATGACTCCAATAATACGAATAGGTTTGCGAACCTAGCTCGGCTAGCAGACCGAGTTCAGACCTCTAGATTCAACAGGCGAACGCGCCTGATAATTCTGGATGCGATAGGTGTGCTTACCAGCTCTGTAGCTGCCCTAGAGCTCGAGTTAAGTACAAAATACCGACAACGCGTATCAAGATGACTCGAAACGGCCGATCCCGCCAGTGTGCTTTTTGGCAGTAAAAGGTACCCGATCGAGCTGAGATCAAGATGGCGAGCGGGAATAAGATCGAATATCACGGGAAAAAAAAAGAGCTCAAACGAATTGTTGAATTTCGAGAACAAAATTTTCAACCGACCAAAAGTTGTGAAAAGTTCAGTTCTTTTTTTTTCGAGCCAACTAGCTGTCCAGCGCTCCGGAACTGGGCGCCGGCGGTAAACCGTCAACCTTTGTTACCGCCGGGGGACTCGTAGAGCTTCCTGACAACATATAATGTCGAAAAAAATTGCAGAGAACGAATAGTTTTTTCAGCCCAACTCGAGTATCAGACCGAGTTCAGACCTCTGAATGCGACAGACGGACGCGTCTGATGTCTCCGAAACGAGTTATTAGTGCAGAACGCCCGAGTTAAGTGCAGAACGCCGACAGTAGCTCTCAAGATGACTGGAAGAATACGAACAGTTTCGTGATTCTGGATCGCGCAGCAGACCGAGTTCAGAGCTCTGGATTCGACAGACAAACGCGACTGATGATTCTGAATCGGTTTCTGTAACTATCAGCCCTGTAGCTGTCCTATAGCTCGAGTTAAGTACAGGAAACCGAGAGCGCCTATCAAGATGATTCGAATAATACGAATAGGTTTGCGGACCTGGCTCGGCTAGCAGAGCGAGTTCAGACCTCTGGTTGGAACAGCCGAACGCGCCTGATGATTCTGAATCGATGAGACGTGCTTACCAGCTCTGTAGCTGTCCTATATCTCGAGTTAAGTTCAGAATACCGACAGTGCGAATCAAGATGACTTCAACAATACGAATACGTTTGCGGACCTAGCTCGGCTAGCAGACCGAGTTCAGAGCTCTGGATTCAACAGGCGAACGCACCTAATCATTCTACATCGATGAGCTGTGCTTACCAGCTCTGTAGCTGTCCTTCAGCTCGAGTTAAGTACAAAATACCGACAACGCGTATCAAGATGACTCGAAACGACCGATCCCGCCAGTGTGCTTTTTGGCAGTAAAAGATACCCGATCGAGCTGAGATCAAGATGACGAGCGGGAATAAGATCGAATATCACGGGAAAAAATACTAGAGCACAAACGAATTGTTGAATTTCGAGAACAAAATTTTCAACCGACCAAAAGTTGTGAAAAATTCAGTTCTTTTTTTTCGAGCCAACTAGCTCTCCAGCGCGCCGGAATTACTGGGCGCCGGCGGTAAACCGTCAACCTTGGTTACCGCCGGGGACTCGTAGAGCTTCCTAGCTCGACTTTAGTTGAGACAACCGACAGCATCTACCAACATTCCGACTCATAGTGAATATTTCTGTGACCTCTGAATGCGAAAGGCGGACGCGTCTGATGTCTGCGAATCGACTCCGCATTACCACCCCTACAGCCCGAGTTAAGTGCGGAAAACCGACAGCACCTCTCAGGATGACTCGAACAATACAGTAATTATGCGGACCTAGTTCGGGCAGCAGGCCGATTTCCGAGCTCTGGATTCGACAGGAGGCGGACACGGCTGATCTCTTCAAATCGATTCCTGTGACAACAAGCACTGTAGCCCCCCTCACGCGAGTTCAGTGAAGAAAACCGATAGCACTTCTCAAGATGACTCGACCAATACGAAAAAAAATTGTGATTCTAGATCGGGCAGCAAACCGAGTTCAGAGCTCTGGATTCGACAGACAAACGCAACTGATGATTCTGAATCAGTTCATGTAAATATCAGCTCTGCGGCTGTCCTACAGCTCGAGTTAAGTACAGAAAACCGAGAGCGCCTGTCAAGATGACTCGAATAATACGAATAGGTTTGCGGACCTAGCTCGGCTAACACACCGAGTTGAGGCCTCTGGATTTGACAGGCGAACGCGCCTTTTTATTCTACATCGATTAGCTGTGCCTACCAGCTCTGTAGCTGTCCTACAGCTCGAGTTATGTTCGGATAACCGTTAGCGTGCATCAAGATGACTCGAAACGGCCGATCCCGCCACATTGCTTTTCGATAGTAATATTCACCCGATCGAGCTGAGATCAAGATGGCGAGCGGGACTAAGATCGAATATCAAGGAGAAATACTAAAGCTCAAACGAATTGTCAAATTTCGAGAACAAAACTGGGCGCCGGCGGTAAACCGTCAACCTTTGTTACCGCCGGGGGACTCGTATTCCTGACAACATATAATGTCGGAAAAAATTGCAGAGAACGAAAGGTTTTCAGCCCAACTCGAGTATCAGACCGAGTTCAGACCTCTGAATGCGACAGACGGACGCGTCTGATGTCTCAGAATCGATTCCTGTGATTACCCGCCCTGCAGCCTCCCTACAGCCCGAGTTAAAAGCAGAACGCCGACAGTAGCTCTCACGATGACTGGAAGAATACGAACAGTTTCGTGATTCTGGATCGCGCAGCAGACCGAGTTGAGAGCTCTGGATTCGACAGACAAACGCGACTGATGATTATGAATCGGTTTCTGTAACTATCAGCCCTGTAGATGTCCTATAGCTCGAGTTAAGTACAGGAAACCGAGAGCGCCTATCAAGATGATTCGAATAATACTAATAGGGTCGCGGACCTGGCTCGGCTAGCAGACCGAGTTCAGACCTCTGGTTGGAACAACCGAACGCGCCTGATGGTTCTGAGTCGATGAGGCGTGCTTACCAGCTCTGTAGCTGTCCTATATCTCGAGTTAAGTTCAGAATACCGACAGTGCGAATCAGAATGACTTGAATAATACGAATAGATTTGCGGACCTAGCTCGGCTAGCGAACCGAGTTCAGAGCTCTGGATTCAATAGGCGAACGCGCCTGATGATTCTGAGTGTGATAGGTGTGCTTACCAGCTCTGTAGCTGTTCTACAGCTCGATTTAAGTAGAAAATATCGACAACGCGTATCAAGTTGACTCAAATAATACGAATAGGTTTGCGGGAGGATCCCATGAATTGCCACCGAAATCGGGCGGGGCCGGGACAGGAATGGATCGTACCAGAGCACTCCAGAGCGCGCTCGGAGCGTTTTGGAACGCTCCAAAAAGCAGGCAGGCGGGAACGGCCGTTTCAAGTCATCTTGATACGCGCTGTCGGTTTTCTCGAGATAACTCGAGCTTCAGGACAACTACAGAGCTAATGCATTCATAATGATCAGGCGCGTTCGCCTGTTGAATCTAGAGGTCTGAACTCGGTCTGCTAGCCGAGCTAGGGGTCGGTTGAAAATTTTGTTCTCGAAATTCAACAATTCGTTTGTGCTCTAGTATTTTTTCCCATGATATTCGATCTTATTCCCGCTCGCCATCTTAATCGCAGCTCGATCGGGTAACTTTGAAGGCCAAAAAGCAGGCAGGCGGGAACGGCCGTTTCGAGTCATCTTGATACGCGCTGTCGGTATTTTGTACTTAACTCGAGCTGTAGGGCAGCTACAGAGCTGGTAAGCACACCTATCGCATTCAGAATGATCAGGCGCGTTCGCCTGTTGAATCCAGAGGTCTGAACTCGGTCTGCTAGCCGAGCTAGGTTCCCAAACCTATGCGTATTATTCGAGTCATCTTGACAGACGCTCTTGGTTTTCGGTACTTAACTCGAGCTGTAGGGCAGCTACAGAGCTGGTCAGCACACCTATCGCATTGAGAATCATCAGGCGCGCTCGCCTGTTTAATCCAGAGGTCTGAACTCGGTCTGCTAGCCGAGCTAGGTCCGCAAACCTATTCGTGTTATTCAAGTCATCTTGACAGGCGCTCTTGGTTTTCTGTACTTAACTCGAGCTGTAGGGCAGCTACAGGGCTCATTGTCACAGACATCGATGGGGAATCAGCAGTCGCGTTCGTCCATTGAACCGAGAGCTCTGAACTCGGCCTGCTGCCCGAGCTAGGTTCGCAAAACTATTCGTATTATCAAAATCATCTTGAGAAGTGCTCTGAATTTTCTGCACTCAACTCGTGCTGGGGGAGGGCTACAGTGCTGCGGGTCACAGATATCGATTTGCACACATCAGGCGCGTCTGTTGGTCGATTCCAGAGCTCGGAACTCGATTTGCTGCTCGAACTAGGTCCGCGAAACTATTCTGTTATTCCAGTCGATACTGTCGGTTTTCTGCACTCAACTCGGGCTGTAGAGGGGCTGCAGGGCTGAGAATCACACGAGTGGATTCGCAGACATCAGACGCGCTCGCCTGTCGCATTCAGAGGTCTGAACTCGGTTCGATACTCGAACTGGATTGCGAAACTGTTTGTTTTTTGACGAGCGGGAATAAGATCGAATATCACGGGAAAAAATACTAGAGCACAAACGAATTGCTGAATTTCGAGAACAAAATTTTCAACCGACCAAAAGTTGTGAAAAGTTCAGTTCTTTTTTTTCGAGCCAACTAGCTCTCCAGCGCGCCGGAATTACTGGGCGCCGGCGGTAAACCGTCAACCTTTGTTACCGCCGGGGACTCGTAAGGCTTCCTATATAGTGTGGAAAAAAATCCAGAGAACGACTAGTGTTCAGCCCAAGCGATTTCAGACCTCTTAAGATGACTCTAACAAAAAAAAACACAGTTTCGCAACCCAGCTCGAGTATCAGACCGAGTTCAGACCTCTCAATGCGACAGGCGGACGTGTCTGATGTCTGCGAATCGACGCATGTGATTACCAGCCCTGCAGCCCCTCTACAGACCGAGTTAAGTGCAGAAAACCAACAGCATCTCTCAGGATGACTCGAATAATACAATAGTTTCGCGAACCTGTTTCGAGCAGCAGACCAAGTTCTGAGCTCTCGAATCGACCAACGAACGCGCTGATGTGTGCGAATCGATTTCTATGACCCGCAGCACTGTAGCCCTCCCCCAGCACGAGTTGAGTGCAGAAAATTGAGAGCACTTTTCACGATGATTCGGACAATACGAATAGTTTCGCGAATCTAGCCCAGGCAACAGGCCGAGTTCAGAGCTCTCGATACAACAGACAAACGCGCCCGATAATTTTCAATCGATTTCTGTGACTATAGGCTCTGTAGCTGCCCTACAGCTCGAGTAAAGTAGAGAAAACCGAGAGCGTCTGTCAAGATGCCTCGGATAATACGAATAGGTTTGCGGACCTGGCTCGGCTAGCAGACCAATTTCAGACCTCTCGATTCAAGAGGCGAACGCGCCTGATAATTCTGAATGTGATGAATGTGCTTACCAGCTCTCGAGCTGCCCTGCAGCTCGAATTTAGAAAATACCCACCACGCGTATCAAGTTCACTCCAATAATACGAATAGATTTGCGGACCTAGCTCGGCTAGCAGACTGCGTTCAGACCTATGGATTCAACAGGCGAACGCGCCTGATGATTCTGAGTGCGATAGGTGTGCTTACCAGCACAGTAGCTGCCCTACAGCTCGAGTTAAGTAGAAAATACCGACCACGCGTATCAATTTGACTCGAATAATACAAATAGGTTTGCGGACCTAGCTCGGCTAACAGACCGAGTTCAGACCTCTGACTGGAACAGGCGAACACGCCTGATGATTCTGAATGCGATAGCTGTGCTTACCAGCTCTGTAGTTCTCCTACAGCTCGATTTGATTACAAAATACCGACAACGCGTATCAAGATGACTCGAAACGGCCGATCCCGCCAGTGTGCTTTTTGGCAGTAAAAGGTATCCGATCGAGCTGAGATCAAGATGGCGAGCGGGAATAAGATCGAATATCACGGGAAAAAATACTAGAGCTCTAACGAATGGTCAAATTTCGAGAACAAAATTTTCAACCGACCAAAAGTTGTGAAAAGTTCAGTTCCTATTTTTCGAGCCAACTAGCTCTCCAGCGCGCCGGAATTACTCTTAAGCTTCCAGCAACTAGCTTGGGGAAGCTCTACGAGTCACTCTTAAGCTTCCAGCAACTAGCTTGGGGAAGCTCTACGAGTCACTCCTCAGCTTCCAGCAACTAGCTTGGGGAAGCTCTACGAGTCATTACTGGGCGCCGGCGGTAAACCGTCAACCTTGGTTACCGCCGGGGGACTCGTAGAGCTTCCTGACAGTATATTGTGTGGAAAAAAACTCCAAAGAACGACTAGTTTTTCAGCCCAAGCGATTTCAGACCTCTCAAGATGACTCTAACCAAACAAAAACAGTTTCGCAACCCAGTTCAAGTATCGAACCGAGTTCAGACCTCTGAATGCGACAGGCGGGCGCGTCTGCTGTCTGCGAACCCACTCATTTGATTCCCAGCCCTGCAGCCCCACTATAGCCCGAGGTAAGTGCAGAAAACCGAGAGTATCGACTCGAATGATACAATAGCTTTGCGGGCCTAGTTCGAGCAGCAGACCGAGTTCCGAGCTCTGGAATCGACCAACAGACGCGCCTGATGTGTGCAAATCGATATCTGTGACCCGCAGCACTGTAGCTCTTCCCCAGCACGAGTTGAGTGCAGAAAATTGAGAGCACTTCTCAAGATGATTCGAACAATACGAATAGTTTCGCGAACCTAGCTCGGGCAGCAGGCCGAGTTCAGAGCTCTCGGTTCAATGGACGAACGCGACTGATCATTCCCCATCGATGTCTGTGACAATGAGCCCTGTAGCTGCCTCATAGCTCGAGTTAAGTAGAGAAAACCGACAGCACCTGTCAAGATGACTCTAATAATACGAATAGGTTTGCGACCCTAGCTCGGCTAGCAGACCGAGTTCAGACCTCTGGATTCAACAGGCGAACGCGCCTGATGATTCTGAATGCGATAGGTGTACTTACCAGCTCTGTAGCTGCCCTACAGCTCGAGTTAAGAACAAAATACCGACACCGTGTGACAAGATGACTCGAAACGGCCGATCCCGCCAGTGTGCTTTTTGGCAGTAAAAGGTACCCGATCGAGCTGAGATCAAGATGGTGAGCGGGAATAAGATCGAATATCACGGGAAAAAATACTAGAGCTCTAACGAATGGTCAAATCTCGAGAACAAAATTTTCAACCGACCAAAAGTTGTGAAAAGTTCAGTTCTTTTTTTTCGAGCCAACTAGCTCTCCAGCGCTTCGGAACTGGCGCCGGCGGTGAACCGTCAACCTGGTCACCGCCGGGAACCTCGTAGAGCTCCTTTCACGCGTAAGAGTGCTCAGAGTCGAAAGAGAGAGCTTCTGGAAGCATTTCTCGAAAAAGGGAAACATTGATTTTTTTCGTGTCGACATCAAGTTGGTTCCGCCAAGTGTTTTGATAGTAAAACTGCGCCTACAGAGCTCATACTAAGACAGAGAGGCCCTCATAGTCGTTTACAGGTGCGAAAAATCTGCTTTCTAAAAATGAATTGTCAAATATCTTTGAAAAAATTGCAAAACCACCCAAAAGTTGTCACATTGTCTCTTTTGGGCGGGTCGGCAAACTGGCGCCGGCGGTGAACCGTCAACCTGGTCACCGCCGGGAACCTCGTAGAGCTCCTGGCATCCGTGAGAAAGCTCAGGATCAAAGCGAGAGCTTCTGGGAGCTTTTCTATAAAAACTTCAAGTTGAGATTTTTTTCGAGTCAACATGAAGTCGGTTCCTCCAAGTGAACTGGTACTGAAAATCGATCTAGAGGGCTGAGCTGCTCAGGGAACGAAGTTTATATGTTAATGCTCGGAGTAAACATATGTTTTCTCAAAATGAATTTTCAAATATCTTTCAAATCTTAGCAAAACCGACCAAAAGTTATCACATCTTCTTTTCTGGTCGGGTCGGCCAACTGGGCGCCGGCGGTAAACCGTCAACCTTGGTTACCGCCGGGGAACTCGTAGAGCTTCCAAGCTCGACTAAGTTGAGAAAACCGACAGCACCTACCAACATTCTGACTCATAGTGAATATTTTTTGACCTCTGAATGCGACAAGCGGACGCGTCTGATGTCTGCGAATCGACTTCTGTCATTACCAGCCCCGCAGCCCCCCTACAGCCCGAGGTCAGTGCAGAAAACCGACAGTATCTCTCAGGATGACTCGAACAATACAATAGTTCCGCGAACCTAGTTCGGGCAGCAGACCGAGTTCCGAGCTCTGGATTCGACAGGCGGACGCGCATGATCTCTTTAAATCGATTCATATGACAACCAGCACTGTAGCCCCCTCTCAGCGCAAGTTGAGTGAAGAAAACCGAGAGCACTTCTCAAGATGACTCGACCAATACGAATAATTTCGCGATTCTAGATCGAGCAGAAGACCGAGTTCAGAGCTCTGGATTCGACAGACAAACGCAACTGGCGATTCTGAATCAGCTTCTGTAAATATCAGCTCTGTAGCTGTCTTACAGCTCGAGTTAAGTACAGAAAACCGAAAGTTTCTGTCAAGATGACTCGAATAATACGAACAGGTTTGCGGACCTAGCTCGGCTCACAGACCGAGTTCAGACCTCTGGGTTCAACAGGCGAACGCGCCTGATCATTCTGCATGCATAAGCTGTGCTTACCAGCTCTGTAGCTGCCCTAGAGCTCGAGTTATGTTCATAAAACCGTCAGCGCATATCAAGATGACTCGAAACGGCCGATCCCGCCAGAGTGCTTTTTGGCCTTCAAAGTTACCCGATCGAGCTGAGATCAAGATGGCGAGCGGGAATAAGATCGAATATCACGGGAAAAATACTAGAGCTCTAACGAATGGTCAAATTTCGAGAACAAATTTTTCAACTGACCAAAAGTCAGCAAAAGTTCCGTCGAGATTTTTCTTGCCAACTAGCTCTCCAGCGCGCCGGAACTGGCGCCGGCGGTGAACCGTCAACCTGGTCACCACCGGAAACCTCGTAGAGCTCATTCACGCGTAAGAGTGCTCGGAGTCTAAAGAGAGAGCTTCTGGAGCATTCGTCGAAAAAGAGAAAAATTGGTTTCTTTCGTGTCGACATGAAGATAGTTCCTCCAAGTGTTTTGATAGTAAAAGGGCGCCTACATGGCTCATACTAAGACAGAGAGGCCCTCATACTCGTTCACAGGTGCGAAAAATCGGCTTCCTCAAAATGAATGGCCAAATATCTTTCAAAAAATCGCAAAACCACCCAAAAGTTATCACATTGTCCGTTCTGGTCGGGTCGACCAACTGGGCGCCGGCGGTAAACCGTCAACCTTTGTTACCGCCGGGGGACTCGTAGAGCTTCCTGACAGCATATAGTCTGGGAAAAAACTCCAGAGAACGCCCAAGCGATTTGAGACCTCTCAAGATGACTCTAAGAACAAAACAAATAGTTTCGCAATCCAGTTCGAATATCAAACTGAATTCAGACCTCTGAATGCACTAGGCGGACGCGTCTGATGTCTGCAAATCGACCCATGTGATTAACAGCCCTGCGGCCGCGCTGAAGACCGAGTTAAGTGCAGAAAACTGACAACATCTCTCAGGATGGCTCGAATAATACAATAGTTTCGCGGATCTAAATCGAGCAGCAGACCGAGTTCCGAGCTCTAGAATCGACCGACGGACGCGCCTGATCTGTGCAAATCGATTTGTGTGACCCGCAGCACTGTAGCCCTCCCCCAGCACGAGTTGAGTGCAGAAAATTAAAGCACTTTCCAAGATGATTCGGACAATACGAATAGTTTTGCGAACCTAGCTCGAGCAACAGGCCGATTTTGGAGCTCTCGAATCAACAGACAAACGCGCCTGATGATGCTCAATCGATTTCTGTGACGATGAGCTCTGTAGCTGCCCTACAGCTCGCGTTAAGTACAGAAAACCGAGAGCGTCTGTCAAGATGACTCGAATAATACGAATAGGTTTGCGGACATAGCTCGGCTAGCAGACCGAGTTCAGACCTCTAGATTCAACAGGCGAACGCGCCTGATGATTCTGAATGCGATAGGTGTGCTTACCAGCTCTGTAGCTGCCCTACAGCTCGAGTTAAGTACAAAATACCGACAGCGCGTGACAAGATGACTCAAAACGGCCGATCCCGCCAGTCTGCTTTTTGGCAGCAAAAGATACCCGGTCGAGCTGTGATCAAGATGGCGAGCGGGAATAAGATCGAATATCACGGGAAAAAAAAACTAGAGCTCTAACGAATGGTCAAATTTCGAGAACAAAATTTTCAACCGAGCAACAGTTGTGAAAAGTTCAGTTCTTTTTTTTCGAGCCAGCTAGCTCTCCAGCGCTCTGGAATTACTCTAAAGCTTCCAGCCATAACTTGCTAAGGGAAGCTCTACGAGTTACTAGCTCCACCCTGCGCCGGAATTCCTCTAGCTCATCGATGCCGAAGAGCTCTACAAGGCACTGGGCGCCGGCGGTAAACCGTCAAACTTGGTTACCGCCGGGGACTCGTAGAGCTTCCTGACACTATATATAATGTGGGGAAAACTCCAGAGAACGACTAGGTTTTCAGCCCAAGCGATTTTGGACCTCTCAAGATGACTCTAAGGAAAAAAAAAAAAAAAAAAAAAAAAAAAAAAAAAAAAAAAAAATTTCGTAACACAGTTCGAATATCAAACCGTTCAGACTTTGAATGCGACAGCGGACGTGTCTGATGTCTCCGAATCGACTCATGTGATTACCAGCCTTACAGCCCCCTTACAGCCTAAACTTCAATGATACAATAGTTAGTTCGAGCAGCAGGGCGAGTTCCGAGTGTTGGGTTTCGACAGACGCACGCGTCTGATGACCAGCAGCACTGTGACTCTCTTCCAGCACTGGGTGCAGAAAATTGAGAGCACGTCTCAAGATTATTCGGGGAATACGAATAGTTTCGCGAACCTAGCTCGGGCAGCAGATCGAGTTCAGATCTCTCGATTCAACAGACGAACGCGCCTGATAACTCCCAACCGATTTCTGTGACTATGAACTCGGTAGCTGCCCTACAGCTCGAGTTAGTATCGAAAACGGAGAGCGTTTGTCAAGATGGCTCGAATAATACAAATAGGTTTGCGGACCTAGCTCGGCTAGCAGACCGAGTTCAGACCTCTGGATTCAACAGACGAATGCGCCTCATGATTCTCATCGCGATAGGCGTGCTGGCCAGCTCTGTAGCTGCCCTACAGCTCGAGTTAAGTACAAAATACCGACAACGCGCATTAAGATGAGTCGACACGGCCGATCCCGCCAGTATGCTTTTTGGCAGTAAAAGGTACCCGATCGAGCTGAGATCAAGATGGCGAGCGGGAATGAGATCAGATATCACGGGAAAAAACACCAGAGCTCTAACGAATGATCAAATTCCGAGCACAAAATTTTGAACCGACCAAAAGTTGTCAAAAGTTCAGTTCTTCTTTTTCGAGCCAACTAGCTCTCCAGCGCGCCGAAATTACTCTTAGCTTCCAGCGATAACTAGCTCAGGCGAGCTCTACGAGTAATTACTCTTAAGATTCCAGCAACTGGCTTAGGGAAGCTCCACGAGTCACTAGCTCCACCCCGCGCCGGAATTCCGCTTGCTCATCGATGACGAAGAGCTCGACGAGGTATTACCCTTAAGCTTCCAGCATCACTTGCTGAGGGAAGCTCTACGAGTTCCTCGTAAGCTTCCAGCAGTAACTTGCTAAGGGAAGCTCTACGAGGCACTCTAAAGCTTCCAGCAACTAGCTTGGGGAAGCTCTACGAGTCATTCCCGGAGAGCTCGCTGAGAGCTAAAGGGTTTAAGATTAGAAGCCGGACGGTGGTGGTGCCCGCCAGGAGCTCTTTTCCGGCGGTCCAGAATCCCCGCAGCAGGTCGTTCGAGCCGGCAACGTGTCCGGGAGAGCTTCCGGCAAGCTTCCACGCGTGCCTGCACGCGTACAGGCACGCTTGGAAGCGTTCCTGGCAGCGCTTCAGCAGCGCTGCAGCGGGTCGCTCAGAGCTGCCCAGGAAAGATTTCGGGTCCCCGAGGGTGTCTTCGCTCTTCTTCCCGGAGAGCTCGCTGAGAGCTGCAGGGTTTGAGATTAGAAGCCGGACGGTGGTGGTGCCCGCCAGGAGCTCTTTTCCGGCAGTCCAGAATCCCCGCAGCAGGTCGTTCGAGCCGGCAACGTGTCCGGGAGAGCTTCCGGTAAGCTTCCACGCGTGCCTGCACGCGTACGGGCACGCTTGGAAGCGTTCCTGGCAGCGCTTCGGCAGCGCTGCAGCGGATCGCTAAGAGCTGCCCAGGAAAGATTTCGGGTCCCCGAGGGTGTCTTCGCTCTTCGGGTTTTGGACGCTACCAAGTGACTCGAATAATACCTCGTAGAGCTCTTCGGCATCGATGAGCTAGAGGAATGACTCGTAGAGCTTCCCTAAGCTAGTTGCTGGAAGCTTAAGAGTAATTCCGGCGCGCTGGAGAGCTAGTTGGCAAGAAAAATCTCGACGGAACTTTTGGTGACTTTTGGTCGGTTGAAAATTTTGTTCTCGAAATTGTTCTCGAAATTCAACAATTCGTTAGAGCTCTACTATTTTTTCCCGTGATATTCGATCTTATTCCCGCTCGCCATCTTGATCTCAGCTCGATCGGGTAACTTCGATTGCCAAAAAGCACTCTGGCGGGATCGGCCGTTTCGAGTCATCTCCATATGCGCTCACGGTTTTATGTACATAACTCGCGCTCTAGGGCAGCTACAGAGCTGGTAAGCACAGCTCATGCGTGCAGAATGATCAGGCGCGTTCGCCTGTTGAACCCAGAGGTCTGAACTCGGTCTGTGAGCCGAGCTAGGTCCGCAAACCTGTTCGTATTATTCGAGTCATCTTGACAGAAACTTTCGGTTTTCTGTACTTAACTCGAGCTGTAAGACAGCTACAGAGCTGATATTTACAGAAACTGATTCAGAATCGTCAGTTGCGTTTGTCTGTCGAATTCAGAGCTCTGAACTCGGTCTGCTGCTCGATCTAGAATCGCGAAATTATTCGTATTCGTCGAGTCATCTTGAGAAGTGCTCTCGGTTTTCTTCACTCAAATTGCGCTGAGAGGGGGCTACAGTGCTGGTTGTCATATGAATCGATTTAAAGAGACCATGCGCGTCCGCCTGTCGAATCCAGAGCTCGGAACTCGGTCTGCTGCCCGAACTAGATTCGCGAAACTATTGTATTGTTCGAGTCATCCTGAGAGATGCTGTCGGTTTTCTGCACTGACCTCGGGCCGTAGGGGGGCTGCGGGGCTGGTAATAACAGGAGTCGATTCGCAGACATCAGACGCGTCCGCTTCTCGCATTCAGAGGTCAAAAAAATATTCACTATGAGTCAGAATGTTGGTAGGTGCTGTCGGTTTTCTCAACTTAAGTCGAGCTTGGAAGCTCTACGAGTTCCCCGGCGGTAACCAAGGTTGACGGTTTACCGCCGGCGCCCAGTTCCGGCGCGGGGTGGAGCTAGTTGGTCGACCCGGCCAGAAAGGACAAAGTGATAACTTTTGGGTGGTGTTGCAATTTTTTGAAAGATATTTGACAATTCATTTTGAGAAGGCAGATTTTTCGCACCTGTAAACGACTATGAGGGCCTCGCTGTCTTAGTATGACCTCTGTAGGCGCACTTTTACTATCAAAACACTTGGCGGAACCATCTTCATGTCGACACGAAAAAAAACAATTCTTCCTTTTTCGAGAAATGCTTCCAGAAGGTTTCTCTTTCGACTCTGAGCACTCTCACGCGTGAAAGGAGCTCTACGAGGTTCCCGACGGTGACCAGGTTGAAGATTCACCGCCGGCGCCAGTACGAACAGGTTTGCGGACCTAGCTAGGCTGACAGACCGAGTTCAGACCTCTCGATTGGACAGCCGAACGCGCCTAATCATTCTACATCGATTAGCTGTGCTTACGAGCTCTGTAGCTGTCCTAAAGCTCGAGTTATGTTCAGAAAACCGTCAGCACGTATCAAGATGACTCAAAACAGCCGATCCCGCCATGACGCTTTTCGATAGTAATACTGGGATCCGGCGGTAAACCGTCAACCAGGTAACCGCCGGGAGCCTCGTAGAGCTCTATTCTGGCGCGGCGCTGCTCGAAGCACACGAAAGAAGCTTTCTGAAGCGTGAAGAAGAAATATCGGAAATATGTTTTTTTACATTCTGCATCTTCGCTTCGTCGACCTAGCTGCCAGACCGAGTTCGGACCTGTCGATGCGAGAAAAATCGCGCCGGATGATACTGAGTCGGTTTATATGCGTGCCAGCTCTGTAGCTCTTCTAAATCTTCAGTTAAAGGAATCACTCGTCAAAACGATTGTATATTGGAAATAGCTTTGCGGGCCTAGCTCGAGCAGCAAACCGAGTGCAGACCTCTCGATGGGACAGACGAACGCGTCTGATGATTCTGAATCGGTTTCTATAAGAATCAGCTCTGTAGCTGTCCTAAATCTCGAGTTAAGTACAGAAAACTGTCAACGCGTCTCAAGATGACTGAAAACGACCGACGGTTCCCTCAAGTCTTTTGATAGTAATATTACAGCTACAGACCTGGGAATTTAACTGGCGGACGCGGCATAACCCGCTACGGATGGGAAAAATACTTGTTTGTAAAACGAATTTTCAAATTTTGAACAAAGATAGAATAACCGACCCCAAGTCGTCAGATTGTCTCTTAAGGTCGGGTCGGTCAACTAGTTTTACCTGCGCCCGAATTCTCTTAGCTCATCTTGCCGAAGAGCTCTACGAGGTATTCACCCGATCGAGCTGAGATCAAGATGGCGAGCGGGAATAAGATCGAATATCACGGGAAAAAATACTATAGCTCAAACGAATTGTCAAATTTCGAGAACAAAATTTTCAACTGAGCAAAAGTTGTCACTTGGTAGCGTCCAAAACCCGGAGAGCGAAGAGACCCTTTGAGAACTGGGGTCCGGCGGTAAACCGTCAACCAGGTAACCGCCGGGATCCTCGTAGAGCTCTATTCTGGCGCGGCGCTGTTCGAAGCAATCGTAAGAAGCTTTCTCAAGCGTGAAGAAGAAATATCGGAAAGTATGTTTTTTAAAATTTTGCATCTTCGCTTCGTGGACCTAGCTGCCGGACCGAGTTCGGACCTCTCGATGCGAGAAAAATCGCGCCGGGTGATACTGGGTCAGTTTATATGCGTGCCAGCTCTGTAGCTCTTCTAAATCTTTAAGGGAAACCGACAACACTCGTCAAAATAATTGTATATTACAAATAGTTTTGCGGGCCTAGCTCGAGCCGCAGACCCAGTTCAGACCTCTCGATGGGACAGACGAACGCGCCCGATGATTCTGAGTCGGTTTCTGCAAGTATCAGCTCTGTAGCTGTTCTAAATCTCGAGTTAAGTACGCAAAACCGTCAACGCGTGTCAAGATCACTCGAAGCGGCCGACGGTTCCCTCAAGTCTTTTGATAGTAATATTACAGCTACAGACCTGGGAATTTAACTGGCAGACGCGGCATAACCCGCTATAAGTAGGGAAAATACCTGTTTGCAAACGAATTTTCAAATTTTGCACAGATAGAATGACCGACCACAAGTCGTCACACTGGGCGCCGGCGGTAAACCGTCAACCTTTCTTACCGCCGGGGGACTCGTAGAGCTTCCTGACAATATATAATGTGGAAAAGAATTTCAGAGAACAACTAGTTTTTCAGCCCAAGCGATTATAGACCTCTGAAGATGACTCTAACAAAACAAACGAACAGTTTTCCAATCGAGCTCGAGTATGAAACCGAGTTCAGACCTCTGAATGCGACAGGCGGACGCGTCTGATGTCTGCGGATCGATTCCTGTGATTACCAGCTCTGCAGCCCCCCATACAGCCTGAGTTAAGTGCAGAAAACCGAGAGTACCTCTCAGGATGACTCGAATAATACAACAGTTTCGCGGATCTCGTTCGAGCAGCAGACCGAGTTCCGAGCTCTCGGTTCGACGAACGGACGCGCCTGATGTCTCGAAATCGATTCCTGTGACCAGCAGCACTGTAGCCCCCTCCAGCACGATTCAAGTACAGAAAACCGAGAGCACTTCTCAAGATGACTCGAACAATACCAATAGGTTCGCGAACCTAGCTCGGGGAGCAGGCCGAGTTCAGAGCTCTTGATTCAACAGACGAGCGCGCCTGATAATTCTCAATCGATTTCTGTGATTATCAGCTCTGTGGCTGCCCTACAGATCGAGTTAAGTACGAAAAACCGAGAGCGTCTGCTACAATGACTCGAATAATACGAATAGGTTTGCGACCCTAGCTCGGCTAGCAGACCGAGTTCAGACCTCTGGATTCAACAGGCGAACGCGCCTGATCATTCTGAATGCATTAGCTGTGCTGACCAGCTCTGTAGATGTCCTGAAGCTCGAGTTATCTTGAGAAAACCGACAGCGCGTATCAAGATGACTCGAAACGGCCGTTCCCGCCTGCCTGCTTTTTGGCCTTCAAAGTCACCCGATCGAGCTGAGATCAAGATGGCGAGCGGGAATAAGATCGAATATCATGGGAAAAAATACTAGAGCTCTAACGAATGGTCAAATTTTGAGAACGAAATTTTCAACCGACCAAAAGTCAGCAAAAGGTCCGTCGAGATTTTTCTTGCCAACTAGCTCTCCAGCTCCCCGGAATTACTCTTAAGCTTCCAGCAATAACTGGGCGCCGGCGGTAAACCGTCAACCTTTCTTACCGCCGGGGGACTCGTAGAGCTTCCTGACAATTTATAATGTGGGAAAGAATTTCAGAGAACGACTAGTTTTTCAGCCCAAGCGATTATAGACCTCTCAAGATGACTCAACAAAACAAACAAACAGTTTTCTAATCGAGCTCGAGTATGAAACCGAGTTCAGACCTCTGAATGCGACAGACGGACGCGTCTGATGTCTGCAGATCGATTCCTGTGATTACCAGCTCTGCAGCCCCCCATACAGCCTGAGTTAAGTGCAGAAAACCGAGAGTACCTCTCAGAATGACTCGAATAATACAACAGTTTCGCGGATCTCGTTCGAGCAGCAGACCGAGTTCGGAGCTCTCGGTTCGACGAACGGACGCGCCTGATGTCTCGAACTCGATTCCTGTGACTAGCAGCACTCTAGCCCTCCCCCAGCACGATTTAAGTACAGAAAACCGAGAGCACTTCTCAAGATAACTCGAACAATACCAATAGGTTTGCGACCCTAGCTCGGCTAGCAGACCGAGTTCAGACCTCTGGATTCAACAGGCGAACGCGCCTGATCATTCTGAATGCATTAGCTGTGCTGACCAGCTCTGTAGCTGTCCTGAAGCTCGAGTTATCTTAAGAAAACCGACAGCGCGTATCAAGATGACTCAAAATGGCTGTTCCCGCCTGCCTGCTTTTTGGCCTTCAAAGTTACCCGATCGAGCTGAGATCAAGATGGCGAGCGGGAATAAGATCGAATATCATGGGAAAAAATACTAGAGCTCTAACGAATGGTCAAATTTTGAGAACCAAATTTTCAACCGACCAAAAGTCAGCAAAAGGTCCGTCGAGATTTTTCTTGCCAACTAGCTCTCCAGCGCTCCGGAATTACTCTTAAGCTTCCAGCAATAACTTGCTAAGGGAAGCTCTACGAGTTACTTGCTAAGGGAAGCTCTACGAGTTATTGTCTCTTAAGGTCGGGTCGGCCAACTAGCTCCACCAGCGCCCGAACTGGGCGCCGGCGGTAAACCGTCAACCTTGGTTACCGCCGGGGAACTCGTAGAGCTTCCAAGCTCGACTTAGGTTGAGAAAACCGAGAGCACCAACCAACATTCTGACTCATAGTGAATAGTTTTTGACCTCTGAATGCGACAGCGGACGCGTCTGATCAGACCGAGTTCAGACTCTCAATGCGACAGGCGGACGCGTCTGATGTCTGCGAATCGACTCATGTGATTACCAGCCCTGCAGCCACCCTAAAGCCCGAGTTAAGTGCAGAACACCGAGAGCATCTCTCAGGATGACTCGAATACTATAATAGATTCGCAGACCTGTTTCGAGCAGCAGACCAAGTTCTGAGCTCTCGAATCGACCAACAAACACGCCTGATGTGTGCAAATCGATTTCTATGACCCGCACCACTCTAGCCCTCTCCCAGCACGAGTTGAGTACAGAAAATTGTGAGCACTTGTCACGATGATTCGCACAATACGAATAGTTTCGCGAACCTAGCTCGGGCAGCAGGCCGAGTTCAGAGCTCTTGATACAACAGACAAACGCGCCCGATAATTCTCAATCGATTTATGTGATTCCAGGCTCTGTAGCTGCCTACAGCTCGAGTTAGTACAGAAAATACCGAGAGCGTTTCTCAAGATGACTCGAATAATACGAATAGATTTGCGGACCTAGCTCGGCTAGCACACCAAGTTCAGACCTCTGGAATGGAGAGACGAACGTGCCTGATAATTCTGAATGCGATGGACGTGCTTACGAGCACTGTAGCTGCCCCGCAGCTCGAATTAAGTACAAAATACCCACCACGCGTATCAAGTTGACTCGAATAATACGAATAGGTTTGCGGACCTAGCTCGGCTAGTAGACGGAGTTCAGACCTATGGAGTCAACAGAAGAACGCGCCTGATAATTCTAAGTGCGATAGGTGTGCTTACCAACACTATAGCTGCCCTACAGCTCGAGTTAAGGAGAAAATACCGACAACACGTATCAAGTTGACTCGAATAATACGAATAGGTTTGCGGGTCTAGCTCGGCTAGCAGACCGAGTTCAGACCTATGGATTCAACAGGCGAACGCGCCTGGTGATTCTGAGTGCGATAGCTGTGCTTACCAGCTCTGTAGATGTCCTACAGCTCGAGTTAAGTACAAAATACCGACAACGCGTATCAAGAATACTCGAAATGGCCGATCCCGCCAGTGTGCTTTTTGGCCTTCAAAGTTACCCGATCGAGATGAGATCGAGATGGCGAGCGGGAATAAGATCGAATATCACGAGAAAAAATACTAGAGCTCATTGTCAAATTTTGAGAACATAATTTTCAACCGACCAAAAGTTGTGAAACTGGCGCCGGCGGTGAACCGTCAACCTGGTCACCGCCGGGAACCTCGTAGAGCTCCTTGCATCCGTGAGAATGCTCAGTATCAAAGCGAGAGCTTCTGGGAGCTTTTCTACAAAAACTTCAAGTTGAGATTTTTCGGAGTGAAGATGAAGTCGGTTGCTCCAAGTGAACTGGTACTGGAAATGCCTCTAGAGGGCTGAGCTGCTCAGGGAACAAAGTTTAAACGTCAATGCTCGGAGTAAAAATCTGCTTTCTTAAAATGAATTGTCAAATATCTTTCAAATCTTAGCAAAACCGACCAAAAGTTACCACTTTGTCCTTTATGGCCGGGTCGACCAAATAGCTCCACCCCGCGCCGGAATTCCTCTAGCTCATCGATGACAAAGAGCTCTACGAGGTAAGTTCAGTTCATTTTTTTCGAGCCAACTAGCTCTCCCGCGCCGGAATTACTCTTAGCTTCCAGCTATAACTAGCTAGGGGAAGCTCTACGAGTTACTTGCAAGCGTTCAAAACCCTGATAGCGAAGCCAAGCGCGCAACGCCGCACGGGGACCTCTGCCAGGCCGCCTGAAACGATGCGTGGGACGCTGGAAACCTCGCAGGAGACGCTTGCAAGGGCGCCGTTTACTGGGAACCGGCGGTAAACCGTCAACCAAGTTACCGCCGGGCACCTCGTAGAGCTCTCTTCTTGCACAGCGCTCCTCCGAACACGTGAAGGAAACTTCTGAAGCGAGAGCCGAAAAATTCGAAAAATGACGATTTTTCGGTTTTCATATAGTCGGTTCCTCCAAGTGTTTTGATAGTAATACTGGATCTAGAGCCATAAAAAATTTACCAGCCGGTGCGCCATAGCTTATTACAGGGAATAAAAATCTCACTTCTGAAAACGAACTTCAAAATGTTGCATAAAGTCGAAAACACCAATCCCAGGTTACCACATTCTCTCTTTTCGTCGGGCCGGCCAACTGGGCGCCGGCGGTAAACCGTCAACCTTTCTTACCGCCGGGGGACTCGTAGAGCTTCCTGACAATATATAATGTGGAAAAGAATTTCAGAGAACGACTAGTTTTTCAGCCCAAGCGATTATAGACCTCTCAAGATGACTCTAACAAAACAAACGAACAGTTTTCCAATCGAGCTCGAGTATGAAACCGAGTTCAGACCTCTGAATGCGACAGGCGGACGCGTCTGATGTCTGCGGATCGATTCCTGTGATTACCAGCTCTGCAGCCCCCCATACAGCCTGAGTTAAGTGCAGAAAACCGAGAGTACCTCTCAGGATGACTCGAATAATACAACAGTTTCGCGGATCTCGTTCGAGCAGCAGACCGAGTTCCGAGCTCTCGGTTCGACGAACGGACGCGCCTGATGTCTCGAAATCGATTCCAGTGACCAGCAGCACTGTAGCCCTCCCCCAGCACGATTTAAGTACAGAAAACCGAGAGCACTTCTCAAGATGACTCGAACAATACCAATAGGTTCGCGAACCTAGCTCGGGAAGCAGGCCGAGTTCAGAGCTCTTGATTCAACAGACGAACGCGCCTGATAATTCTCAATCGATTTCTGTGATTATCAGCTCTGTGGCTGCCCTACAGATCGAGTTAAGTACGAAAAACCGAGAGCGTCTGCTACAATGACTCGAATAATACGAATAGGTTTGCGACCCTAGCTCGGCTAGCAGACCGAGTTCAGACCTCTGGATTCAACTGGCGAACGCGCCTGATCATTCTGAATGCATTAGCTGTGCTGACCAGCTCTGTAGTTGTCCTGAAGCTCGAGTTATCTTGAGAAAACACGACAGCCGTATCAAGATGACTCGAAACGGAGTTCCCGCCTGCGCTTTTTTGGCCTTCAAAGTTACCCGATCGAGCTGAGATCAAGATGGCGAGCGGGAATAAGATCGAATATCATGGGAAAAAATACTAGAGCTCTAACGAATGGTCAAATTTCGAGAATCAAACTGGGCGGGCGCCGGCGGTAAACCGTCAACCTTTCTTACCGCCGGGGGACTCGTAGAGCTTCCTGACAGTATATAGTGTGGGAAAAAATCCACAGAACGACTAGTTTTCATGACTCTAACAAAAAAACAAACAGTTTCGCAACCCAGTTCGAGTATCAGACCGAGTTCAGACCTCTCAATGCGACAGGCGGACGCGTCTGATGTCTGCGAATCGACTCATGTGATTACCAGCCCTGCAGCCCCCCACAGCCCGAGTTAAGTGCAGAAAACCGAGAGCATCTCTCAGGATGACTCGAATAATACAATAGTTTCGCGGATCTGTTTCGAGCAGCAAACCAAGTTCTGAGCTTTCGAATCGACCAACGAACGCGTCTGATGTGTGCAAATCGATTTCTATGACCCAGCAGCACTGTAGCTCTCCCCCCAGCACGAGTTGAGTGCAGAAAATTGAGAGCACTTTGCACGATGATTCGGACAATACGAATAGTTTCGCGAACCTAGCTCGGGCAGCAGGCCGAGTTCAGAGCTCTCGATACAACAGACAAACGCGCCCGATGATTCCCAATCGATTTATGCGACTATAGGCTCTGTAGCTGCCCTACAGCTCGAGTTAAGTACAGAAACACCGAGAGCGTTTGTCAAGATAACTCGAATAATACGAATAGGTTTGCGGACCTAGCCCAGCTAGCAGACCGAGTTCAGACCTATGGATTCAACAGGCGAACGCGCCTGATGATTCTGAGTGTGATACGTGTGCTTACCAGCACTCTAGCTGCCATTGACCTCGAGTCAAGCAGAAAATACCGACAACGCGTGTCAAGTTGACTCGAATTAATAGGTTTGCGGACCTAGCTCGGGTAGCAGACCGAGTTCAGACCTCTGGATTGAACAGGCGAACGCGGCTGATGATTCTGAGTGCGATAAGTGTGCTTACCAGCACTGTAGCTGCCCTAGAGCTCGACTTAAGTTGAAAATAACCGACAGTGCGTATCAAGATGACTCGAAACGGCCCGTTCCCGCCTGCCTGCTTTTTGGCCTTCAAAGTTACCCGATCGAGCTGAGATCAAGATGGCGAGCGGGAATAAGATCGAATATCATGGGAAAAAATACTAGAGCTCTAACGAATTGTCAAATTTGAGAACAAAATTTTCAACCGACCAAAAGTCACCAAAAGGTCCGTCGAGATTTTCGTTGCCAACTAGCTCTCCAGCTCCCCGGAATTACTCTTAAGCTTCCAGCAATAACTTGCTAAGGGAAGCTCTACGAGTTATTTGCAACCGAGCAAAAGTCACCAAAAGGTCCGTCGAGATTTTTCTTGCCAACTAGCTCTCCAGCTCCCCGGAATTACTCTTAAGCTTCCAGCAACTGGCGCCGGCGGTGAACCGTCAACCTGGTCAACGCCGGGAACCTCGTAGAGCTCCTAGCACGCGTAGAAGTGCTCAGCATCAAAAAAGACGGCTTCTGGAAGCATTTCTCGAAAAGAGAAAACATGATTTTTTCATGTCGATACGAAGATGGTTCCTCCGAGTGATTTGATGGTAAAAGTGCGCCTATAGAGCTCATATTAAGACAGAGAGGCCCTCATATTCGTTTACAGGTGCGAAAAATCTGCTTTCTCAAAATAAATTGTCAAATATCTTTCAAAAAATCGCAAAACCACCCAAAAGTTGTCACATTGTCCGCCTCGGCCGGGTGGGCCAACTAGCTCCACCCCGCGCCGGAATTCCTCTAGCTCATCGACTGGGCGCCGGCGGTAAACCGTCAACCTTTCTTACCGCCGGGGGACTCGTAGAGCTTCCTGACAGTATATAGCGTGGAAAAAAATCCAGAGAACGACTAGTTTTCAGCCCAAGCGATTTCACACCTCTCAAGATGACTCTAACAAAAAAAAAACAGTCTCGCAACCCAGTTCGAGTATCAGACCGAGTTCAGACCTCTCAATGCGACAGGCGGACGCGTTTGAAGTCTGCGAATCGACTCATGTGATTACCAGCCCTGCAGCCCCCCTACAGCTCGAGTTAAGTGCAGAAAACCGACAGCATCTCTCAGGATGACTCGAATAATAGAATAGTTTCGCGGACCTGTTTCGAGCAGCAGACCAAGTTCTAAGCTCTCGAATCGACCAACGAACGCGCCTGATGTGTGCAAATCGATATATGTGACCCGCAGCACTGTAGCCCTCCCCCAGCACGAGTTGAGTGCAGAAAATTGAGAGCACTTTTCAAGATGATTCGGACAGTTCGAATAGTTTCACGAACCTAGCTCGGGCAGCAGGCCGAGTTCAGAGCTCTCGATACAACCGACAATTGCGCCTGATAATTCCCAATGGATTTCTGTGACTCTAGGCTCTGTAGCTGCCCTACAGCTCAAGTTAAGTACAGGAATAACACGAATAGATTTGCGAACCTAGCTCGGCTAGCAGACCGAGTTCAGACCTCTGGAGTCAAGAGGCGAACGCGCCTGATAATTCGGAATGCGATGGATGTACTTACCAGCTCTGTAGCTGCCCTGGAGCTCGGATTAAGTACAAAATACCAACCACGCGTATCAAGCTGACTTGAATAATACGAATAGGTTTGCGAACATAGCTCGGCTAGCAGATCGAGTTCAGACCTATTGATTCAACAGGCGAACGCGCCTGATGATTCTAAGTGCGATAGCTGTGCTTACCAGCACTGTAGCTGCCCTACAGCTCGGTTAAGTAGAAAATACGGACAACGTGTATCAAGTTGACTGGAATAATACGAATAGTTTTACGGAGCTAGCTCGGCTAGCAGACCGAGTTCAGACCTCTAGATTCAACAAGCGAACGCGCCTGATGATTCTGAATGCGATAGGTGCTTACCAGCACTGTCGCTGCCCTACAGCTCGAGCTAAGTAGAAAATACCGACGGCGCGTATCAAGATGACTTAAAACGGCCGTTCCCGCCGGGACGCTTTTTGGCCTTCAAAGTTACCCGATCGAGCTGAGATCGAGATGGCGAGCGGTAATAAGATCGAATATCATGGAGAAAAATACTAGAGCTCTAACGAATGGTCAAATTTTGAGAACAAAATTTTCAACCGACCAAAAGTCAGCAAAAGGTCCGTCGAGATTTTTCTTGCCAACTGGCGCCGGCGGTAAACCGTCAACCTGGTCACCGCCGGGAACCTCGTAGAGCTCCTACGCGCGTACGAGTGCTGAGCATCAAAAGAGAGGCCTACTGGAAGCATTTCTCAAGAAAGAGAAAACATGTTTTTTTAATGTCGACATGAAGTTAGTTTCGCCAAGTCTTTTGATAGTAAAAGTGCATCTAGAGAGCTCATATCAAGACGCAGAGGCCCTCATAGTTGTCTACAGGTGCGAAAAATCTGCTTTCTTAAAATAAATGGTCAAATATCTTTCAAAAAATCGCAAAACCACCCAAAAGTTGTCACATTGTCCGTTCTGGCCGGGTCGGCCAACTGGCGCCGGCGGTGAACCGTCAACCTGGTCACCGCCGGGAACCTCGTAGAGCTCCTATCACGTGTAAGAGTGCTCAGAATCGAAAGAGAGAGCTTCTGGAAGCATTTCTCAAAAAGGGAAACATTGATTTGTTTTGTGTCGACATAAAGTTGGTTCCTCCAAGTGCTTTGATAGTAAAAGTGCGCCTACAGAGCTCATATTAAGAAAGGAGAAAGTTTAAATACTAATGCTCGGAGTAAAAATCTGCTTTTCCAAAATGAATTTTCAAATATCTTTCAAAAAATTGCAAAACCACCCAAAAGTTATCACATCTTCTTTTCTGGTCGGATCGACCAACTGGGCGCCGGCGGTAAACCGTCAACCTTGGTTACCGCCGGGGAACTCGTAGAGCTTCCAAGCTCGACTTAAGTTGAGAAAACCGACAGCACCTACCATCGACTCCTGTCATTACCAGCCCCGCAGCCCCTACAGCCCGAGGTCAGTGCGGAAAACCGACAGCATCTCTCAGGATATCTCGAACAAAACAATAGGTTCGTGAACCTAGTTCGGGCAGCAGACCGAGTTCCGAGCTCTGGATTCGACAGGCGGACGCGAATGACCTCTTTAAATCGATTCATATGATATCCAGCACTGTAGCCCTCTCCGAGCACGAGAGTGCAGAGAATTCAGAGCACTTCTCAAGATGACTCGACCAATACGAATAATTTCGCGATTCTAGATCGAGCAAAAGACCGAGTTCAGAGCTCTGGAGTCGACAGACAAACGCCACTGACGATTCTGAATCAGTTTCTGTAAATAGCAGCTCGATAGCTGTCCAGTACAGAAACCGAGAGTTTCTGTGACGATGACTCGCATAATACGAACAGGTTTGCAGACTTAGCTCGGCTCACAGACCGAGTTCAGACCTCTGGGTTCAACAGGCGAACGCGCCTGATCATTCTGCATGCATTAGCTGCGCTTACCAGCTCTGTAGCTGCACTAGAGCTCGAGTTATGCTGAGAAAATTGTCAGCGCATATCAAGATAACTCGAAACGACCGATCGCGCCAGAGTGAGTTTTGGCCTTCAAAGTTACCTGATCGAGCTGAGATCAAGATGGCGAGCGGAAATAAGATCGAAAATCACGGGAAAATATACTAGAGCTCTAACGAATGGTCCAATTTCGAGAACAAATTGTTCAACCGACCAAAAGTCAGCAAAAGTTCCGTCGAGATTTTTCTGGACAACTAGCTCTCCAGCGCGCCGGAATTACTCTTAAGCTTCCAGCAACTAGCTTGGGGAAGCTCTACGAGTCACTAGCTCCACCCCGCGCCGGAATTCCTCTAGCTCATCGATGCCGAAGAGCTCTAGGAGGTACTGACGCCGGCGGTGAACCGTCAACCTGGTCACCGCCGGGGAGCTCGTAGAGCTGCTTTCACTAGTAAGTGCAGAGAATCGACACAGAATCAAAACTGGGCGCCGGCGGTAAACCGT